>OV651834.1:1395335-1525335 GCA_927349885.1 Psylliodes chrysocephalus
TGTACATTTTTTTACTATACTCTGTATATTATTCACAATTTTTATTTAGTTATGTATATTGAAATTCACTTTGTAATTATTTTTAAAAATATTAGAACGATTTGAAAGTATTTGTACCTATTTATATTAATAAATCCACTTTAGACCCTCACAGGTTAAATAGCAAGTTACGCCTCTGGTAATATTACAAACTGGGATATAACTATCTATTCTATTAAAGAAATCTAATGTAAAATAATTATTTTAACAGGAACACTGATAGGTATCGACTAATAGGTATATTTTTATTGAGAAAAAGAAACGATAATATTTGATAGGTATCTTTAGTACCTACCTAGCTTTTTGCATCATCTACACACGTAATTCTATAATACATATATCTAAATAGTGTTAGTCTAATGTAGTATATTATTAAATAAGAATTATAGGTATATATAGGTAGTAAATGTTTTTGTTATTAGAAATAAAGTATCTATAATAAAAATGAAAAAAAAAACGTTATGATTCATTCTATTTTTTATATAAACTATTGATGTAGTCCCTTAAACCTGTTTAGAGTGAATAAACTTCATTTAATACGGCTAAAACTCATTTAGAAGAACAATAATAACCTGACTTGTAGGTATTGTACAATAATGTTGTAAAATGATAGATAGGTACAGAGTTTTGACTTAAAAATATGAAATTCACTTTCGTAATACAAATAAAAGTATGTATTTTCAACTATATATCAAATATTTTATAGAAATCATTCAAAAAAGTCTCAAGCTTGGTAGGATACAATTAGGTATCAATCAATCCTACTACATTTGGCGGTTTTGTTTTGAAATATACATAGAAAATAAATTACTCACCTCTTAAAACTTATACTCTATCGATAAAACACACAATTTAATTAAAAATAGTCATTTTTATTTAATTTTTCACTAAAAAATTCACATTTAAAACACACAAATGCAGATGGACGCTAGCTTCAAAATCAAAAGGCAAAGATATCGTCATTTTCGACCAATCAGAGCTTCGTTGTGACGTAAACGGCGGTCACAAATGCAGGGTTTGCAGCGTTGCCGTCCCTTGTGTTTCTACATGAGATCTTGATTTTCTTGAAATGGATTCTGTAAATGGTCGGATCAAAGATGGTATCGATGAAATTGGTCTAGCAAAGACAATATACAGGGTGGTCCCATTATCATTCTCAAGGTTTATTCGATGACACCAACTTGTGTGCCATTCACGCCAAACGAGTAACAATTATGCCCAAAGATATACAATTGGCAAGAAGAATTCGTGGAGAACGCGCCTAAAAAACGTACATCATATTAATATGTATTAATTTGACGAATGAATTATTTATTTAAATGATTTTAAAAAAGAACGGTTCTTTTCAGAACCACAAAGTTTTAATTATGGGCGAAAGAAGAATAATTCCAGTAACTTTGCTTACTTTAGGTTAGGCTTCGTTAGGTTAGAGAGAGAGAGAGAGAGAGATATGCTTTATTGTCGTAAAAAAATTTACAAAAATTTTATAGACAAAGCGTGTAACTTAAATACTAAACATATTATAAAAATAACTAAACAGCAGAAAAAACAAACAGAAACAAACAGACAAAATAGGAATAACAATTGCAATGGATATGCAATATCCGTCATTATAATTATTCTTATTTAATTTTTAAATTATTTAAATTTAAACTTTAATATTTAATTAATGCCATTGTATGTGGAACTCAAATGTCTAAGGTACGTTATAAAATTCTGCTACTGTGTAATATGGTCTTTCTAGAAGAAAAGCTTTAGTCAGTCTTCGGAACTTATCGTATGTATTTATAGATTTTAATTGCAAGGGAAGGTTATTATACAATTTTTTGGCATTGTAGGTAATGGAATGTTTTAATAGGTCAGAAGTGGGCATTGTTAAATAAACATCAGTCTCTAAATTTCTTGTAGGATATCTACGAGTCGGTCTTTCGGATAAATTTTGAATGTGCTTGCGAACTAAGCAGACGGATTCGAAAATAAATAGAGCAGGAAGGGTTAGAATTTTGAAATTTTTGAAGTAATTTTCGCAATGTGTCCTACTACTTAAACCAAATACATAGCGGATTGCTCTTTTTTGCAGTTTAAAAATAGATTCGAAAAGGTATAAGCTACAAGAACCCCAGAAAGGTAAACCATAGCGAAGGTGAGATTCGAATAAGGAAAAGTAGGTTATTAATGCAGTAGAAGGAGTCAGCTCTTTAGAAACCGATTTAATGGCAAAACATGCGGAGGATAATTTTTTTGCTAAGGTATCTATATGAGCAGACCATTTTAGAGAATCGTCTATATAAAGACCTAAAAACTTGATTGAAGTCACCGTTTGGATCAGATTATTGTTTAAAGTTATAGGTTGTAAAGTACCTCTGTAAGACAATGCTACAGTTTTACTGGTGTTGAAACAAAGTCCATTCGAATCACTTAATAGTCACTAGATCTTCACTTATGATAGATTGTAATGTCTGCATGTTAGAATTATTCCAGGTTACACTGGTGTCATCAGCAAATAAAGTAATTCTACCACTTATTCTTAAGTCTGTGATGTCGTTGATATATAATAAAAACAAAATTGGACCTAATACTGATCCTTGAGGTACTCCACTGCTTATTGCTAGATTTGTAGAATCCTCACCATTCGCCCGCACCTGTTGATGTCTATTTTCTAGGTAAGTTTTAAACCATTGTAAAGGAGAACCCCGTATGCCATAAATTTGTAACTTATTAATTAAAATATCATGATTTACACAATCGAAGGCCTTTGCGAAGTCACAAAATACTGAAGCGGTGAAAAGTTTATCATTAAGTGATGTGTATATTTCATTAAGAACGGAAAACATTGCGTCGCTAGTGCATTTTTTAGGTAGAAAGCCATACTGATGAGCTGTGAGGATGTTATGCTTGAAAAGAAAGGGCAAAAGACGGTTTTTCATTAGCCGTTCTACTATCTTCGATAAGGTAGGCAATGACGCGATAGGTCTATAGTTACAGGTTTTGGTTTTGTCGCCACCTTTATGAAGTGGGATTATTATAGCTGTTTTTAGACAGTTAGGAAAGAGACCAATTTCAAAGGATTCATTAATCAGTGAAGTTAAAATGTTGATTACTACATCCGGTATATTTAGAAATATTTTGGTGGACAGGCCATCAATTCCACAGGAAAATTTATTTTGGATGTTGTTTATGGTTTGCACTAGTTCATGCTTGTCTACTGGTCTTAGGAAGAAACTTTCAGTGATCCTTTTAGTAGGTAGGAGGAAGGAGAGAGCATCCTGACTCGGAGCTATGTTAGATTTGATATTTTTACTTACATTTACGAAATAATTGTTTAGTTCATCTGGGCTAGGATTTACACTGTTTGAAGAACGGGTTTTATTCCTTAAGTCATTTATTATAGACCAGGTTTCTTTGGAGGAGTTTTTAGCTCTTGCGATGCGATTTTTGTAATAGTTTTTCTTAGCAGATTTGGTGATTTTCCGATACAATATTCTGTAGTTGTTGATATAGTTTAATATTAGGGGATTATCTGTGTACTTTTTAATATACATGAGTGACCTCATATTTTTAGATGATGTTCTTATTCCTTTAGTTGTCCAAGATTTATGACATTTAGTTTTAATGGGGCGAAGGAGGAAAGCTGTATTATTGAAACACATAATTATTTTATTTAAGAAGTCTAAAAATTTAGAGTCAATATCCTAGGTTAAGCTAGGCTAGGCTTGGCTTTGTTAGGTTAAGTTTGGTTTAATTTGTTTGTTAGGTTAGGCTTCGTTAAGTTTGGTTTAATTTGGGACATTTTAGAATTTAGAACATTTTTCGTTAAATTGTTTTGACTGATAGCCTGAATGATAGCCTTTCATTAACACCATATGTATTTTAATTGTAACAATAACATTTTTAATTGTTTTTCAAATTTTTATGAATTGAATAAAAAACCGGACTGTCCGGTCGAAAACCAAACATCTGGCAACCCTATTATCTATTCTCGAAAATCAGGAAACGTGAAAGTCTCCTCTGAATCACTATATTCACTTGAAGAGTCAATATTTACTTATTATTAAAAGTGGCACTGTTGTATCGACATCAAAGATTTTGTCCAGATTCCACACGTTTTCTTTTAATGTACATATCTACATATCTTTTAACTTGTACTTATATATCAGTTCAATAGGATTTAGTTTACAGTGATATGAAGACGCACAACATCAATACTTACCATGTGTGATAACTCTACCATTTATATATAAATAATACACAATAAAACATAAAATATATTTTCAAATGATGATTGTATGTACCCCGCAAAATAATATAGGCATCCACACTTGAAATTTCCTTATCTAAATATAATAAAGTGTTTATTATAACCCCTTTGTATACTCAAAACTACATATAATTTGATTGATTAAATTCCTATTTTTTTTGACTGTCAGCCTCATATGCCCAATAACATAGACGTGGCAACCCTGTTTGAGATGAACATTTCAAATTATAGGCAATGTCTAAAGTGACGATGTCGGTATAATAGCGTTAAATATTGATAATTCTGATAATATAACAACAAAATAAGTAAATAACAAGTCAAAATAGTAAAAAATTATGCAGAGTACATAATTTATTGTTTTATATTTAGTTATTTTGAGTTAAGAACGGTTGGTATTAACATTTAAAATGATATTGTAGAAAAATAGGTATATTAAGATACCTAAGTACATATTCATTGTTAGATTGGAAATTAAGAGTGATAATACAGCGGATAACTAAACACTTTTTGATTATATAGACCGTATTTAATATATTTAATAATTTTATTGGAAAAGCGATATATTTACAAAAGCTGAAAATCCAGGTACAAAAAACACGAAAATAGATTTGAAAATATGAAAATTAAATCTTCATACATTGAATGAATAATGTATGTACTAGTATACTGCAAACTTCGAAGATACCATCAAACTTATGTTGTCAGCACACTTGTTTGACGTGGTCGATTTGGCAGAGCAAGAATACAACTAGGAAACTGCCAAACACATTGTATTTTTCTAATATTTTTTAATGAAAGATCACATAAAATGTTGTACCCTAGCTCCAGACCCTTTGGTTATCTTTGATTGTAAATAATATAATAAGCTAATAGGAATATAATTTAATTCCTTTTCTTTTGTTTCAGGCTGTAGTTGACAGAATATTAGGGCACTCAAGTCAACATGCCCTACACCTAGTTGCTGGCCCTATAGGGCAATAACGAGCCCATCTTGGGTGTGTTTTCATAGATGTAGAAAGTGCGTTTGATAAAACCACCTTGATTATGATAATACATTCACTAACCAACATAGATTGTTATTGAGTAGATACATAACATACTCTCAAAGCGAGCAGTAAACATAAGTGTACAAAATGTGTAAATAAGAAGCTTGGTTACATAGATATATCTTCCATAAGCCATATAAAGTTATAACAGAATAAACAGAAGAATAAACAAGTCACAAAATGTAGAATTTACTCCATATCCTTTAACCTAAACATAAAATAGGCTGTGGGCAATAGTGTAATTTAAACCCAGAGCCGTATTTATTCTCCTGTAAACGGTTGCGCTTAACCCCTTTCCTGCCACCACCCATCTCAGATAACCACATTGAGTTCTTGCTTTGCCAGTTTTGGTTTGGGAGGAAATTTCCCTTAACTCTTCTTTCCTCTGTATTTGCTCTATGGTCAGTCTTTCCAATGTTCACAACCGTGAGATAAGAGTATTGGCATGGTCTTACCTTACCTTACAGCATCATGGACCACCCAAACTCTTTTTTTTTAATCGGGCAATTAGTTTAGTAAATTAATGTGTATGTGATTATAGTATTGAGTTTATGAATGTTTTTCACTTGTTTATATTCATCTTTCTTTCATTGCATCGCTTTGCCATGTTTTATTTTTGAGCATGTTCATTCTTTGATGAGTTACTGTCATTGTACTTGTACATTAAGGTTTTATTTAAGCTATGATCATTGCAAAATGGTTAGCAACATCGTTATAATCAATATTACATTTAGACATAATTCTGTTTACATTAGAAGCATTAAAAAGATATTGAATTGAGTTCTCCTTGTGTTTGAGTTTTTGTGCCATGTGTGTTACCATGTTTTTACATGTATTTGGTGTTAATTTTTACCTGTAAGTATTTAGAAAGTCCTGTTATATACTCAGTATATACTTTCAAAGTATATATTAGGTATGTTCTAAGAACATTCTATAAAGGACATAACAAAAAGTATAAATATGACGTCTTTATGACGTTTGCTAGTAGTTTTAATAACGTAATGATGACGCTTTAATAATGTTGTTTTAATGTCATCTTTGTCATTATTTGATATTGTTACTCCTTCGTAACTTAGGCACAATTATGAAGACTACAAGTACAATTAATTTCTAATGATATTTCTATGAGTGCCGTCATTTTATACTATTTTATGAACCTGGGAACATAACGCCAGAAGGCATTTCTATCACTGGATATTTCTTTTAGATGATTTTGAAAACAAAGGTGCTACCAAATTGCTATTCAATTACTAAATTTCAATAACTAAATTCATTAAACAAATTGAAATCACAAAGTTAACAATTATCAGCCAGTTTCTGCTATGACACCTTGCCCGTACAACACAAAAATCAATATTTACCTGTCATCTGTCATTAAACTCCCACCTGCTACTCCACCACACGACTGCAGCGTCACAGGTGAAGTGGAGGTGGTTGATTCAAACACTATCCCAGTCTTGCGCATAGGCTTTTCCTTCCTCTGCATACTAATACACATTACACTTGACCGATGACTACAGACAGACGCAGCTACGTGTCACGTGGTGTCGTACAATCTTTATGCATTTTAAGCGCCAGATTTCAACGTTAATTAACCTAAGAATTCAAATAAGTGGCAATATCGTTTTACATAAATAATATGTATTGAAATCACGTTTAATATAAACCTTAATATGACATCGATGACTAAGAATTACCAAAAAACGTCGTCAAAGTGTCGTCAGTCTGCTGTATGGGTGGTTGGCTGAAATATAGCAATGCAAACTAGTAAAGAAAAAAGTTATCCTTCGTATAATCACCTTTAATTTGCAATATAACAATTACTACCTTTCTCTTGGTATCTTTTCTATATCAATATATGTCTTTTCCACCTTTTTTATATGGAAAACACATTTGGTCCAGCTGGTATCAGGAATTTTTGCAGCTTCTGTTTGAATAAGAGCTACCACAGTCGAACTTAAGGTTGAAGAATTGTTATTTCTTCGAACTTCTGATTTAAGCTGACTTAAGTAAATTTTATTTATTACTACTCTAAATTCTAGGAAATTTTTTAATATAAAAATAGTTTTATATTCAAAACTGTTAACAATTTAAGCTATTAGTGCACTTTTTTAATAAAATGTTAACTCATTTTCTTTGCATTAGTACAGACTCTAGTTATGAGTATAAGATCAAGTGAATATTGACTTTAGTTCAAGCAGAAAAACCTCCAAAAACATTACTTTGACCCTTAATATCTTAAAATTGCTTAAAAGTGACTTGACACTTTCATGCACTAATAACTTCAATTGAAATAGGGAGCTTTCAATTATAATATAAAAGAACGTATTCTTTACTATTTCATGAGAATATACAGGATGTCTGTAAAAGGTCTTTACAAAAACATACCACATATTCCTTAGAAATTTGGTGGGCTGAGTTCGAAAAGTACACTCGAGCGCGCTCGATTGACACTAGCCGTTCGAAAACTCTAGAATGATTAGTCTAACGTTACGCTGTACAGTTCGAAAACTACGTTCTGTGACAGTGTTGCCGTTGCTATTACAATTGTAACAAATCTATTACTAAAAAGTTACTCCAGTACGTTATTACGACTTTTAAGAAATGAGGATAAATCTATTACTTTTTAAAATATCGAAATTTTATGAGTGGCTCTATTTAAACTTCAGAGCTTATACTTACAAAACTTTAGAAATCTATACATTTGTTATTTCTGTGTTTTCCTGTTTCAACAAATCCAAGATAGGCGTCACTTTATTATATTGTATTATTTTTTATGGGTCAGTTTTTAATTTAGTAGGGGATTACCACCAGCCTCCAGCATTTCAGCATAATTTGTATATTGTTTTTAATAACTTAGACTCCTTCAAGACTTTGAAGAAACATTCAATTACAAAAATTTACCTTTAGGTGAATTTTGGGCTAAAATCTTTAAAATAAAAAAAATCACTGGATGAACTAAATATTAAAAAATTAAAAAAAATTATTTGTGGTTTATTATCACTACTCCATTCTTTTGCAGCAGCAAAAGTAATGTTTTCTCAACTAAATAATATTAAAGTTTTTTTGTTAAATGTATATAATAATAGTTCTGGTACATTTATGTTACTTTAAAATATTATCTATTACGATTTTATTACCTTTTGGTTCAAAATTCTATTACGAAAAAATTAATTGGTGTGGCAACACTGTTCTGTGATCGCTCGAGCGTCGCTTTTTCCAACCGAGTATTTAGCCGGTTGAGATTCACACGACATGCGCATTTTACACTTTGACTGACAAGAGAAACAACCTTGAAATTCTCCCGCTCTCCGTCATTTCCGTTTTGTAAAAAAAGTAGTTTGTAGTAGTTGGTTTGGTTCAAAATCAATTAAAATAAATTCATCGCCATCATCACTACTCTCTGATTTGCTTTCAATATTTAAGAGCCCATCCAAAAGGACCGATTGCAAACTTGCCAAAGCCGCAACCACTTTACGTTTACGATTCATATCGTATAATAAATAACAGTGTCTATCTTGGCTTTGTTTTTGATTACTTTTCGTTTTTAGGTTAGTTTACTTGACTTTGACCGACCACAACACTCTACCCGTTCGAAAAGAAGTCACACGAGTGAGACAACCGAATCACACAAACGTCACACCATCGAATGAAAATGATCTATCGAAGCGTACTTTTCGAACTCAGCCCAGCTGTTGAGAGACGTCTTCGGGAGACCGGTTCCTTTGCTCCCAACACTGTTGATAATGGAAGAGAACGTTTTGTAAGGATTCCTGAAGTTTAAGAAGACATTTTAGAACGTGTTAAAGAAGATCCAGAATTAAGCACCAGACGAATTGGAAGGGAACTAGGAGTAAGTAAAGATGTCGTTCATAAAGTGCTTAGAGAACAATTGCTATATCCATACCATAAGAAGCTAGTACAAGAATTATTAGTCCATGACCCTCAAATTCGTTTGGGTTTTTGTCGATTTGTTAATATGCAAAGAGAAAGAGATCCAAACTTTGTCAAGAAGGTTCTCTTTACCGATGTAGCGGGTTTTACAAGAAGAGGTATAACTAATACCCATAATGAACATGTTTATGCCGTTGAAAATCCGCATGCAATAAAGGTAAACCGTTTTCAGCACGAACTCAAAATTAATGTGTGGGCTGGAATAATTGGTAATGTTATTGATGGTCCTGTCATACTTCCACGAAGATTAACTGGAGAAAATTATTTGGATTTTCTACAAAATACGTTGCCAGAATTGTTAGAAGATTTACCTCTCCAACTTCGGAGAGATATGTGGCTTAGGTAACATAAAGCTCCACCACATTTTTCTTTAAACGTTAAAAACCACTTGAATGAACAATATCCACTCAAATGGATAGGCAGAGGTAATGACGCACCTGTAGACTGGCCACCATGTTCCCCAGACCTAACACCGATGGATTACTTTTTATGGGGACATCTGAAATCCACAGTTTACAGGGAACCTGTAGAAAATGAGGAACAACTCTGGCAACGTATTCAAGATGCAATAAACAATCTTAAAGGTGATGAAGAAGTTATGGAAAGGATACATTTTAATTTTCTTCGACGTATAAATCTTTGTATGCGTGAAAATGGTGAACATTTTGAACAATTTTGGTAAAATCTCTATTTTGATTATGTTGTAAATAAATATTTTTGTGAAACCTATACACTCTAAATTATTAAAACAGAAATTTAGCGAAAACCATGAGAGTAATCGAGTCTTATCAGGAGTACCTTTTTTAAAGTAAATGAGTTGCGCAATCTAAATTTCATACTCAAACTCCTTTTCTTCCATTGGCGTAGAATTTTTAAAGGTGTAATTATTTAAAAAATCAAGTTCTACGCCTATGTATTATTATCGGACAAAATTTTAATACCATTTTTTTGCTATATAAAATTCTACCAATATACCAAATTTCAGCAAAATCGCATATGCCGTTTTAAATTTATATGGGAAAAACGATTTAAAAATTGTAACTTCAAGGCCCTCTGGAGCCCAAACGAAGCAACTTTGTACTAAGGTAATTTTACTTAAATCGACTTATTTTGGTCTAAGGAATTAGTGGTATGTTTTTGTAAAGACCTTTTATATTTTTTTCTTTGGTTTTACTATACCCAATTTCCCATATCTATACCTATTTTTCTACAATAATAAGCTAAATTACATATCCTGTATCATTTTCTCTTATTTATATTATCTATTTAATTATTTTGTTATAATTTTATCAGAATAATCAATACACATCGCTATTTTACCGTCCATATCGTAATCGTAGACACTGCCTGTTATTGCCGTTACCCGTTTCATCACAGGGACGCTCTGATTGGCCGAAAATGACATGTTTTAGTATTATGACTTTAAGATCGCGTCTATGTACATCTCTGTGAGTTTCAATTCGTTAAATATTAACTAAAAGTGATTGTTTATAACAAAATTGTGTGTTTTATCCATGCAGTATAAGTTTTAAAATGTAAGTAAGTTATTTTCTTTCTAATTTTCGTAACAAAACTGCCAAATGTAAGGTTGATTGATACCTAAATGTACCTACCAAGCTAGAAACGCTTTGAATGATTACTGGAACATATTATTTGATATATATCGACATTAATACATACTTTTACTTTTGCTACGTAAATTCTAGTAGGTATATTATTCATTTTATCTGATTTATAGAAGAAATAATGATCATATACTCCAGTCAAACCTAGTTAAGTTAAATGTTGAAAACAATAATAATTTACACCTATATATACACATAGTTCGTCGTAAATCTTTGCCCTGCTTCTCCTGCTTAGGCTAGAGGATTTTGTGCATCATTTGGTACCCCAATGTCCCCAATTACGATATGCAAGATGTTTATAACTGATAAATTTCAATGTGCCAACTTATCCACGATATAATATGGCAATTTTGATTAATTTACGTGCATTGATAATCGATATTTTGTTAGTTTTGTCTCGTATTCGTGAAAAAGTCAAATTTAGTACCTATTCTCTGTTATTTCACGAAATTACAGCGCAATACCTAAGTAAGGTTATCAATTAAATTGCATTCATGTACTCTGGAAATAAAGATGAATGATTATTTATATTTTTCTCTTTAAAATAGCTTTGTACTCTTTTTATTACATTTTTTTCTTAAATGAAGTTTAATGACAGACATATCACTGTATTAATGTGTATTCTATATTTAATATCAATGTGTAGGACAAAATATCAAGCCATTTTTCTGGAAAATATCCCCTAAGCTATAGAATATCTAAGATATAGTAATGTAATGTAATTTTTTATATATTGTGGCTTACAGATCTTTTAAATTGCCTCAGAATCAACCTATAATTCTTATTTTCTGATGTAGATATATCGATGTAGAGGAACAAGTCCGAATATGGGCCCCCTTTTTTGTTATTTTCTGAAGTTTTTCTGACGTGTTTTGATTAAAATAAGAATGTGATGTACCTAGTGAAACATTCAATAAGAGATTTTTAACGATATTGTTGTTTTATTCTAAAATAAATACGTTTTACTAGATAGAATTCAAAAAAATTGTAATTTTAGTAACCTGGACTAGACGGTTTGGAATATGGGTCATATAGGTATCTATTAAAATCAAATTTTAAGTAAAAAAATAAATATTTGCACAACAAAAGATATTAAAAATGTTTGAGTTGCTTTCTTGAGGGTCTGATTCCAATTGACAACTAGAATAATTGACAGCTGTGACCAGTGGCGTCGAAATGTATTTTTCTGTGAAGTACACAGTGTATTGAAATAAAATTACTACCAAATCTTTAAGAAACAAATAGAAAGTGTTTAGAGAGAGGATAAAGGGGTAAACTGAAATAAAAATCCAATAAAAATTCAATTTTTCTATAAAAATAGTGTCAAATTGTTAAAACCTATAAAATACAACTTAAAAAACTTAAAAATCATTTAGGAAAGAAATCAGGTCAAATTAAATAAAATTCTATTCAAAAATTAATTTTCCTAAGAAGACAATTTGGTATTAAAATAAATTTAGTGACAAATTGTTAAAACTATAAAATATAACCTAAAAATATTGACAAAATCACCAATCAAAGGAACAAAAATTAATTATGGACTAGAGATGGAAAAACATTTTAGAAACATTTCAATATGTATGTAAAAGGTCTTTACAAAAACACCACTTATTCCTTAGACAAAAATAAGTCGATTTAAGTAAAATTACCTAAGTACAAAGTTGTTTCGTTTGGGCTCCAGATGGCTTTGAAGTTACAATTTTTAAATCGTTTTTCCCATATAAATTTAAAACGGCATATGCGATTTTGCTGAAATTTGGTATATTGGTAGAGTTTTAAGTGGCAAAAAAAATGGTATTAAAATTTTGTCTGATAATAATACATAGGCGTAGAACTTGATTTTTTAAATAATTGCACCTTTAAAAATTCTACGCCAATGGAAGAAAAGGAGTTTGAGTATGAAATTTAGATTGCGCAACTCATTTACTTTAAAAAAGGCACTCTTGATAAGACTCGATTACTCTCATGGTTTTCGCTAAATTTCTGTTTTAATAATTTAGAGTGTATAGGTTTCACAAAAATATTTATTTACAACATAATCAAAATAGAGATTTTACAAAAATTGTTCAAAATGTTCACCATTTTCACGCATACAAAGATTTATACGTCGAAGAAAATTAAAATGTATCCTTTCTATAATTTCTTCATCACCTCTAAGATTGTTTATTGCATCTTGAATACGTTACCAGAGTTGTTCCTCATTTTCTACAGGTTCCCTGTAAACTGTGGATTTCAGATGTCCCGATAAAAAGTAATCCATCGGTGTTAGGTCTGGGGAACGTGGTGGCTAGTTTACAGGTGCGTCATTACCTCTGCCTACCCATTTGTATGGATATTGTTCATTCAAGTGGTTTCTAACGTTTAAAGAAAAATGTGGTGGAGCTCCATCTTGCATAAACCACATATGGACGTCGTCTGGGGGGGGGGGGGGGGCAGTTGCCCCCCTGGCTTTTACGACTTAATCAACAACGCGTAAGATATGCATTACGAACAACAATCTCATAGAAATAATATTCAGGCTAATATAGTTGAAGAATATTATAGGTTGAATATATTTATTGCATATCTGGATTCCGCTTTTCCGAAGACTTTGTTAGTTTTTCCTTAAGCCTGTTACATCCGCCTACCTCTATTCAAAGTATACATTTCCTGGCCTCATTGCAGGGAGCAAAATCGTACTTTTCCTCACTAGGGGATATAAACCTAATAAGGCAAAAACCTTCTCAAGATTGGAAGTAAATAAATTTTTAGTAGAAGCCCCCGATAATAATTATTTATTAATGAAGGTCAGGGCCGACTAGAGGGGGGGGGTAGCCGGGACTAATTCCCGGGGCCCGGGCTTAAATGAGGGCCCGGTAGCGCTGTAAGGGGGGTCCGACAACAGCATTTTCTGTTCTGCATGAAGAAATTCGACACAAGACTGACTTTTATTTTTGTTTTTAGAACTCGTTTATTTGTCTGCTATAGAGCAGGAAAATGTATCAACCAAATGGTTGGAAAAAATACTATTGCTGAAATTCCTAAAAAAAATTGCAGAATTTTTAAAACTGCCTAATGCCATAAATTATATCGGGCATACTTTCAGAAGAACCTCGGCAAGTTTACTTGCAAACTCTGGAGGAGACATTCTTGCTTTAAAGCAACACGGAGGTTGGAAGTCTACGAATATCGCTGAAGGGTATGTGGAGCAATCTCTTGCAAAAAAGAGAAAAATTTCGATTCAAATTATGGGAGTCACTGAAGTTAATGAAATTGATTGTAATCAGCCAAGTACAAGTACTTCCGAAGGATACCAGCTGTATAATAATGTTTGTGAAAATATCATGAAAACTGCATCGGCTCCAACTCTCACTTCTAGTGCACGTTTAATATTAGTATAAATAATTACTCTACCACAAATTAAAGATATGTAGGATGCAAGAATGAAAACAACGTGCCTATAATTTATACTGTACCTACTTCTTAATTTTAGTTCTTTAATAAATTTTGTTTGTTAGTTTCATAAATAAATTACTTGTTATTTGAGGGAGGTTGAAAAATCATATGTATTACTTGGGAGTAAAGTGCCTTTTCCTGCCTTGGATGTTTACTACCCTCCGCTTCGCGTCGGGCAGTAAACTTCATCCTGCGGGAGGAAAAGTAGCACTTTCCTCCCTAGTAATACAAATAGCTATTTTCACTACCGATAAGAAAATGAAAGTGGTGAAAAAATTTGCAATCGACAATTTTAAAACTGAATACCAAACTGGAATACGAAAGAGCTTTCTGCACACAATGAGCTCTCCATTAATAATATATCGTTATTGTTATCCGCTTTTATCTTCGTTGTTAATTGAGATATTGGAATAAAAGCTTTTTTGTTTAAAAGCTTGAAACAAATACTATGATATACTTGATTCAATTGGTGTGTGACGTCATGGCTTACTTCTGGTTTTTCGGAAATAACACAAAATCTCAATTTATTTTGAAATAAAAACCACCTTTTTTATTGAAAATTTAAATTTCGGGAACATTTATGGAAAAGAATCATGTGTTGAAAAGTTTCTGTCAGCTGTCAACATGACCATCATATTGGAAAATATTTTTTTTTAATATGTTACAGAAAATTTTCAATACACGCCCCAAAAATTTTCCAGAAATTCAAATTTTCAATAAAAATGGGTTTTCATTTAAAAATAAAAAGTAAATTGCGATTTTCTGTTATTTCTGGAAAATCTGTAAGTAAGCCATGGCGTCACAGAAAAATTAAATCCATCATAAGAAAATTCTCTTCTATTTTTCATTTTCTTTGTTTTCGAACAAATAAACATTCTAAATTTTTTTGAAAATTTTGCCCCCCCCCCCCCTATAGAATTGCGTAACGACGCCCATGCACATATCTCTCCGAAGTTGGAGAGGTAAATCTTCTAACAATTCTGGCAACGTATTTTGTAGAAAATCCAAATAATTTTCTCCAGTTAATCTTCGTGGAAGTATGACAGGACCAACAATGAAATTGCCAATTATTCCAGAACACACATTAATTTTGAATTCGTGCTGAAAATGGTTTTCCTTTATTGCATGCGGATTTTCAACGGCATAAACATGTTCATTATGGGTATTAGTTATACCTCTTCTTGTAAAACCCGCTTCATCGGTAAAAAGAATCTTCTTGACAAAGTTTGGATCTCTTTCTCTTTGCATATTAACAAATCGACAAAAACCCAAACGAATTTGAGGATCATGGACTAATAATTCTTGTACTGGCTTCTTATGGTATGGATATAGCAATTGTTTTCTAAGCACTTTATAAACGACATCTTTACTTACTCCTAGTTCCCTTCCAATTCGTCTGGTGCCTAATTCTGGATCTTCTTCAACACGTTCTAAAATGTCTTCTTCAACTTCAGAAATCCTTACAAAACGTTCTCTTCCATTATCAACAGTGTTGGGAGCAAAGGAACCGGTCTCCCGAAGACGTCTCTCAAAAGTTAGATGTTGAAAAAATTTTTAGTGAACATAATAGTACTGTGGAAGAGAACTTTAATAATTTTTACAAAAACAGTATCCAGGAAATCGCAAACAGCATTGAAGATAAGAGGATTTCACCCATGGAGGACGTCAATATCAACAGTGAGTTTGGTGCTTTTAAAAAAATAAGTTTTAATCAATTAACAAAAATAGTGAACAATCTTAAAAATAAAAGTTCAGGTGACGCATGTTTAAGTATTGCACTATTGAAGGGGTTATTTTGTGTTATCGGGTACCCTCTTCTTAATCTGGTAAATACGGTCCTTGTAAAGGGTACGTTTCCCAGTGATTTAAAAGTTAGTGTAATTGTGCCAATAGCCAAAATATTATGTCCAACAAGACCAGAAGATTGTAGGCCTATAAATTTATTACCATCTGCAGATAAGATCATTGAAATTGTAGTAAGAGATCAGCTCAAGTCTTATTTTGAAGACAATAATATTTTGTATGAGGGACAGTCAGGGTTTAGAGACCAACATTCTTGTGAAACAGCTCTCCAATTTGTTTGTGCGAAATGGAGAAGTGATATGAATGAAAATAATGTTATTGTTAGTGTTTTTATTGACCTTAAAAGGGCTTTTGAAACAATAAATAGAAATTTTTTATTAAAAAAGTTGCAAAATTACGGTGTAAATTCGGTAGCATTAAATTTAATTAGGGAGTATTTGTCTAATAGGTATCATGAGACTAAAATAGGAAATAATATATCTAGTGAAACAGAAAGCCACTACGGGATACCGCAAGGAAGTGTGTTGGGTCCACTTTTATTTATTATTTATGTAAATGACATTCATAAACGATTAAAAAGATCATTTATTAGCCTTTTCGCGGACGACACGCTCATTATAAATTATCTGTGTGGTCCATATTAAATACATGGCCCATATTCGGACCAATTCCTCTAATTGCATATATTAGAAAATAGTTTTAATTTATAATTAAATATTGATATATTTTTAATAAGCTCACGTAAGACTGAACAAAAGTAATATTTGAAGGGGTTAGAAGCAAAAGGATTCAAGTGATATTTTTTTTAAATGAGTTAAGTGCAACTTAAACCGTTTTGCCTAGAACAAACTACACGTTTTCAATAACATGCTTTTTCTACCAGTTGTTATATGTCGTTAAAAATCACTTGTATCATTTTACCAACAAAAAAATAAGTTTAAAGTTTAAATAAAGAAATATACACTCAACTCATTTAAAAACAAAATGTCACTTGAACCCTTTTGCTTCTAACCCCTTCATTTGATAGTTGGTATTTTTTTGGGTTTTCCAACCTAACCTAACTTAAGTAAACAATGTATTTAAAAACCTTAACATTAATGGCAACCTTCTTATGTATTTTAAAAATTTTGATTTTTTGAAAGTAAATCTATGTGACTATTCATAGATTACTGGTTTTACTAAAGCTTTTACTAGACTAACTCAATTACAAGTAAAAGTGAGTTCAAATTAAATATATTGAAGTTTTACTGACTAGAAGTTGGTAAATCAGAAATCACTTACTATCCTAGGGATTTTCAACATATACTGTAGCTATACGTAAATAAACATAGATGAATAACCTTGTATTTAATACCTTAGGCGCCTTTCAAAAAATTTTTAAATTGATTTATCATATATACTTTTTTTTAATTAAGATTCTATATCTTGAGAGAAGAGAAACTAATTTTAAATTTTGTTGGTACGTTTAGAGTTATAATTGGATTATTTTTATATGTAATTATTTTTAATATAAACCAATGGCGTGCCGTTTTAGAAAGGGGAACACAGAAATAATATTTGTAATGTAGATCAATGGTGTGCCTTTTAAAGGGGGAAATAATATTGATATTTAAAAAGATCTATATATATATATATATATATATCTACAGTGTGACTACCCGATTTATAAAATTATTTTTCTATTTATTCAAATTGTAATTAATAAATATATCTAATTATTCTATTTCTTTCTCTTTTCAGTACTCTAAAATCCATGTGTCGAATCGCTGTTGGTCCGAAAAATGTTACGGGTAGGAGTGTGTTGGAGTTGCTAGTATATACATCAATTTAACTCGTTTTTAAAATCAGTTTTTTATTCGAAAAGCAACTCATGTTTGTTGACATCGTCTATGCCGATGGGACGCATGCGCAGAATCATATTTTTGCCTGTTGTATCGACATAGACGATGTGGTGTATTTGTAATCGTTTCTTTTGACAATAAAGACGTTGGATCGTCAGAATTTTACACCTTTCGAATCTATTTCCTGTGGAAAATATTGGAAAATGATGCTGCAGTATTTAGTTTTTTGAAAGTGTAAATTCTGCATTGATCGAACGGACAAGGCTGCAAAAATACTAGCCGGCGATGATTTTAGCGTTTTTATTAAACTCAAATGAACTTATTTGGAAAAAACCGTATTTTTTTAAATATAGATACAACTATATATATTTTTTTATTTATTGACAAAAGTATTTGGTACTACTATACAAAACATCCAATAATTTAAGATATACTACCCTTCTAAGTCTACTTGTCTTACGTGCCAATTATGCGTTTTGAGATATTAAAGTTTTAGTATTCATTTAAATTAGGAAAGCATGATATATTTTCACAAAAGACAGTAGTTTCAGTATTATATTGGGTTTATTAAAGTAGATAGGATTTTGTAAGTTTGTAGAAATATAAAAAAACATAGAGCGCTTTCCAACTGTACCATTATCAAAAAAAAATGTAAATTTTAGTAAGGCAGTATACTATAGTAAATAACTTTTTTATTTTTAACTTTAGACTGTTTTAGAATATTTTTTTATCAAGTAAACCCTTCATAGTTTTCAGACTTCCATTTTTTTCCTTAAGACTTTGTATATATGCAAAAAAATTTCTGTTACTAAGTAAAAAAATTTGAGTTCAATAATAACCTTGAAGCATTGAAGGCTTGCTATAGAAACGGAATGAGACGTTGAGTACTGAGGTCAGAATGAAAGATCGTACGCCGGGATCAGAAGATATCCGGAAATAAATATACCGGGTGACGCGAAATGAGTGGTTTTTGGATCTACGATGGGAAAGATGAGACAACGAATGGAACATGGGGCTTCGTCGACTTCAATTGGAGGGTGAGTGTTTATTAATTTCTTATTTATACTTTTGATACTATTTTTGAATAGATAAATCAGTAAACTAGGTAAATAATTGTCACACTGCGGATCTTTCCATGCAGCCAGGTCGTTCGAAGCATGTTTCCAGGAAAGGTCATATCGAAAAATGGTGACATCAATTATCCTCCCAGAAGTCCTGACTTAACTCCCATGTTTTTTTTTTGTGGGGGTTCCTCAAAGCAAAGGTGTACACTGAAATTCCTGCAAATCTAAATCAGTTGAAGCAAAGAATTTACGATGAAATTCGAGCAATTCCACAAGAACTCTGTGTCCGCGTGTTTGCCCATTTCAGAGAATGTTTGGAGGAGACGGTGCGCGTGGGAGGACAGCATCTCGACGGCATAATTTTTCACAAATAAATTTCCATATTTTGTAGTTAATTTTATAAATAAAAAATGTTTACTAAATTTAAAACTGTACGAGTTATAATTTTTTTAAATAGTAAAAACCTTTTCGGACACCCAAGTTCATTTTGAATTTTATTTCCTAAATAGTTAGGCATTGCCTTGCCACTTTTTTGGGCTTTTTGTGTTCGTTTAACATGTTCTTGTATTACAGAGTCAAATTTTGCAATCATTTCAATAGCTTTAAGGAAGTTACCATTATTATTTGCATATAATTTATTACACGGACCACGTAAAACAAGGCATTGCCTAGATAAAAACTGTATAACACAAATAATTCTTTCCAATATTTTTTTTCTACTTTAATTAAACGTAACTCTTTTTGATTTATCGTACATTGTTTGGATAACATATTTAACAAATTAAACCAAGATTGAATGAATGAAATATTTATTTAAAAAACCTAAAGAATACAAAATTCCATAGAGGTTTTGCCTCTTCACAAATATTATGCTATAGAAAAATGTATACATATACGTCTCAAAACAGAGACACGTCAAAATATAATTTAAAATAAAAAATTACTTAACAAATATACAATAAAAAATAAAATAATATAAAATAAAAATATTTTAGACAAGTGAAAACATATTTTATACAATCATAATAATAATAATAATAATAATAATAATAATAATAATACTAATATTAATAATAATAATAATAATAATTGGGTACATATAGAGGTGATCTTATAGTAAAATATATTGTTTTAATTTTTTTTTTAAAGGTTAATACAGGATGGGTTTTTAATTCGTTTGGAAGATTATTATAAAGTGTTACTCCTTTGTAACAAATCGAGTTCTTATTATAGGGAGTTGTATGTCATTATTGTTACGTGTATTATGTGTATGAATGTCTTTTTTAGAGTTAAGTACAATATGAGAATGTTTCTTTTGATGTACAACACTGTGAATATAAGTACATACTTGAAAGTCTTTATATAATTTTTGACAACTGGAATATTTTTTGCCAAGTTCGTTCCAACATTGACAAAAAAGTTATTAAAATGTTCGCCAATTTGACTTTAATCTTTTATGTCTATATTATTCACCTTAATTGAGGAGATTTGGTCTTTAGCTCTAGATTTATTGGTTAATATTTGATTTATTATCTTCCATGTTTTTTTTACCATTACCGTTTGCTTGATTGAATTAATTTTCATAGTAAGAGTTTTTTGCTTTTTTTATTTTTATCTTTACCTCTTTTATACACTCCCGGTGTTTAAAATATTCAACAGTTGGGCACTTTTTCATTTTTCTAAAATAGTAGTCTCTTGTAGTTATCGCATGCGATACAGTGTCATCAAACCAAGGTTGTGAGTTTTCTCTGATTCTTATGGTTTAAGTCGTGTATGTAGTTGAATTATTAAAACAGTTTATGAAAGTATTATATGCTTCATCAACATCTAGGGGTAGATTGTGTTCAAGCTCACGAAGCGGCGTTTAGCCTTTGCCATAATTTACATAACGTTTGTGAAATGTACGTAGTATTTTACTGTTTGACTAATTTGCAATGGTTAAAATTTGAAAATCATGGTCAACGAGGCAGTTGGTTATAATTCCCAAAGATTCAACAACTCCCGGAGTATTTGTTAGCACATGATCTATTAGAGTTTTTAAATTTCGTGTAGGAATACTTTTATTGCAAAAGTAAATCAAGTGTAACCTCAATATCTTCATTTGAACTACTTGGGTTATATATGGCAGCAAGATGTATTTTAGCTGATTTTATATATACTCTAGCATAGGTGACATTGCCTTTTTCTATTATTTTTTCAACATTATGGTTTATGCCATTTTTAATGTATATACCACAGCCACCCTCTCTTTTTATTCTAGAAGAATATACACTGTAAATAAGAGGGTATATTGAAAAACTTCTCTTCATCTTTTTTTACCCAGGTTTCTGTCGCTACAATAATATCTATATTTGTATTAATGGTTTTAAGTGTAACTTCTAGTTCATCGATTTTGTTTTTTATGGACTGAACATTTAAATATAATATAGTTAAATTACCCAATTTCTGAAATTTGTTATTAAATTCTTTAATATTTATTAACCATAGTACCTACATCAACTGTAGAAGCCATTAAAAAAAAATATTAGTTATTACCTTATTTATTGTTGTTTCATATGTCCTTACATAGCTGTCAGTTTATTTATCTTATTTTCACTTGTTATTCTTATGATAGGTCCATCATCAGTTTTTCTGCAGAATACTTTCCCATATTTTAGCCACACATATTTATAACCTTTGGTTTTTAGAACCTTAGATTTTCCTAATAAAACACGAAGCTCTTTTGGAACATCTTCATTGATATATATTTGTCGCCGTGGACCAGGTATATTGTAGTCAGTTGAAGTTTCCAATTCTTTTTAGGGATTTTTCCTTCTTCTGTAGTTTGTGTTTCCGATATTATTAACCAGATAATCGTTTCATTTTTCTGTCCTAAAATTCAAAATCTATAAGTTAAATAGGTATTTCAAATTTAAATTTTAGAATTTTTTCATTATACAGGGTGGGGCACCACATACGACACGGTCTCTGTACGGCAAACGCCTTAAGATATAACATATCTATCTTAATATGGTATACGTGTCATTTAACACGTTCCAGAAAAGTGTGCCATATCAAAGTTACTATTTTTTAAATGGAACACCCTATATATTTTCGTAATTTTGAATTCTCTTAAATTTTGACCGCCTGTGTGCATTGCACACATTGCACCCATGGACGGCACGCCCCTGTTCATATTCAATTTAGTTTACTTATTCATCAGAGACTCTAAACACACCATAATTTTTAAAAATTAAAAATCCGCAGATGATTCATCAATCCAATTTCCAATAATCGTAAAAATTCTTTATTAATTATTGCCAAATATTAATTACTTTTTAAAGTATTTTGAATCATAGCCCGAATATAGATGTGAAGAGAGAACCACTCTGTAATTTCACAGAAACCAGCTCAAAAAAATTGTTTGTTTTGGAATGGTAAACTATTTGAGGCGATGACTGGATGCTCAATTAAAAATGACATTTTAATTCAAAATTGCTTATAATAATTAATAGACGTTATTTTTTTTATTGACTATTATAAATCATGCAAAAATTCGTGAATAATAAGTCTATCTTTTGGATTGTAACTAGTTCTAAAGGAATTCCTGTTTATAAAAATAAGGGATCTGCATCTAATATAGAAAATTATCGTTTAATCTGTATATATAGTCAAATAACTAAAATATTTGAGTCACTCACTAATTACCTTGAAAGTTTTAATATGTTGCCAGATACTCAAAATGGATTTAAAAAAAATAAGTCAACATCTACTGCAATTGCAGCTTGCCTAGAGTTTATTTATCAGGCACTCAATGATAAAAAACATATTTTGGGACTTTTCTTTGACCTTAACCGTGCATTTGACATGGTGGATCATAATCTTTTATTATGGATACAGTCTTACTTAATAAATCGAACTCAAGAAATTATAACAAAAATCTGATCCTCTTCCATGTACAATAGGAGTTCCCCAAGGTTCAATTTTGAGCCCACTTCTTTTTGTAGTTTTTATAAGTGATATAAGTAATTTTTGTTTAACTTCTCAACAAATAGTTCAATATGCCGATGATACCAATATTGTAATGACAGATGATCAAATTGAACAGGTCACTTAAAGTAGGCATCTCGTGAGTTTAACCAGTATTGTAAAGATAACGGTCTGGCATTAAATGTAACAAAAACAAACTTCATGCAATTTCTACCCATATGCAAAAAGAACAGAAATATTTATGTCTGTATAAAAAGTACGTAGTCGCCTCCAAAATATATTCTAAAGAAACGTTATAACTTCCGATTTAGGAGGCGACAACGTTTTGCCGAATTTTCATCGGTTCTAGCCTCAAACGACATTTAAAGTTTTGTCGGAGGCGATAATGTTCCTATATATACCGCTAGCGCTAGTGTTGCAAAGAAAGTATACGACTCGTACGGTGTCGCCTCCGACTATATATATTTTATTTTTGAATCACATACGTTACTTTCCCGCCTCCGCTAAATGGCAAAATTTCTTATACGTCTCAAAAATCGGAAGTCAATGCGTTTAAATTATAATAAAGAAAAAGTTTTTAACCGAAAAATACCAAGAAACTTTTTATTTATATACATAATAAAGAACCTATTTGCATATTTTTCAAAATCGTATTTACAACGTGTCATTCAATAAATTAGCAAATTTATTTTTAAGAATAGTTACCACAAAAAAATTATCTATAAACCGTAAAGAATTAAAACTCATTTAAGCATTTACTTTCTTCTGAAAACTGTATTACATTTGTTTTTATTATAAAAATATTCATATTATTTAATTTCTTCCGATTTTAAATTTCTAGAAGTAGAAAGTGTGAGATCGATGACTTAAAGGTCAAAGAAAAGAAAGTTCTACATGATTTGCCAATGCCACTGAAGTGGACATGCCGTTAGCATGGGCGTAGCAAGTTTATAATCGTGTTTTGTAGGACATGACCCTTACTTCTTATCAGGTTTAAAATACCAATGATCAGTAATACGTTTATTAGGTATTTGAGAAGAAAAATTAAACAGATAACTTAAATGATTTAAGTTAAAAATTATCTGTGACGTTACTAAAGACTTTAAATACTATAGTTGGCATTTGGTAAACTTTGTAAAAGACAAATCAAAACAAAAAACTGTATTGAAAGTCTAACCTCAAATGACTAACGTTTAATTTTCAAATATGGGGGAGAATATTTATTAAGTCTTTACCGGTTTTACCAATTGACGATTTATTAAAGTTAAAAAAATTTCCAGCCACCTGCTCATTATTTCTTTTTTAAGTTACAAAAGAAGAAGTTCTTGGTTTGTCAGAACGCTTAAAAATTCGCCATGTACAGATATTCACGGGATTAATGTCAAACTTATAAAAGAAACTATTGAAATTATATTAGACCCTCTGACAATGTTAATCAATAACATTTTTCTCACTGGTATTTTTTCAGATAAGTTTAAATTTGCAAAAGTTATTCGTATATCAGTCTTATTGAAATTCACACAAGAGCTCCCTCATTTCTTACTCAGTCCAGTATTCACTCTTATGACACTAGAAATTCTAACCTAATTCGACTACCTACATCAGTGATCGCCAATCTGTCGATCGCGAGCTATAGCTCATGGAGGCAATTCTGGTAGCTCTCACAACGATTTTAATATAAAAAATATAAACTGCAAAAATCAGAGAAGCTTCCGAAAATTCCACAAAAAAATCTAATTGTCATAATATTAAACATACACAGCGGCAACGTTGCGGTGAGCGATATGCCGCTGACGCCATCGAGCTAGAATCGGCTAGAACCGACCAGCCGGACCAGCGCGTTAGTGTTCGAGAACGATCAGGATTGCTTTGAACGAGATAGATACGCACGGCGCGGCGACATTGCGCTTAGTTTAAAACTGAACGCGTAACCAACGTCCAGCGGTTGAGTTAGTAGAGAACAACAAAAAATAATATTATGGCAAGCAGTTGTAAGAAGGTAAAGACATGCCACTTTCATTTGGAATAGGAAGAACAATACTTTTTTACAGAAGTTAAAGATAAAAATGTGTGTTTGTTGTGTAATACTTCGGTCTCCGTTGCTAAAAAAGGAAATATTGAGATACATAAAACTGTACATTCTAATTTTTGAAAGATCATTCCCACTACATTCTGCCGCCAGAAAGGAGAAACTAAAACAGTTAAAAAAGCAGTTAATTGGACAACAATAAATATTTTTAAGAACAGTCGACAAAAATAAGGCTGCAACTGAAGCATCGTACCGTGTGTCCCAGATAATTGCACAAAAAAAGAAACCTTATGAAGACGGGGAAATAATAAAACAGGCGTTTTTAGAAACTGCTGATTCGTTATTTGCCAACTTTAGAAATAAAGACGAGATAGTTTCAGCTATAAAATCTATGCAACTTTCTGCTAATACAGTGATGAGACATGTAGAAATAATGAGCAATGATATTTTTTTACAGTTAAGAACTGACTTAGATAACTGTTTATTTTTCACTTCAACTGGATGAATCAACAGATGTCGTTGACACTGCCCAGATGGTCGTGTTCGTCAGGATGGTTTTTAGTGATTTTACGATTAAAGAAGATCTTTTGAAGTTTATTCCACTGAAAGGACACACTACTGGACAGGAGTTGTTTTCTCATTTAAAAAATATTATTTCTTCCGAGAAAATTCCAATATCGAAAATGGTAGGCTTGACAACCGATGGCGCTCCAGCTATGGTGGGTTGTGATAAGGGTCTGGTGGCGTTATGTCGTAAAGATGAAACTTTTCCGCAATTTCTCTGTTGCCACTGCACTATCCATCGGCAAGCATTATGTGGAAATTTCCTGAAACTAAACAACGTTATGAAACTGGTGGTAAAAATTGTGAACAAGATTAGAGCTCAAGCGTTACAAAGAAGATTATTCAAAACCTTGGCCGATGAAGTTGACTGTCAATACGGGGACCTACTCCTTCACTCTGAAGTCCGATGGTTAAGTAGAGGACGGGTGCTGAAACGTTTTAATGATGTCCTATGTGGCATAGTTCAATTTTTCAAAAAACGCGATGAACCGACTCCGGAACTAGAAAATTCAATCTGGCTTAGAGATTTTGGTTTTGTCGTGAACATTACAGAGAAATTAAACGAACTTAAGTTTCAGCTTCAGGGGAGAGACAAAGAACTAGCGGAAATGATTTCTGATATAAAAGCATTTATCAAAAAGCTGGTGTTTTGGGAACAAAACCTATTTAACAGCGATGCCAAGCATTTTCCTATTCTTTCAGAAAAATATCTCAAAATCCATTAGAACCCTATGACAGCAAATATCATGTAGAAATAGTTTCTACCCTGAAGAATAACTTCAAAAATCGTTTTAAGGATTTCAACGAAATGGCTTTAGTAGCGCAGTTTGTTGTTTCATCCTTTATGGAAATTGATATCCAACAGTTTGCAACTTGTGTTATGGCGAAGACATCGCTACAACAGAAATGGAAGTAGTTGAGTTTCAAAATGATTTAGCCTTAAAATCGTTAGTCTCAAGTACCAAATGTATCTGGCCTATTGTAAGTAAAGACAAATATTCAGTTCTATGCTGTGTTGCCTTAAAAGTGAAAGCATTATTCAGTTCAACCTATTTGTGTGAATTTTCTTTTTCCAATATGAAGTTTATTAAGAACAAATATCGCAATCGACTTACAGATGAACATTTGGATAATTGTATTCGAATGGCTGTATCAAATTATACTGCAAACATTAAAAAAATTATCGATGAGTCTGAACGTGCTTTTTTATTTTTCAATGTTTATGTTCATGATATTGCGTTACTTTTTTGTTGTTATTATTAACTATTTTTAAATCTTACGTGACATGCCGTTGTGGCTGGATAAAAGTTTGTGTTTATTTTTTAAACACCTTCGTTTGGTAGGTAGGAATGTAGCTATGAACAAGTACGTACTAGTAATATTAGTTATTTTGTTATTAGTTTATTATTAGTACTGTAATGAAAACACCCTGTGTTCAAATACAATAATCATACTAATAATAATAATAATAATAACACTAATAATAATTAACATACTAACTATAATAACAACCATATTAATAATAATAATAACAGTAAGAAATAAAAATAATTTCGGAAAATATTATAACCCTGTATATGAAAAATTTGATATGAAAGTCTTAAGTGTAAGATACGATGGGTAGTAGGTAGAAAGGATGGTTTCGATGGGATGGAAGATTGTCAATTTTGAAATTTAAAAAAAGAAACGTCAGAAATTTGGGAAGTAGAAATTTATTATTTTTAAAAGATATGGTCAAAAAAGAATTGAAAAACTGATAATGTAACACATTTAGAATAAACAAATTTATCTAACCAGAGGAATATAATTAAAAGTTATAAGATATATGGTGTAAAATAGTTATAGAAAACATTGGTAATTACGTTCCGGCGAGACACACATAAAAAACCAACAGAGGAGAAATAAAGCGAAAACAGTAATGGAAATAAACAATTTCAATAAGAACTGTGAGTAATTTTGTATAAACTGATTACTATAAATAATTTGTGCGAGAAAAGTCAGTGATAGTAAATATTTTTTTTTGTAGAATTTAATTTTAGTAAATAGTTTAGGTAGTATGAATGAAGAGCGAGTGTATTTAGAGTAGTTTTAGTAATATAGTAATATAACCCCATGAATGTAAACAGCGGGGCATTTTGTTAATTGGAGGTTTGATACTGTGTTTAAAAATAAAACTTGTATTTTTGGTTTTGAAAATTTGTTTATTTTATTTAAAATACAGGGTATAAAACAAGTTAAGTTATATATATTTTAAATTTTTTGTTGATTATTGATTGAAATAAAATTAAAATTAAATTATAATAACATTAAAATAGAATTAAAAAAAATACAATTGAAATAAAATTAAATAAAATTAAAATAAAATAAAATTAAATTGAAAAAGTAATAATAATATAATTGGAAGCACCCCTGAGATAGAAATAATAATAAAAAAAAAAAATAAAAAAAAAATACTTTAATTAAATTAAAAAATAAAATTGGTATATGTGTAATATCATTACAGTACCTATGTATTATATATTACCAGTTAAATAGTAAAATAAATACATATAATGATAAATTAACTGTGGATTATTTCATTTACGTTGCGTTACGTTACGTGGCTTCCGTGTGGGTAGCTCGCTGTTTATTCCAAAATTAACAAAGTAGCTCAACACATTGAGAGGTTGGCGACCACTGCCCTAGATATAGGTTATTAAAAACACAAAAGAAAAACTTATTTGACAATAGTCTATATAATGATGCACTTCTTAGTAATTTGAAATCAACAAACTTATTTTACTTTAAAAAATTATTAAAAATTTACTTAGAAAACCACAGTTTTTATTATATTTTGAAATTTTTGAATCATGTTCTATTCAAATTAAATATTAGAATACTAATACATCTAATTTTGAGCTTTAAATCTATTTCACTATACATAGAATACGTGAGCAATATCCAGAATTCAAATAGACTACATAAAATAAACATAACAAGTTCCTATTCCTTTTTTTACTCCCCCAATCGGAAATACGCGCCTATAACTGGTGTAAATAGTTTTTTTTTTAATTTTTGTTATATTTGAGTGTAATTTAAACCTATTTAATGCCATATATCTCTTAATAAGGATTTTTAGAACCATCTTGAACTTATTTTATATAAAAAATCCCGTGTATGTTCACTTATACATTCGATCAATATAAAACTTAAGCCGGTCCTGTCCAAATCGGCACTGTTATGCGCATGCGCCTTAACACATATTTGCTATTTTTGATGTATATAATTGGCTGTCTTTCAATAGCTGTATGATCTATATTTCAACGATTTTTTCCCCCGATAAATTTTTTGCGTACGTCTATGTTTTCCGCTTATAAGTAAATAAAATTTAACAGTTAAGTTTTTAGGTATATCTCACTTTATTTGGAGCACAGAGAATGTTGTAATTAGCACCGAAGTAAAAATATATTGCCAAAAAATGAAACTTAAAATTTCCATTTGATATAGCGTTTTAAAGCTACACTGTCTGTAATTGTTTTTACAATAGCTAAAAATAAAATTAAATGTATAAAAGTTTTCTTTTGGTCTGAAACCTGTAACTCACTATCAATATCAGTTGGTGGGACTTCTTCCAAGGGGTTGGGGATATCTGTGGGTTCTGCTGTGGCGAATTCGTCTTCGAAAAACACATTTGTGTTGATACAACTTCTTTACAGCAACAGACGGAGTAGGTGTATTCCAAAAAAGCTTCCACAAGAAGGCAGGACACTTGATATTGTTTTATAACCCTACTAGATTTATTTCGAAAGAATCTCTCAATTGCTTGAACATAAAAAATGTTCAATGGCCCCATAAAAGATACATCCAGTGGCTGCAACTTATGACTACAATGTGGTTGAAGGCAAACTACAGTGGTCTAAGTGTCCCTAGCCTTTTTAACATGTGTGTAGCGTGTCCAAGTTTTCGCGAATAGTAGGTCTTCATGAATTTCTTCGCCCATAACAAATCGAACATATGCCAATAATAATGCTTCATTGCCAGGTAAAGTTGACTCGTCTAATTGAATAGAAAAATGAGTTGTTCGTAGATAATTACACAAGAAACTTTGTACAGTGTTGTTACTCAAAGGAATTCTTTTGAGTATGTCAAATGAAGATTTGTGCAGAACAGTTTCAACAATAGGTAAAATTAACTATTCTCCAATGGTGTACGGTTTTCCAGATTTTGCGATAAGTAATGAGATATTGTAAGATATTGTAAGATTTGAAGAGAACATACTGTGCACGGTGGGTCTCTTTTCATATTTTTCCTTTAATGTTTGGAAATATTTTAAATCTTTACCTGTTTTATCAGGATGACACCTTTTTAAATGATCTTCCAGCTTTGACGGTTTCATAAAATCATTGCTCAAAACTTTGTTGCATGAAAGGCATGTGGGCAATCGTTTGTCTGCCTTTGATGGAAGAAAACCAAATTTTAAATATTCAACACTGTATTGACGACACTTCTTCTTAGAGTCGGCCATGTTTTGTATCAATTACCTACCTGTAAATATGTAAGTAAATAAATACAAACTACAAATGCCTCTTTCATCGACATTGTAAACCAGTGGTCGCCAACCTCTCAATGTGTTGAGCTACCCACACGGAAGCCACGTAACGCAACGTAAATGAAATAATCCACAGTTAATTTATCATTATGTGTATTTATTTTACTATTTAACTGATATTACATAAAACATAGGTACTAATAATAAACTAATAACAAAATAACTAATATTACTAGTACGTACTTGTTCATAGCTACATTCCTATCTACCAAACGAAGGTGTTTGAAAAATAAACACAAACTTTTATCCAGCCACAACGGCATGTCACGTAAGATTTCAAAATAGTTAATAATAACAACAAAAAAGTAACGCACTATCATGAATATAAACATTGAAAAATAAAAAGCACGTTCAATGAGAAGGCTGACACTCAGACTCATCGATAATTTTTTTAATGTTTGCAGTATAATTTGATACAGCCATTCGAATACAATTATCCAAATGTTCATCTGTAAGTCGATTGCGATATTTGTTCTTAATAAACTTCATATTGGAAAAAGAAGATTCACATAAATAGGTTGAACTAAATAATGCTTTCACTTTCAAGGCAACACGGCATAGAACTAAATATTTGTCTTTACTTACAATAGGCCAGATACATTTGGTACTTGAGACTAACGATTTTAAGGCTAAATCATTTTGAAACTCAATTACTTCCATTTCTGTTGCAGCGATGTCTTCGCCAAAGTTCTGCATAACACAAGTTGCAAACTGTTGTATATCAATTTCCATAAAGGGTGAAACAACAAACTGCGCTACTAAAGCCATTTCGTTGAAATCCTTAAAACGATTTTTGAAGTTATTCTTCAGGGTAGAAACTATTTCTACATAATATTTGCTGTCATAGAGTTCTAATGGATTTTAAGATATTTTTTCTGAAAGAATAGGAAAATGCTTGGCATCGCTGTTAATTAGGTTTTATTCCCAAAACTCCAGCTTTTTGATAAATGCTTTTATATCAGAAATCATTTCAGCTAGTTCTTTGTCTCTCCCCTGAAGCTGCAAATTAAGTTTGTTTAATTTCTCTGTAGTGTTCACGAGAAAACCAAAATCTCTAAGCCAGATTGAATTTTCTAGTTTCGGAGTCGGTTCATCGTGTTGTTTGAAAAATTGAACTATGCCAGATAAGACATCATTAAAACGTTTCAGCACCCGTCCTCTACTTAACCATCGGACTTCAGAGTGAAGGAGTAGGTCCCCGTATTGACAGTCAACTTCATCGGCCAAGGTTTTGAATAATCTTCTTTGTAACGCTTGAGCTCTAATCTTGTTCACAATTTTTACCATCAGTTTCATAACGTTGTTTAGTTTCAGGAAATTTCCACATAATGCTTGCTGATGGATAATGCAGTGGTAACAGAGAAATTGCGGAAAAGTTTCATCTTTACGACATAACGTCACCAGACCCTTATCACAACCTACCATAGCTGGAGCGCCATCGGTTGTCAAGCCTACCATTTTCGATATTGGAATTTTCTCGGAAGAAATAATATTTTTAAAATGAGAAAACAACTCCTGTCCAGGAGTGTGTCCTTTCAGTGGAATAAACTTCAAAAGATCTTCTTTAATCGTAAAATCACTAAAAACCATCCTGACGAACACGGCCATCTGGGCAGTGTCAACGACATCTGTTGATTCATCCAGTTGAAGTGAAGTCAGTTCTTAACTGTAAAAAAATATCATTGCTCATTACTTCTACACGTCTCATCACTGTATTAGCAGAAAGTTGCATAGATTTTATAGCTGAAACTATCTCGTCTTTATTTCTAAAGTTGGCAAATAACGAATCAGCAGCTTCTAAAAACGCCTGTTTTATCATTTCCCCGTCTTCATAAGGTTTCTATTTTGTGCAATTATCTGGGACACACGGTACGATGCTTCAGTTGCAGTCTGATTTTTGTCGACTGTTCTTAAAAATATTGATTGTTGTCCAATTAATTGCTTTTTTAACTGTTTCAGTTTCTCCTTTCTGGCAGCAGAATGTAGTGGGAATGATTTTTCAAAATTAGAATGTACAGTTTTATGATGTCTCTCAATATTTCCTTTTTTAGCAACGGAGACCGAAGTATTACATAACAAACACATATTTTTATCTTTAACTTCTGTAAAAAGTATTGTTCTTCCCATTCCGAATGAAAGTGGTATGTCTTTACCTTCTTACAACTGCTTGCTATAATATTATTTTTTGTTGTTCTCTACTAACCCAACCGCTGGACGTTGGTTACGCGTTCAGTTTTAAACTAAGCGCAATGTCGCCGCGCCGTGCGTATTTATCCCGTTCAAAGCAATCCTGATCGTTCTCGAACACTAACGCGCTGGTCCGGCTGGTCGGTTCTAGCCGATTCTAGCTTGATAGTGTCAGCGGCAGATCGCTCACCGCAACGTTGCCGCTGTGTATGTTTAATATTATGACAATTATATTTTTTTGTGGAATTTTCGGAAGCTTCTCTGATTTTTGCAGTTTGTATTTTTTAAATTAAAATCGTTGTGAGAGCTACCAGAATTGCCTCCGCGAGCTACCGGTAGCTCGCGATCGACAGGTTGGCGACCACTGTTGTAAACTCTATGTGAAGGATACAAGTAGTTTTTATGGAAGTCGTCTAAAATGTCGAAGAAATTTGAGACAGTTGTTTTGTTGAAGGCTTGGGCTTTTGCTGCGCCTTTAGTTTTTTCAAAGTCTGCTACTGTAACTCCAAAAAAATCATAGCTCCATGTCCAAAAGATGATTTACAAACTCCTGTTCTTGTTCTTCAGTAAAAACAGCACGATAACTCCTTAAGACAGTTTTTGTTCAAAGTAGCTTCCTGGTTTTTTTCTAGAACAAGTCTGTTTTCTATTTAGAGTATTCCTCTTCACATTAAATTGTTTGGCAGCCATTTGTCACTGCATATTATCTATTTCCTCTGCCTCGACAGCTCGTTGCATCGCCTTAGGGTTCCAGGTCTGCAGCTGGCTCTTCCTTTTGTATTCGGACACCATAACTGAGTCTGAATTCAAAATAAAATGTGTATCTAAAGAACAATTAGGAATTAGGAAGAAGATATGCAGTAGCAGTAGAAAAGAATAACCTGGTTTTAGGGAAATTGTACAAGGTTCAATGAATCGTTGATGCTTCATAAAAAAATTATTTTTACCTTTATTGCTTTGTATTGATAATTTCTCATATTAATCTGAAACATCGAAGGTCATGAATTATTCTATACTTATTTGGAAGGATGTATCTCTCAATCTTTAATTGTTTGAAAATTGATTGAATGATGACTAACATTAAATATAGTAAATTATTATTTATAGAGATATTAATGATTGATTATTCAATTTTACTGATGATCTATTATTATCTATTCGATTTTTTATGTTATGTAACACAGGTTCTTTTTGTTTTTACACTTATTAAAGGTTATTACATAGTAATTATAGTTTTTTTTTCACAATAATTATTTTATTCTAAGAAACAGCAATTAAGTTACGACTTGAGCAGTCTGACAATGTATTCATTGATTTAGAAGTGATGGACAGCCGATTAAATACATTTTAATAGGTTTCAAAATGTAAGAATCATTTAGAACAATGTCGTGATTTTTTCTTAGATTGTGATCTCTGGAAAAATACTATACAACAGGCATGGGCAATGTACTAACTCTTTATGAACCATTTTATCGATATCATCAAAAAATGTATGAAAGTTGTGAAGAATGAAGTATTTATCATTAGAATTAAAGTCAGCAAACGCTGGCACTAAAGCTTGATAATTAATCTGTTGACTTCCCATCAATTTCATTTAAATCCTTTTGAAAATTTGACTCTAATTGTAATTGTGAGCGTATTTTGTAAGTTTTAGAGTCTTATGTTAAGGCAATACCGAAATGTAACCATAAATAGTTCTTGAAGTAAGACTCTCTTATAATAATTTGATAGCTACGTGGATAGCACCCGCGTAAAGGTCCACGCACTTTTCTTATGCAAACGGGAGTACCGTCAAAATGTCTGAATTTTTGATATGTTAAATAACCTGATGTCCCCATCAAAAGTATCCATGGGCCCAATCGTATCCTATGACTAGATTTTGAGATACAGGGTGTTGAAGTTAGAAATCCCTAATTCTTTAAAATGGACACCATAAATCACCCTTAAATATTTTTGGAAGTTTTTTGCTCATTCTGTGTAGTCAAAATACATACTTAACTACTATAATTAAAATATTGTACCTTACAGGGTGATTAATGATTCGGCAAATCTTTTTTGGTCAAAGTAGGTATTTCCACCGAACAAAAATAGCTAAAATACCGAAAAAAAGAAAATATCACCGTCAAAGTCTCTCAATATTTGATATCGTATAGTACTCGATGTACTCGTTCAAAATTCTTATTGGTAAAACTAGATCCTATGACTAGTTTTCCAAATATAACTTAATATGTACCAAATATATGAATATTTAAACAATAAATATATACTGACAAAATAGATATTTTTAAGAGAAATATCTTATATTAAATATTTTGATATACTGTTTTAGATTAAGAATATACCCCTTGTACTATTTTCAAAGAGACAAAAAAATCGTACTTACAGGGTGATTGCGGTTGAATATGTAAAAGGAAAAAATCAACAAAATGCTGAAATTGTTGGCAAAAAATAGAAAATAATTACCTTTTAACTTGCAAGTTGTTTATTACATTTTTTTTATTAGTTTACATACATTATTGCATTACAAAAAAAGTTCATTATACGGTAGGTATAAATAGGATCTAGGGAAATGAATAATTATCGGATTAAATGTTTATTTTGACTGGGCATTGCCTTTTTATATTGTATATTTATATCAGATTGAGATCTCCTTTCCGCGTAAAAAGTGTTAGCCCTTGTAGGAATAGTGCACTGCTTGTATAATAGGGCAGGTCAAAAATTACCAAAAAAAAAAAAAACATTAATTTAGGCTAGTGTGAAAAAATTGTGTTTTATGTGGTTTACACCCTATATAAAAATTAGTGAAAAAATAAAATATTTAGCTGGGACCTTAGGGGTGAGAAATTAAAAACTAAAAAAATTCAGCTTTGTGCAGCTCTTCGCTTGATTTCAAACTCAAGGGGTTTAGGGCAGCTTCAAGATAATAAAACCGGTTTTGAATGTTAAATCAACCCAGAACTCATCACGAGGAGGTGGCCGCACTTCGAGTTCCACCCACCCAACCATTTCTCAATTTATCTCAATATATCTTACTTATTTATATAAAGAGATCATTACATTTTTGGCAAGTCTTTTTTGGTATCAAGTTTAGCACGTATGTATGTAAAATTTTCACAACACCCAATTCTCTTTTCTCTTTTTTGACATTGTTATTAATGTTCTCATAACTTGGAAAAATATAACAATAATAGCAATTACAAAGGACAACTGAATTTATTACAAACACTAAAGATATAAATTCAGATACTTTGTAAGGTATATAAGAAAATAAAAGTCAAATATTAAATTAAAAGAACAGCCTGAACTAAAGATATCCTTTCAATGACTGATCCAACTGATCCAATACGTTAACGTTAAGTATTAGGTGCAAATACGAGATGGTAATACCAATTAATTTTCTTCTACTATGGGACCGAGATCGATATTTTCTGGAAATAATCGGTCTGCTGCATCATCGATGCTATTTAGTAAACGTGTTGTTGAAAATCTTATAATATTCTGGTGCCTTGCATAACCAAGAAACCATAACATTGACGCAACATGTGCGCAAGTACTTAAAGTTCTCGAACCGTATGGACATGTACAATAATAGTAGAAAATTGGATCAATATTTTCATTAAGTTCCTCTTCGTATGCCAACCACAGCATATATTTAGTTGCGTTTCTGAACCTAGAATAAATTCTAAAACGTAAAAAATTATTCTCTTCTCTAAAATCGTCTATTTCTAAAACATTATTTTCCTCTCTTTGCAGTTTATCTTGAATATATGATGGACTTACATAAATATGGTAAGAACCTACCAAGTCTCTTAGGAAATTGATCTCTACGCGAGGAAATTCAGGAATATGCATGTTGTTCAATCTTCGCTACCGACCATTTCTGGTAGTCAGATTTTGGGCTTCGACGCGTGCTTGTATAATATTAACTTCATCTAGTTTGTTTAAAATTTCAATTGCTGTGTCCATTGTACCTGGTAGGTTTATAAGAGGATGAAACTTATTTAACAACGCACCTGCAATCTGATAAAAACCACTCAAATGAACTGCATGATGCGTGGATATGCGGCCTTTAAAAAATTTAAAAATGGATTTAAAATGTCCATTTCTGGCTTCTACAATCCAACGAGTTTTAGTTATTAGTCTCGCTCTATTAGCTTCACTTGTTGATAATTGCCGTTGGTTTTGATGAAGCAAAGGTGGCATATAAGTAATTAATCCAAGTTCTTCTAATCTAGTAATAACATCTCTGTAGCCTCTATCTACTATTACTATATCTTCTTCTGTAATCCAGTTTTTAAATTCATTATTATCATTAACCAATTATTGCCGTAAGATTGCTGCATCATTATTAAATGCATCAGAAAAATAGGGACCATTGATTGATAAAATATATCCGTCAGGAGCTACTGTAATTTCTGGCTTAACTAAATGTTCCTTCTTAAAATAGCAATAGGACTGACGTAATATTCTAAAATTGCTACTTTTTTCAATTGAGTTATATGTACAATCGACATAAAATATGGCCTTTGGAATATTTGCTATAGGGTTGTAAAGCGCGTTTACGAATTCAGGGACATGATTTATGATATAGTTTTCTCTTGTTATTGATCTAAATCCAATATTACTAGGTACAAATCTTTGAGGCAGGGACATACGGACATTAGATATGACTATTCTAGTGACTTGTCGGGATGAATAATTAAAAAGTAATTTTATGAATCATCTGACAATCCATGTCTTAGTTTAACAAGGAAAGCAAGTAAATCTTTTTGAGCAATGCTTCTTAAGTTACCATATTGTTCTATTGGTTCACAAAATTTATATAATTCTTGAAAATTATCTTTAGAAATTGAAGTTAAATATTTAAATTCTTCTAAACTAAAAGTATTTATGTTTTCCCAATTTTTTAAATTATTATTAGCCAGAGCTGGGACGAATCCTCGAAAAATGGATTCGAATCACGAATCCGAATCACGAGATGTGATTCGAATCACGGATCCAATGCTCGAATCCTTTAAAAAAAAAAAAAAAGGATTCGAATCAAGTGATTCGAATCCTTTTTTTCGGATCACGGATACGAATCACTGTCAGTGTTATACTGTGGTACTAATTATATTTGCTTTCGAATCTAATACTGTTTTATATCTCGGTCCTAAAATATTTAACGCACTTCCGGTGGAATTTAAAAACCTAAATTCGATAGGTCTTTATAGATCTAAATTGCAACAATGGATATTAACTAAACAAGGACAAATATTTTAAGATTTTATTAATTTAAATATAACTAAAATCTAAAATTATTTAACTAAAAAGAACTTTACTTATTTGCAATTATCCAATTATTTATGTGTATGATAATTATTTATAAAATATTGAATGCTGTAGCTATTTTGTATCTATAATAAATTAAAAAAAAATACTAAAAAAAAAGAAATGCTATGTAGAATACATTTCTATAAGTCCCACGTACAAGATTCGCCTTTAGTGGTACCAATTTCTGTTAAATATAAGTTAAAATTGTAATTCGATTTTTAAAGTGAATAAATTATTATTAATTATTATTATTATTATTATTATTATTATTAATTATTATTATTATTAATTATTATTATTATTATTATTATTATAAACCATTTTATTTTTTCGGTGTAATGGCTTTGGTGGATTCTAAAGTATTGCCGCGCGCGATGCCACGCGATCAGTCGCGCGCGACGTGTCGCATGAGTAGGCTTTCCCTCTTACATAGCACCAAAATTTCAAAATTTTCATCTGTCAAGCCGTTCCATCGAGGTGCGTCGATTATACCTGCAAACGAAAATAATCGTTCGACTGAAAAAAAAATTTTAATATTGGATATTCATTGATAATTTGTAAATTACTACGTTTATCTTCTAAATATCTCAACAGCTCCAATTCGATTTTTGAAGTTGTTTTATTTTTAGGTGCTGATAATGAATAGGAGTTTCTTGCCATTTCGCTATTGTTATTTGACATTGGCTCTACCTTGTCTTCACTAAAATCTAAGAATTGATCTAAATTTGTTGTGTCACTCTCATCTGATAATACATCAGAGTTTGACTCGTCCAAATCTCTAGCTTCGTCTATAATAAACTTTTCAACTTTTCTATCTTTTCTTTAGTATAAGTAGGACATTTTACGATATTATACCATCTGAATTTAAATTGGGAAATTAAAACGGCTGCAATTACGGCTTCTTTACAATTAAACGACAGTATGTCAGCAAATCTAAAAGGATCCGAGACTAATATTGATGATTCGAATACGAATCCTCTAGGATTTTATCTGAGAATCCGGATCACGAATCCTTTTTTTCTAAAGTATTCGAATCCCGCTCTCGGATCCTCAAAAAGGATTCGAATCCTGGATTCGAATCCTATGTGATTTGAATCCTATGTGATTTGAATCCTCCCCAGCTCTGTTATTAGCATTAGCAGCCGCTCTTAAACTAGACAAAAATTGCTAAATATTAACAAGGAGGAATGGTCTATAAACAAAATGAAAACCAGCATATAAATTAATCATTAGTAAACCCAAATGATTTAGATGAATGTCACAAATCTTCAGATATTCGGGTACATAAATATTTGAGACTAAAAAAATATTTGCTCTGCATACTGCCGATAGTTTTCTTACATTTACTTGTGCGTTACAAATTATACAACCATGAACTGAGTGGGGTGTTAAAACATTAAGTCTTGGGCAATTTGGATCATTTTCAATATTTCTAAGTTCCTGTGTAATTGCGTGATAACAGTTTAAACATAATCTTACTTCTTGTAGATTATCGACTGCAGGATGTCCGGCAGCTTGTCTTCTAAAATTAGCAATGTTAAGCACATCTATATTATTGTCCTCGTCTAAACGAATAGTGAGTCGAAGTTGAAAGTGTCGCTTAAAGTAATACAAACGTCATTTGTTATAAGTCAACAATATGTTCAATTATTCGGAAAATATTTAATCATAGCCTTCCAGATCAATATATGCAAATCAAGTGTAAGCATGTTTATATATCCAATAAGGTTGTTGGCATATTCATCACTATTTAGAATTTACTAATAAAATCTATCAATCGTCTAAAACTCATAGGTTACAAAATATACAGGGTAATCAATTTTTTTGAAAATCTTCGGAAAAATTATGTATTATCATAGTAAATATAAAAAAGCAAAACTTCAGGCATGCAGACAGTCTTTAGCTTTATATTTTATCATTACGATTTAAAATGCCTTGGTTGTGTCGATTACAACAAGCTTATCGTCTGAAGTGAAAAATTACAGAGTTACAGGATGTTTAAGATTATCTATATTTCCAAGTTTAAATCATTAAATAGTTAACAAAACGACTTGCATGCCTTTGCATAATGAAAATATAAAAACAGGCAGGTTATTCGAAAATTACGAATATTTTATTACCCTAAGGGATGCGACTTAAAACAAAATGTATTGGGGGCTTTACCTCATTGGTGGCGTGAATGGAGCTCATAATCTTATTTAAATATAGAATACAAAGAGGCACTTATGACATTACTCGAGCCAAATAAACCTGTAATCCGATCATAAATCATTTCTGCACATCCTACTGAGACCTACTATATAATCAACTTTTTGTACCGAAATAAAGTATGATCCTACTATTTTTTTTGATGAACAACAATGATTTTCTATTTTTTGGCAACAATTTGATCATTTTGTTGATTTAACTTACATATTCAACCGCGATCACCCTGTAAGTACGAATTTTTTTTCCCTTTGCAAATAGTACAAGGAGTATATTCTTAATCTAAAACAGTAAGTCAAAATATTTAATATAAGATATTTCTCTTGAAAATATCTATTTTGTCAGTATATATTTATTGTTTAAAATTCATATATTTGTTACATATTAAGTTATATTTGGAAAACTAGTCATAGGATCTAATTTTGCCTATAAGAATTTTGAACGAGTACATCGAGTACTATACGATATCAAATATTGAGAGACTTTTTTTAGCTTATTTTTCTTCAGTGGGAATACCTACTTTGACCAAAAAAGATTTGCCGAATCATTAATCACCCTGTAAGGTACAATATTTTAATTATAATAGTTAAGTATGTGTTTTGACTACACAGAATGAGCAAAAAACTTCCAAAAATATTTAAGGGTGATTTTATAGTGTCCATTTTAAAGAAATAGGGATTTCTAACTTCAACACCCTGTATCTCAAAATCTAGTCGTAAGATACGATTGGGCCCATGGACACTTTTGATATGGACATCAAGTTATTTAACATATTAAAAATTCAGACATTTTGATGGTACTCCCGTTTGCATAAGAAAAGTGTGTGGTCCTTTACTATTGATGTCAATAGGTAATAAATATACAAATTATTCCGGAATATCAACAAGAAGAATATAAAATATAACAAATAAAAAGTGTTGCAGATTATTTAACTTGTATTTGATCTTTCAACTAAAAAAACTTCCATTAACTATAAGTTGTTGAGTAAATTGTAATAATTTTATTAAATAATCTGTACATAAATTAGATTTCTCGGATGTTTATAATTTATCCAGATATTGCATGAGGTCTGGAAGTCTTTCTTTAAGACCCTTCCTCTATAGGAATAGTGTATGATTTATGTACAGTTAACCAAAAAGTCTATAGATCTTTGGGCATTGCCATAGACAACCTTAAATTTGCCAAAGTAGAAAACAATTACTTTGCATTTTCTATGTGCCTGACTTAGTAAAATGCGTTCGAAATAAGTTTTTACGAGATTATTTTATCTTCAATGGCAAATTTATCAGATTTGCTGATGTTAAATAGGTTTATGAACTGGACCAACGTAGCAAATCTGGAAGAACTTTATTAAAAATCCGTTTAAAAAACCTTTTCCCAAATGCATTTGAAAAATGAGCGCAAAGCTTATAAATAAAAGCCATTTAAAAAAAAAAACTGTAAAAATTTACCAAAAATTTAATTCCTGTAATAAAATAGCACCTACGTTCTTACAAATCTTAAGTACCTACATAATATAAATTTATTTGTTTTTATTAATTTATGACCTTACATTTTTCACGTTCATTTTTATTTAATATTCATATTTCATCTAAATACAACACAAATTACAAAATACTATTCATCTTGCATACCACAATAATTTATTAAATAAATATTTTTCTCAAAAATGAACACTTGAATTTGAATAAGCTGGCGCCGATAGAAAAATAAATCAAAACCAGTAGCCGCAAATGGTAAAACGCAAATTAAAATTTGCATAATTAGGTACTCGAAAATATCATGTTTAAATATTATTGTTTCGATAAACTTCCGTTATTTTTAAAATAATCCATATTTATGGTATCAATAAAATGACGGAAAATCAATTGAAATTTTTTGATTCTATGTTATGCGATATTTAATTAAATTGTTTGTTGTTCTATGAACAATGCTGGGGTAATAAATATATTTTAAAAAATCAGGATGTTTATGTATTGTATCACATTTCAGTAAATAAACTAAAAGTGTCTTACTTCAACGGTTTCTCAAGAGGTTTGTCTAGGTTTTAAGATTCCTCGTAGAGATAATTCCCGAACCCATTCGCGAGTAACTATTAGCATACACAAAAGAACGTTTTAGGGGTGTATAAAATACGCAATACATTTTAAATCATCTCTTAAATACCATGACAGTTCAATCATTTTAAATACATGCAAGATACCAAGATGCACGTTTTTTCTGTGAATTTACTATTTTATTAATTAAGTAGAAAAAAATCTTTGTAATCAGCTTGACAAAAAACACAGATTATACGGATTGAAGAATCAGAGTATTTTCTCTCCTAACAATAACATATACAACAAAAAAATAATTAGCGAAATCAGCCCAGATGTTCACGCGTGATGCCGTGACCAAAGGAAATAGGGATTCATTTTTATATATATAGAAATTTTCTAATTTTACGCGCAATTTTCTTAATTTTTTCTTTCATAAGAACCTTCTCCTGACAATAACAAACACAACAAAAAAAGACTTAGCGAAATAGTCCATTTAAAATAACGATAAAAGGTCGAGAAACGCCTCACTTGACGAGACCAATTGTCCCCTACAAATTTTGGGGCGCAGATTACAAAAATGAGGGTTAAAACTGGCAGCAATGGTTGAAACACCCCTAAATAGGGGTGTTTTTCGACTGTACTTGTTGTTTTGCAAACTAAGCCACCCAAAAAACATATAAGATGACTTAGTTCGCGAAACACCGTAACTGGTCATTTTTTTCGAAAATTCACCCCTTGGGAGGGGTGTTTCTGGCATGTGAGGGGTGTCACAAATTTTCCAGTCTCGACACCCCGATTTTCGAAATCAGCAACTCAAAAAACATGAGATGAGTTATATTTTATATTATAGAAGATAATTATCTAATTATTTAAACAGGACTACTGATCAATCTGCAATATTCATAATTTGATTCAGTACAAAATTTGCTGCTAATCAATTATCCCTCCCTTTATACGCGCCACTGGAGAATTGTTCGTGTTTCTTATTACGCATGAAGGTAGAAGGTTTAGGCAACTCTATATACAATATCCTGTAATAAGAGTTGCATACCCATAAGTAGTTATTCTCTACTTCTGGGTATGCAACTCTTATTACACGATATTGTATATAGAGTTGCCTACACAAAATTAACAAATTCGTTCGTGTTTCTTATTACGCATGAAGGTAGAAGGTTTAGGCAACTCTATATACAACATCGTGTAATAAGAGTTGCATACCCAGAAGTAGAGGTAGACGCAATAACTTCATATTATTCTCTACTTCTGGATATGCAACTCTTATTACACGATGTTGTATATAGAGTTGCCTACACAAAATTAACAAATTAATCTAATTTTAAAATAGAATTTATATACAATGTATCAAATAGACATCGAAATGAATTAACCGTTAACCGTGGTAATTTAAAAGCAAATATTATAAAAATAAACCATTATGTGACGTGTATATAAATTTTATCACCAAAAACGTGTACCAATGAAAAATCGCCAACAAACCAGTTGACACATTGACAGTAGTATGACCATATGATTTTCGATTTTCTCTATATGTACTCTGTGATAATAGTTTTCACAAGAATTTTTGAAAAAATGCATTTTAGGTTTCGAGCGTAATATATGCTCGAAGATTTTAGGTAATTCACGTAATCGTTCTGGGGAAATAATTAAAACGTGGCAACGCTGTGTATATCCGTGCATCGCCTCAATTTTATATAATATTAGCTGTTTTCATAATGGTTTTCATTTTGCATATAGAAAGAAGAATTGAAGTTAGATTATTTAAGACTGGAATTTGAGAGGTAGAAGGTTCAGGAAACTCTATATACAATATCGTGTAATAAGAGTTGCATACCCAGAAGTGGAGGTAGGCGCTTCATATTATTCACTACTTCTAGGTATGCAACTCTTATTACACGATATTGTATATAGAGTTGCCTACACCAAGAAAATAGTAAAACTAATCTAATTTTAAAAGAGAATTTATATATAATGTATTAAATAGAAACATTAACATGGATTAATAGTTAATTTTATTAACTTGAAAGTAAAAAATAAACCATTATGTGACGTGTATATGAATTTGTATCACCTAAAACGTGTACCAATGAAAAATCGCCAACAAACCAGTTGACAGTTTGACATCTTCGATTCTTCCATTTATTTTTTTACAGCCAGCAGTATTTATAGTTTTTGCTAACGTGGTATGAATAAAACGATTTTTATGCAGTAATTTTGATTTAGTATAACTGTGTAAGTACTAGAACTCATTTTATAATGAATTTATACCATATTTAATTTATAATTTGCAATTTTTTCCTATATAACCTCACTTTTCAGAACCAAAGATTCTTATTATAATGGAAATTCAAGCAATATTATTAGTTTTTATAGCTTCTATTCTGGCTGTAAATAGTTTAAAACCAGGAGAATGTGAAGGTAGGGACAGCAGTTTCAATTCGTAGTTCAAAATATGTAATTTTATTATTTTTTTGTAGTCTGTATTAAAACTTTGGAGAAATTTTCTGCCACACTTACAGATGATATCAGGAAAGACCATAAGAAAATTGAGAGCAAATTTAAAGCATTCTGTAAGGGTGCGAAAAATAAAGAAAATAGATTTGTAAGTAGTTAATATATATTTTTTAATGTTTTTAATTTTGGTGTCTTTCTTTTCACATTTTGGTCAAAATGGTATAAATTATGAAAAATTGATAACGGATAGGAAGTCGATATCTATTTTTTTCTTGGGATAAAACTTTAATGTTAACGTTTGGAATAAGGTCAAGATTTTATTGATAAAACAACTGTATTATACTATAGTCTGAATAAAAGAAGGAGTGCAGTAAAAGTGGGGTTATAACATCATATTCCCTAGGTGTTACTTTGCGAAATAAGTTTCTATAATATAAATAATGTTACGATATATATAAAATTGTATAAAACTAACCAATTATTGGGGAATTCAGCAAATATGTGAAAGAAAACTCTTTTTACTTCAGCCAAGCTTGTATATATCTTTAAAATCTTTAAAAGTAATTGTCTTCAGTATAACTGGTAGTTTCGAGGTTTATTATTAAGTTTTTCTTTGTTATATCCACTTTCCAAAATGAATTTTCCATCTTTTTAACATGATTTACATCTGAAAGTGCTTTTGAAAAACAAGTTTCCATACGTCAGGTAATCTAAATGTATTGTTTTAAGAAACTTAACATTTTGATTGTTCAGTGGGACTTAACTGTCATGAAAACCTTAGCAACAAAGATTGATAATGTTTTTACGAATTTAAATCTAAATACTTGTAAAATTGAGATTATTTAACCTAACATTTCTGATCTCTATTATATATATATATATCTTGCTTGCATAAAAACCATCAGTTGTTAGCTCAATTTCGAGAACAAATTCTAGAATATGTTAACTTAAAATTGAGCTAAAAAGGTTCCTTTATCTATTATAAATTTTTTAAAATAATGTGGAAAATGATAACAACATCATAACCTTTAAAAATTCTTTGATAAATGTGGATTGGGCTGTCTATTTTGCAGGTAAAAAGGCCAATAACTTATCAGCAAATAACTGAACATTTGTCACATTGTTACAATGTTTTATTCTGAGAAATATGTAGTTAAAAAAAAATCAAAAATACGTGTGTAGTGACACGAGTGCGGGGACTGCCGCGGTAAAACTATTGCATAGAATTTTTTATCAACTTATGCAATTATAATTATTTATTTATTTTATTTATGCTGAATTTTTTTTTTCTTTGATATTAATTCAAGTTACACTTTTTGAGCGTGGTGACCGATAAGAAAACAAATTTTTTTCTTTTATTGAATAAATAATATTGTTTAAAATATTTTTATTATTTTACAATTCATGTAGGTTATTCAGGAATGTTTTTCATTGAAACTATAGGTTTATGGTAACTGAAATAAGATACATAAGTTTGAGACTTGATATCCTCTAAATATCTAGAAAATTCCGCTTCAATGATGGTCCCATATTTTGTTGTGGATTCTTGTGAATCATTATTCATTTTCAAATTCAATTTTTTCCGAAATTGTTTCTAAAAGAGATAGAATCAGTTATGAGCAGTTAGCAGCTAGTCTACACGCATACGTCTAGTCGCACGCACACAAACACCGTGCCGAAGTCTGCCGAATTGAAACGACGTTAGACGATGCACGGCTTTCAACGCCGCACCGCTGTGCCAGTCGGAGTGGGGGTGTTAGGTTTATTTTCGTTACGGAATTTCTTTTTCGATTTTTGCGATTTTACAATTTTTCGATTTTTTGATTTTTTTTTTTCGATTTTTAGTTTTTTTTTTTTTTTTTTTTTTTTTTTTTTTTTCGATTTTAATTTTTAGATTTTTTCTTCGATTTTACAATTTTTTCGGTTTTTCGATTTTTCCATTTTTTTATTTTTCGATTTTTCTTCAATTTTTAGATTTTTTGATTTTTTCATTTTACAATTTTTCGATTTTTTGATTTTTTTCGGTTTTTCAATTTTTTTTCGATTTTTCTTCGATTTTACAATTTTTAGATTTTTTGATTTTTCGATTTTACAATTTTTTGATTTTTAGATTTTTTCGGTTTTTAGATTTTTCAATTTTTCATTTCTCATTTTTTCAATTTTACAATTTTTTCGATTTTTCATTTTTTGATTATTTATATTTTTCGGTTTTTTGATTTTTCATTTTTCGATTTTTCAATTTTTCAATTTTTCGATTTTTCTTAAATTTTTCGATTTTACAATTTTTAGATTTTTTGATTTTTCGATTTTACAATTTTTTGATTTTTAGATTTTTTCGGTTTTTAGATTTTTCAATTTTTCATTTCTCATTTTTTCAATTTTACAATTTTTTCGATTTTTAGATTTTTCATTTTTTGATTTTTTATATTTTTCGGTTTTTTGATTTTTCATTTTGCGATTTTTCATTTTTCGATTTTTCAATTTTTCAATTTTTCGATTTTACAATTTTTCGATTTTCAGATTTACCGTGTGTCCCAGATTTTTTTTTCGATTTTAAAATTTTTTCGAATTTTTGATTTTTTTCGGTTTTTCAATTTTTTTTTCGATTTTTCTTTGATTTCACAATTTTCTTTCGATTTTTCGGTTTTTCGCCTTTTCAATTTTTTCATTTTTCATTTTTCGATTTTTTATATTTTTCGATTTTTCATTTTGCGATTTTTCATTTTTCGATTTTTCAATTTTTCGATTTTACAATTTTTTGATTTTTTCGATTTTTTTTTTCGATTTTACAATTTTTCGATTTTTTGATTTTTCGGTTTTTCGATTTTTCTTCAATTTTTCGATTTTTAGATTTTTTCGATTTTACAATTTTTTCGAATTTTTGATTTTTTTCGATTTTACAATTTTTCGATTATTCGATTTTTCGCCTTTTCAATTTTTTGATTTTTCATTTTTCGATTTTTTTCGATTTTTTTATTTTTTTCGGTTTTTCGATTTTTTTTTCGATTTTTTTTCGATTTTACAATTTTTCGATTTTTAGATTTATTCGATTTTTCCATTTTTTGATTTTACAATTTTTCGGTTTCTCGATTTTTCATTTTTCGATTTTTTCGATTTTTCGGTTTTTCGATTTTTCAATTTTTTGATTTTTCGGTTTTCGATTTATCTTCAATTTTTCGATTTTAATTTACAATTTACAATTTTTCGATTTTTTGATTTTTTTTTTTCGGTTTTTCGATTTTACAATTTTTCGATTTTTCAATTTTTCGTTTCTCATTTTTCGATTTTTTTTCGATTTTTCTTCGATTTTACAATTTTTCGATTTTTAGATTTTTTTGATTTTTCGATTTTACAATTTTTTGATTTTTAGATTTTTTCGGTTTTTAGATTTTTCAATTTTTCATTTCTCATTTTTCAATTTTACAATTTTTCTTCGATTTTTAGATTTTTTCGATTTTTTGATTTTTAGATTTTTCATTTTTCGATTTTTTATATTTTTCGGTTTTTTATATTTTTTGGTTTTTTGATTTTTCATTTTGCGATTTTTCATTTTTCAAATTTTCAATTTTTCGATTTTACAATTTTTCGATTTTTTATTTTTCGATTTTTTATTTTTCGATTTTTTATATTTTTCGATTTTTCATTTTGCGATTTTTCATTTTTCGATTTTTCAATTTTTCGATTTTACAATTTTTTGATTTTTTTCGGTTTTTCGATTTTACAATTTTTCGATTTTTTGATTTTTCGGTTTTTCGATTTTTCGATTTTTCTTCAATTTTTCGATTTTTAGATTTTTTCGATTTTACAATTTTTTCGAATTTTTGATTTTTCTTCGATTTTACAATTTTTCGATTATTCGATTTTTCGGTTTTTCGCCTTTTCAATTTTTTGATTTTTCATTTTTCGATTTTTTTATTTTTTTCGGTTTTTCGATTTTTTTTCGATTTTACAATTTTTCGATTTTTAGATTTATTCGATTTTTCCATTTTTTGATTTTACAATTTTTCGATTTTTCATTTTTCGATTTTTTCGATTTTTCGGTTTTTCGATTTTTCAATTTTTTGATTTTTCGGTTTTCGATTTATCTTCAATTTTTCGATTTTTAGATTTTTTCGATTTTACAATTTTTTCGATTTTTTTCGATTTTTCTTCGATTTTACAATTTTTCGATTATTCGATTGTTTCGATTTTTAGATTTTTTCGATTTTACAATTTTTTCGATTTTACAATTTTTAGATTTTTTCGATTTTTTAATTTTTTGATTTTTTTTTTAATTTTTCGATTTTACAATTTTTCGATTTTTTGATTTTTTTTCGATTTTTCGATTTTACCATTTTTCAATTTTTAGATTTTTTTCAATTTTTCCATTTTTCGATTTTACAATTTTTCGATTTTTCAATTTTTCGTTTCTCATTTTTCGATTTTTCTTCGATTTTACAATTTTTCGATTGTTAGATTTTTCGATTTTACAATTTTTAGATTTTTTCGATTTTTCATTTTGCGATTTTTCAATTTTTCGATTTTTCTTCGATTTTACAATTTTTTGATTTTTATATTTTTAGATTTTTTCGATTTTCAATTTTACAATTTTTTCGATTTTTTTCGATTTTTCTTCGATTTTACAATTTTTCGATTATTCGATTTTTCGGTTTTTCGATTTTTAGATTTTTTCGATTTTACAATTTTTTCGATTTTACAATTTTTAGATTTTTTCGATTTTTTAATTTTTTGATTTTTTGATTTTTCGATTTTTTTTTTAATTTACAATTTACAATTTTTCGATTTTTTGATTTTTTTTTTCGGTTTTTCGATTTTACAATTTTTCGATTTTTCAATTTTTCGTTTCTCATTTTTCGATTTTTTTTTCGATTTTTCTTCGATTTTACAATTTTTCGATTTTTAGATTTTTTTGATTTTTCGATTTTACAATTTTTTGATTTTTAGATTTTTTCGGTTTTTAGATTTTTCAATTTTTCATTTCTCATTTTTCAATTTTACAATTTTTCTTCGATTTTTAGATTTTTTTGTTTTTTTGATTTTTAGATTTTTCATTTTTCGATTTTTTATATTTTTCGGTTTTTTATATTTTTTGGTTTTTTGATTTTTCATTTTGCGATTTTTCATTTTTCAAATTTTCAATTTTTCGATTTTACAATTTTTCGATTTTCAGATTTACCGTGTGTCCCAGATTTTTTTTTCGATTTTACAATTTTTCGATTTTTTGATTTTTTTCGGTTTTTCGATTTTTTTTCGATTTTTCTTTGATTTCACAATTTTGTTTCGATTTTTCGGTTTTTCGCCTTTTCAATTTTTTGATTTTTTATTTTTCGATTTTTTATTTTTCGATTTTTTATATTTTTCGATTTTTCATTTTGCGATTTTTCATTTTTCGATTTTTCAATTTTTCGATTTTACAATTTTTTGATTTTTTTCGGTTTTTCGATTTTACAATTTTTCGATTTTTTGATTTTTCGGTTTTTCGATTTTTCGATTTTTAGATTTTTTCGATTTTACAATTTTTTCGAATTTTTCGATTATTCGATTTTTCGGTTTTTCGCCTTTTCAATTTTTTGATTTTTCATTTTTCGATTTTTTTTCGATTTTTTTATTTTTTTCGGTTTTTCGATTTTTTTTCGATTTTACAATTTTTCGATTTTTAGATTTATTCGATTTTTCCATTTTTTGATTTTACAATTTTTCGATTTTTCATTTTTCGATTTTTTCGATTTTTCGGTTTTTCGATTTTTCAATTTTTTGATTTTTCGGTTTTCGATTTATCTTCAATTTTTCGATTTTTAGATTTTTTCGATTTTACAATTTTTTCGATTTTTTTCGATTTTTCTTCGATTTTACAATTTTTCGATTATTCGATTGTTTCGATTTTTAGATTTTTTCGATTTTACAATTTTTTCGATTTTACAATTTTTAGATTTTTTCGATTTTTTAATTTTTTGATTTTTTGATTTTTTTTTTAATTTTTCGATTTTACAATTTTTCGATTTTTTGATTTTTTTTCGATTTTTCGATTTTACCATTTTTCAATTTTTAGATTTTTTTCAATTTTTCCATTTTTCGATTTTACAATTTTTCGATTTTTCAATTTTTCGTTTCTCATTTTTCGATTTTTCTTCGATTTTACAATTTTTCGATTGTTAGATTTTTCGATTTTACAATTTTTAGATTTTTAGATTTTTTCGATTTTTCATTTTGCGATTTTTCAATTTTTCGATTTTTCTTCGATTTTACAATTTTTTGATTTTTATATTTTTAGATTTTTTCGATTTTCGATTTTTCAATTTTTCGATTTTACGATTTTTCGATTTTACAATTTTTAGATTTTTCGGTTTTTCAATTTTTCTTCGATTTTTCGATTAAAATACATATGATACGGCTATGAATAAACAAAATCTGACTTATCTGTCAAAAGAAAAGGTTTATTAAAATAAAAACCATGAAAACTTTTGTTTACTACAAATAAGCATTGAAGGATGAATATAAAGATTTAAATGTCTACCTATTGAACTTGTACTACGTTTTAAAAATTAAATTACTGCACTCATTTCTTTTCTATACTATAAGACAAAGGATAAATCATTGTAATATCAAAAATATTCATGCGCAGCAAAACAAAAATGATTTTAAGGTGATAAAACATGGAAAATATTGGCTGGCTTGGAAGTTTAAAAATGAATGGAAGAAAATATCTAAACAAAAAATAAATTCTGTTTTTCACGAGGCCCTTGTATGAGATATAAATAAAATTTTAAACAATGTTCAATTCCAGTAACCAAAATGAATTTCAAAAGCGTATTTAATAAATTTAACTTGACTTTTAAAAAAATAAACAGGTAGAAATATAATTTCTATTAAGATATTTTTTTAATGACATTTTTTAACTCACCGCTTTTTACAGCCAGACACGATATCGTCTGCTTACTATATTCCCACTTCACAAAATTTCCCTTTCTTAGGAAATTAAAATAACATTTTAAAATATTACAGTTTCAACTTGTTTTATAAATGAAACCTTTCATGCGTCTAATGTCTCTATATATGAATACTGTTGAAAAATTATTGAACCATTTTAGTGTTACTACCTGGGAGGCTTAGAAGAAAGCGCAACTGGAATTCTCGGTGAAATGTCAAAACCGATGTCGTGGTCGATGCCACCGGATAAAATTTGCGAGAAACTAAAGAAAAAAGATCAACAAATTTGCGAACTCCGATACGATGTAGAAATTGATTTAAAAACAGTCGATTTGAAGAAACTTAAAGTGAGAGATCTCAAAAAAATCCTTAACGACTGGGGCGAAGAATGCGAAGGGTGTATAGAAAAAAGCGAATATCTGAAAAGGATAGAAGAATTAAAACCTAAACATACTGAATTGTGAATTAAGTGATACGTTAGGGTATTATAAATGACTAGCTCAATGGACTTTTAAAATAGCACTGGATTGTGTGTCTAATTTAATGTCAATACCAACTATGCAGTGAGTTGTTTGATTAAAAAAGATTTACTTTATAAATTATTTAAAAATAAACTTAGTTTTTGAGGTATTTATAAATAAAAACATTTTTAGTTTAAACAGTATTTTTTTTTATTTAAAATTCTTTTTTCACAGCTTATTTCATGAAAAATTATCTTTGAATTCTAGTAGGTGGTGATGGATATGGTAGGTCAAAATAATAAATATAATTTTAATTCTCATGGAAACACAACTCAGACAACGGCTCGAAACAGACAATTTTAATACGCTTTACTCGCAGCAGCATAAGTTTTTGTAATCGCAAAAAATCGGAATTATTTCATTGTTAAAGCTTTGTTAGATACCGGTAGTTGAATCTTGTTCATTATACAAATTCTAGCTAAAAAATGACAATAATTTATAAATTTCTGGCATTTTGAATGACTGTAGAGAAGATAATAAATCTATAAATGATAATGTATCACTGAAAAATAATCCTGTCTACGTAAGTTGGCATAATTATTAATATAAGGAAAAAAAGTATATTCTTCATAAAAAGTAGGTCTAAAACCTAAAATACAACTATCAGATACCAAATTTTATCAGTCTTATACGAGGTTTGTCAAAAATAAAGGTACTTTTCTTTACTTCGTATACGGCTTAAAAAATTGATATATGATGGTTGCATTTTAAGTTTTAGACCATGCAGAACTTAAAATGTATTTTGAACTTCATATCGTCACATTTTGATTAGTAAAGATTCTTGAAAAATTAAATCAAATTAATTTTGGATACTTCTATATATCTATGTAAAGTGCATCTAATAGGTTATGGGCCCAGGGACAAAATGTAATTAAAGAAGAGATTCAAGAAAATAAACATTTGTCTTGAAATTTAAAAAGTGTCGACAAATCATTCCAAATTGACAAGTTTCTAAAAATGGAAAAATTATATAAATTTTTAATAAGTTTTATTAATTTTTATTATTTTTTTATTAATTTTTAATAAGTTTTATCAATTTTTATTAATTTTTTTTATTTTTTATTAATTTTAATTAATTTGTATTTAATTTTATTAATTTTTATCAATTTTTATTAATTTTTAATAATTTTTATCAATTTTTATTAATTTTCATTATTTTTTTAACAATTTTTATTTTTTTTTTTATTTTTTTATTAAATTTCATTATTTTTATAAATTTTAATCGATTTTTATTTTTTTTTATAAATTTTTATTGATTCTTATTTATTTTTTTAACAATTTTTATTTTTTTTATTTTTTATTAAATTTTATTAACTTTGAATAATTTTTATCAATTTTTATTAATTTTTATGAATTTTTTTAATTTTTATTTAATTTTATGAATCTTTAATTATTTTTATTTAAATTCAACCATAAATAAATCCGCAAGGCATCACTCACGTGACAGCGTCCACTACCAATCTGTACTAAAAATTACCTAACTCTAGAAATTTCCATAAATCCCAGTGGCGTACTAAATTATTTTTTAAATTTAAATATTATGCAACGTTCCTTTAAATTGGCCAATTTTATGTATTTACCGTCTTCTCTCATTATTCTTACTCTTTGAATACCTCACAACCCATTTATTTCCATAATTGATAAACCAAGAGGGGGAATAAGATGTGGGAGAAATTGAAACATAATCATTCATTAATTTAAAATTTATTAAAAAAAGAAAAATAATTTAATATTTTTATAGTCAACAGTTTAGTATTGTCATTAAAATGTTTCATTTTAACCATACATTCTTGTATTTTTCTCGCTATGTTTTATTATGCGCCATTTTTAATCTTTCTGACACTATTTTCTTCATATGAAAGCCGAAACTGCGCCACACCAGGTTTTCTTCTGATTTCCTTCTTTTCCTGGTCTTTGAACATGTCCCAAATATTTTTAAACTCTTCAAAAGGATTTTCCTCCAAAATCTGCGATAATTTCAAATCCTATCAAACCTATTCATCAGGAATGTTTCGTTCTTTAATTACCGTTGACATGGGTCTAAAAAAACATTAATAAAATGTTCTTTTCACCTCTAAGTAAAGCTAAAAGTGACTAATGTCAAGTCATGTGTCAGTTGTCAAGTGTCAAGAACCAAAGCTAGAAGCTTACACAAGTTAACCTAAATGTAAGTTTATTCAGAAGTGGAAAGATTGGCCCATAGAATTTTAATTTACAAACACTGTCAATCCCCACCAACCTCGTTTTCCTCCTCTATCCGTTTCTCGTGCATAGTTTTGACGTGTCGTCTTAAATGGCTGCTTTGCGTGTACTTCCTCGGACACAAGTTGCATTGGTACGGCTTCTTTCCGCTATGGATGACCAAATGACATTTCAAATATTCGCTACGCGCGAAACCTTTGTGACATATGACGCACACGTAAGGTTTCTCGCCGGTGTGCGATTTTTGATGAACCCTGAGGTGGGAACTAGTGACGAAACTTTTGTCGCATTGTTGACAGATATATGGACGTTCCTTAGTATGGAATCTATTAAAATAAAAAAAAAATACCTTGGTACCTTATCAATTTCTAATGGAGGTGTAGGGATTGGGAACCATTTAAAATTAAAGACGAATTATCCACAGAAGATATGGAGACAATCCAAAAGAAAAAATGGTTGATGATAAACCAGAAAAATCCAAATCCAGAAGATGAACTCGACCAACTAACTAACATAATGAATAGCTTTACTGTTAAAAAGATGAAGACAAAGACCATCAGGTGCTGGAATTGCTGTGAACTGGGACGTGTACACAGTTCGTACAAGTCCAGGTTCAAATTGATCAAAGTTAGTGCCAAAGAGGTATTCCTACATCCATATAAGGACAGTACCGTGCCAGTTGCAGTACAGGAGGATACGGTGGTACCTTGCAGAAGTGAAGGAACACCTGTTACGATGGAATCTTGGAACCACGATGAAGAGGTTGGACGAGGAATTGCTGCTAAAGAGATTCCAGTTCGTTCTAATAATGCTCACCCAATTACCTTCAAGAAAGATACCAAAATGGGAACTTGTATACCAGTAATATCCACAACAACATCTGATAATTCCAACGACAAATTGGAGCAAATGATTGCAGTTGCTGGCCAATCTCTGAATCAATTAGAGAAAAAGAAAATGAAGGAATGACATTTTTGTACCAAAAGGAGGAAAAACAAGAAGAACTTCTGTTGTAAAACATAAAATTGACATTGATGACCGATTCGTCAATCAGCTCGAAGGTTACCAAAGGCCAAGAGAGAGGAATCTGAAAAGATTGTTTTGGAAATGAAGGAAGACAGGGTGATAGAAGCTTCTACCACCAGCCCATGGGTCTCTCCGATAGTCCTGGTCCAGAAAAAGTATAGAATGGTAGAGGGAAAGAATAAGACCATTGGAAAATATCTGTCAGAACTGGTTTTAAACCATCAGCGAGATTGGAATCAGTATCTTTCCCTCTTTGCAATGGCTTATAGATCCGCTGTCAATGAATCGACAGGCACAAAAAAATGACACGTCACGGGAACTTGAAAAATTTTTGGCAATCGCCTTTTTTTTTCGGGATATTTTTTTAACTTTTTTATCTGTCAATTTTTAATTTTTTAATCGTTTTCATTTTTTTTTTTTTATTTATTTTTTCCCTTTTTTAACATTTTTCCATATTTTTTTATTTTTTAAATTTTTCCAATATTTTTATTTTTTTCCAATTTTTTACATTTTTAATTTTTGTACATTTTTTAAAATTTGTTTTTATATTTTTTCCAATTTTTTTCATTTACAATATTTTTTTTAAATTTTTTCCCTTTTTTTAACATTTTTCCATAGTTTTTTATTTTTTTTTTTCAATTTTTCACATTTTTAAATTTTGTTTTTACATTTTTCCAATTTTTTTCATTTACAATATTTTTTTAAATTTTTTTTAATTGTTCCAATTTTTTCTAATAATTTTTTCCCTTTTTTAACATTTTTCCATATTTTTTTTTTTTTCAATTTTTCACATTTTTAATTTTTGTACATTTTTAAATTTTGTTTTTACATTTTTCCAATTTTTTTCATTTACAATATTTTTTTTCAATTTTTTTAATTGTTCCAATTTTTTCTAATAATTTTTTCCCTTTTTTAACATTTTTCCATAGTTTTTTATTTTGTTCCAATTTGTTTTTAATTTTTTTCCCAATTTTTTCCAATATTTTTATTTTTTTTTTCAATTTTTCACATTTTTAATTTTTGTACATTTTTAAAATTTGTTTTTACATTTTTCCAATTTTTTTCATTTACAATATTTTTTTTAATTGTTCCATTTTTTTCTAATAATTTTTCCATTTTTTATTTTGTTTATTTTTTACATTTTTAATTTTTGTACATTTTTTAAATTTGTTTTTAAATTTTTTCCAATTTTTTCTAATATTTTTTTTCTTTTTTTAACATATTTCCATATTTTTTATTTTATTTTATTTTTTTATTTTTTCCAATTTTTCACATTTTTAATTTTTGTACATTTTTTAAATGTTTTTGCATTTTTTCCAATTTTTTTCATTTACAATATTTTTTTCAATTTTTTTAATTGTTCCAATTTTTTCTAATAATTTTTTCCCTTTTTTAACATTTTTCCATAGTTTTTTATTTTGTTCCAATTTGTTTTTAATTTTTTTCCCAATTTTTTCCAATATTTTTATTTTTTTTTCAATTTTTCACATTTTTAATTTTTGTACATTTTTAAAATTTGTTTTTACATTTTTCCAATTTTTTTCATTTACAATATTTTTTTTAATTGTTCCATTTTTTTCTAATAATTTTTCCATTTTTTATTTTGTTTATTTTTTTTTATTTTTTTTCCAATTTTTTACATTTTTAATTTTTGTACATTTTTTAAATTTGTTTTTAAATTTTTTTCCAATTTTTTCTAATATTTTTTTTCTTTTTTTAACATATTTCCATATTTTTTTTTTATTTTATTTTTTTATTTTTTCCAATTTTTCACATTTTTAATTTTTGTACATTTTTTAAATGTTTTTGCATTTTTTCCAATTTTTTCATTTACAATATTTTTTTTTAATTTTTTTAATTGTTCCAATTTTTTCTAATAATTTTTTCCCTTTTTTAACATTTTTCCATAGTTTTTTATTTTGTTCCAATTTGTTTTTAATTTTTTTCCCAATTTTTTCCAATATTTTTATTTTTTTTTTCAATTTTTCACATTTTTAAATTTTGTTTTTACATTTTTCCAATTTTTTTCATTTACAATATTTTTTTAAATTTTTTTTAATTTTTTTTAATTCCAATTTTTTCTAATAATTTTTTCCCTTTTTTAACATTTTTCCATATTTGTTTTTAATTTTTTTCCCAATTTTTTCCAATATTTTTATTTTTTTTTTCAATTTTTCACATTTTTAATTTTTGTACATTTTTAAAATTTGTTTTTAAATTTTTCCAATTTTTTTCATTTACAATATTTTTTTTAATTGTTCCATTTTTTTCTAATAATTTTTCCATTTTTTATTTTGTTTATTTTTTTTTATTTTTTTTTTTCCAATTTTTTACATTTTTAATTTTTGTACATTTTTTAAATTTGTTTTTAAATTTTTTCCAATTTTTTCTAATATTTTTTTTCTTTTTTTAACATATTTCCATATTTTTTTTTTTTATTTTATTTTTTTATTTTTTCCAATTTTTCACATTTTTAATTTTTGTACATTTTTTAAATGTTTTTGCATTTTTTCCAATTTTTTTCATTTACAATATTTTTTTCAATTTTTTTTAATTGTTCCAATTTTTCCAATGGGTTTAATTAATTCGCTATTGCATTTTGACGAAACTTTGCATATGCGTAGAGCTCCTGGGTGCTATTTAAGAATAAAAAAGGATTTTTCATCAGAACGCTTATTAGGATTTTTGACCTTTTTGTATAATTTCGAATTTTTTCCGTTGTTTTTTTACGATATTTTAATTTTTGTTTTATTTATTAATTTTTTCCCATTTTTAAACATTTTAGGGTATTTTTTTAGTTTATTTATTTTTTATAGAATAATAATGGAGAAAATGTAAAAAAATAAAAAAAAATGAAAAAATAAACAAAATAAAAATATGGAAAAATGAAAAAATTAATAAAAAAAATGAAAACATCTTAAAAACAACGGAGAAACTTTGAAATTTCCTTTTTTTTAACATTTTTCCATATTTTTTATTTTGTTTATTTTATTTTTTCATTTTTTTTTTCCTATTATTTTAAATTTTCTTCTCAATTTTTTTTTTTATTTTTCCATTGTTCCAATTTTTGCTGACTTTGCATATGCGTAGAGCTTACCTAGGTGCTATTTAATAATCAAAAGAAAAAAGGATTTCTCGTCACTTATTTGGATTTTTGAAGTTTTTGTAAAATTTTGAATTTTCTCCGTTGTTTTTTTAAGATTTTTCCATATTTTTTTTATATTTTTTTAATTTTGTTTTATTTTTTTCCAATTTTTTAACATTTTCTTCTCAATTATTTTATAAAAAATAAAATAAAAATAAAAAAATATCAAAAAATTTTTACAAAAACGTCAAAAATCCAAACAAGCGTTCAGAATGAATAAAAAAATATCAGATTGTCAAAATTTTTTCAAGTTCCCGTGACATGTAATTTTTTTGTGAAAAAAAAGCATCAGAGCAAAATTTCGTAAAAAAAAAAATTAAAATAAAAATTGAAAAAAATTAAATTTTTTTTTTAAAAGTTAAAATATCAAATGTTTTTGACAAATTATAAACTTTCAATATTTTTAGTGATAGTAAAATTGTTTATAGTATTATATTTTTTGTTTTTTATTTTATTTTTTCAAATTTTTTATTTTTTTCCAATTTTTTTATTGCATTTTGGTCAAAATTATAAAGACCATGAATCATTGCAAAGAGGGCAAGAAGTAGCAAGGACACGGGAATAGACAAATTTAGAAACATCTAGACAAGTCACGTCCATCTCAAAAAATTTGTCTTGTTTTCTACCGCTATTGTAAATATAAAAATGAATAATCAACATTTTAATGCAAAAGTACTTCTTGATAGCGGATCGCAATATAATTTTATTACCAAAAAAATTAATTTGATAACAATTCTTTTAAATGCCATACATTGAGAAATATTTACCTCATGTGTGTATTCAAATTCCCCGAATTCCTAAAGCTTTTTCCACATACTTTACATAAATACGGAGTTTCTCCAGTATGGATTCTACTATGGTTAGCTAAAGTGCCGGATTGGCTGAAAGATTTCCCGCAAAGAGTACACATGTGGGGCTTCTCCCCAGTATGAGTACGAAGATGATGTTTTAGAGTAGCATATTGAATAAAAGTTTTTTTACAGATCAAACATTTATGTGGACGTTCTCCTAAAAAATTAGAAATATATTTTTTGTTTTACATTTGTTAATAAAACAAAATTGTACCTGTATGTATTCTTTTATGGATTAGAACTCGCTCTGCTTTTGAAAACCTTTTATGGCATATATTGCAAGAAAATGGTGTTTTTTTAATATGTAGTTTCCTATGCTGATTTAGTAGGCTTTTTGAGCTTAACGTTTCGTTACAAATGTCACATTTGAAGCTAGTATTGCCATCTAAAATGATAAGAAAATATACTTTGTATTTTTTTAAATTTCGAGAAAGTTCTATACAAACATGAAGAAAGTAAATATTTAAAATCGGACTAAAGACATTTTGATTCGTCAAGCTAGCGCCTAGGTACTTTAAACAAAAAAAGAAAGCAAAAAAATCAAAAATTTTGTACAAAAAAATTGCCCAAAAAAAAATTTGTCCCAATTTTTTCATTTTGTTCAAAAAAAAAAAATTTCCAAAAAATTATCCAAAAATATGTCAAAAAATTGTCCAACAAAAAATTTGTCCAAATTTTTTCATTTTCTCCAAAAAAAAATCCAAAAAATGTCCAAACAGAAATGAAAGCAAAATACCAAGAACAGGCTAGTCTAGTTAACAAGTGCTTTTAGGGCCAAAAAAATGGTCAAAAATGTCCAAAAAATTATCCAAAAATATGTCAAAAAATTTGTACAAATTTTTTCATTTTGTCCAAATTTTTTCATTTTGTCCAAAAAATCGCAGAAAATGTCCAAACAAACGAAAGCAAAATACCAAGAACAGGCATAGTCTAGTTAACAAGTGGTTTTTGGGTCAAACTTTTTTCTCATGGTAAATAAAAATTAACAAAAAAAATTGTCCAAAAAAATATTTGTTAAAAAAATTGTCCAAAAAAATATTTGTTTAAAAAATTGTCCAAAAAATATTTGTTAAAAAATTGTCCAATTTTTTTTGTCAATTTGACCAAAAACATTTTTCCAAAAAAATTGTCAAAAGTTTTGTCCAAAAATTGCCAAAAAAAATTGAAAAAAAAAAATTAAAAGAATGTCAAGAAAACATTTTGTACAAAAAAATTGTAAAAAAAGTCCAAAAAAAATTCGATAAAAATTTTGTACAAAAAATTCAAAAACATTTTGTACAAAAAAAAGTCCAAATTTTTTCATTTTGTTCAAAAAAATCCAAAAAAATCTCCAAACAAACAGAAACAGTTAACAAGTGCTTTTTGGGTCCAAGAAATATCAAAAAATTGTCCAACAAAAAATTTTTCCAAATTTTTTCATTTTATCCAAAAAAATGGTCAAAAAAATGTCCAAACAAACAGAAATGAAAGCAAAATACAAAGAATAGGCATAATCTAGTTAACAAGTGCTTTTTGGGTCAAACTTTTTTCTCATTGTCAATAAAAATTAACAAAAAAAATTGTCCAAAAAAATATTTGTTAAAAAATTGTTCAATTTTTTCTGTCAATTTGATAAAAACATTTTTCTAAAAAAAAATTGTCAAAAAAGTTTTGTCTAAAAATATGCCAAAAAAAAAATTTTAAAAAATGTCAAGAAAACATTTTGTACAGAATTTTTGTCATTTTGGCTGAAAAAAAATCCAAAAAATAATTGTCAAAAAAAATTTTATCAAAAATTTTTCGTCAAAAAAATGCCAAAAAAATTGAAAAACATATATACGCAAAAAATCTTGTCAATAAAAAAATATACTTACACGCTTTACCAAGCATGTCATAGCTATAGATATACTAGTATTAGCATGCCTGTGTCGCGAGCTGTAAAGATTTTACCCATCCGAAAAAGGCATAACGTGTTTATAAGTTTTCACTTCTAAAATTTTGTCAAAAAAAAAAAAAATCTAAAAAAAATTGATCCAAAAAATTCTAAAAAAAAAATTTTTGTCTAAAAAAAATTGTTAATTTTTTTTTTGTCAAAAACAAAATTTACAAAAAAAAATTGTAAAAAAAATTTGTTCCAAAAAAAAATACAAAAAAATGCGTTCAATAAAAATGTTGTCCAAAACATTTTGTGCAAAAAATTGTCCAAAAAGATATGTATCTAATAAAAATTTTGTCCAAATAAAATTGGTCAAAAAAATTGTCCAAAAAGGTAAAAAAGTTTGTCCAAAAAAAAATTGTCAAAAAAAATTATTGTCAAAAACAAAATTTTTGTCCAAATCAAAATTTTTGTCATAAAATACCAAATAAATTGAAAAAAAATTGTCCAAAAAAAAATTGACAAAAAAAATTGTCAAAAAAAAATATGAACGAGTTGCTTTTTGAAAAAATTCAAAGCCGCTTCCAAAAATTGTAAACAATTAACTAAAAAAAAAATAGGGTTTGGTTTTTTGCAAATATCTCAAAAACTGACATTTTCCAAATTCGAAAAAAAATTTAAAAAGAGGAGGAAATTTCCCACCAAAAAGTTCTACCTCCAGGAAATGTAGGTTCAATATTTATAATTTTCCCAGAGGGTTGAAAATACTATGAAAATTACGAATTAAAAAATGTCAAATAGTTTTTGAAATATTTGCAAAAAACCAAAGTATTTTTTTTTTCAGTTAATTGTTTATAATTTTTGCAAACGGCTCTTGAATTCTGTCAAAAATCATCTACTTGTTAACTAGACTAACAGACAAAGAATTAGAACGACTTGAAAACGAAAAGATAGAAAGGACACCAGAAAAGAAAACAAAATACCACTGACCAGCTATAAAATTAGGAATTAGCTACAATAGATCCCATGATAGATTGCAGTATTTATATATTTTTTTTAATATCTAAAACGTTTTGAAAACTCAATTTTAAAATAAAAACAAATCAAAATCCATACCTTCATCATTATCACCTGTAACATTTTTTTCTGGCTCAGAATCTGAAGAATCCGAATCAGTAACAAACAATATATCATCAGCACTAACAACTTTGTTGACTTCAGGTTTCTCTTGCGGTTCGATATTATCACCAATAATGACAGCTGAAACTAATTGAAAAGTTTGTCCCTCCAGTGGAACGTTATCACTAACTACCGGTTCTAAATTTTCATCGACTATATTCACATTTTGGATAGACTGTATTGTGAAAATTGTGGTTTGATTTTCTTCTCGTTCTTTCTGACGTTTTGATTCTAAAGCTTTTCTCAGTTTAAAATCGTTTTCTATTGCTATTATTTTAAATCTATAGAAACTAATGAGCAATTTTAAACATTTTGTGCATATGTTTTTGGGTAATCCGTCGCCTTTTTGAATCTATAAAAAATTATTTATGTTGTAAATATTTAAGTAAGATGGTAAATAATAATAGAAAAGTTCTGCTCTCCGAAAAATACGCCATAAATGTATTTATGTACTTTAATGGGAAGGGGGTGAATTAAAAACAGTCAAGAGCTTGTTTATTTTGTTCAAAAATACATTTCAAACTGAAAGGTATGATAACAATATCATAAAACATAAATTTTTAGTCTTTGGTAAAAAAAAACAATCTCCAATCTTTGGAAAAATAACTATTTCACGTGCAAAATATTTTTTGAATAGATAATATAGTCATAAAATTCAGAAAAGGTTATGTGAAAATCGAATATGGTCATTATTATACAGGGTGTCTGTAAAAGGTCTTAATTACATTAGTACAAAGTTGCTTCGTGTGGGTTCCAGAGGATTGAAGTTACAATTTTTAAATCGTTTTTCCCATATAAATTTAAAACGGCATATGCTATTTTGCTGAAATTTGGTATATTGGTAGAGTTTTATGTGGCAAAAAAATGGCATTCAAATTTTGTCCGATAATAATACATAGGCGTAGAACTTGATTTGAAAGAAAGGATTATTCTAAAAAATAAATCATATATAGGGTATTCCATTAATAAAAAAAAATTATTCCTGCGTATCCCCTAAAATCTGCACGCTACTGCATTTTTAATAGCATTTGAACGAAATTTAGTCATAACCACACAACTTTTATTTAAATCTTTTTTTCCATAGGCAATAATAACGATGCTAAGGGGTGGGTAATTTATAATGAATAACCCTGTACAATATACCAATGCGGAATATACCGATATGTTACTGACATTAGGATTTTGTGAAGGAAATGCTTGAGAGAGTGTCAGGGTGTACTCTGAAAGGTTTCCAAATCGTCGTGTATCTAGCCCACCCAACTTTTGCTGCTGTTGAGAGACGTCTTCGGGAGACCGGTTCCTTTGCTCCCAACACTGTTGATAATGGAAGAGAACGTTTTGTAAGGATTCCTGAAGTTGAAGAAGACATTTTAGAACATGTTGAAGAAGATCCAGAATTAAGCACCAGACGAATTGGAAGGAAACTAGGAGTAAGTAAAGATGTCGTTCATAAAGTACTTTGAGAACAATTGCTATATCCATACCATAAGAAGCCAGTACAAGAATTATTAGTCCATGATCCTCAAATTCGTTTGGGTTTTTGTCGATTTGTTAATATGCAAATAGAAAGAGATCCAAACTTTGTCAAGAAGGTTCTCTTTACCGATGAAGCGGGTTTTACAAGAAGAGGTATAACTAATACCCATAATGAACATGTTTATGCCGTTGAAAATCCGCATGCAATAAAGGTAAACCATTTTCAGCACGAATTCAAAATTAATGTGTGGGCTGGAATAATTGGTAATTTCATTGTTGGTCCTGTCATACTTCCACGAAGATTAACTGGAGAAAATTATTTGGATTTTCTACAAAATACGTTGCCAGAATTGTTAGAAGATTTACCTCTCCAACTTCGGAGAGATATGTGGTTTATGCAAGATGGAGTTCCACCAAATTTTTCTTTAAACGTTAGAAACCACTTGGATGAACAATATCCACACAAATGGATAGACAAAGGTAATGACGCACCTTTAAACTGGCCACCACGTTCCCCAGACCTAACACCGATGGATTACTTTTTATGGGGACATCTGAAATCCACAGTTTACAGGGAACCTGTAAAAAATGAGGAACAACTCTGGCAACGTATTCAAGATGCAATAAACAATCTTAGAGGTGATGAAGAAGTTATGGAAAGGATACATTTTAATTTTCTTCGACGTATAAATCTTTGTATGCGTGAAAATGGTGAACATTTTGAACAATTTCTGTAAAATCTCTATTTTGATTATGTTGTAAATAAATATTTTTGTGAAACCTATACACTCTAAATTATTAAAACAGAAATTTAGCGAAAACCATGAGAGTAATCGAGTCTTATCAAGAGTATCTTTCTTAAAGTAAATCTAAATTTCATACTCAAACTCCTCTTCTTCCATTGGCGTAGAATTTTTAAAGGTGCAATTATTTAAAAAATCAAGTTCTACGCCTATGTATTATTATCGGACAAAATTTTAATACCATTTTTTTTGCCACATAAAACTCTACCAATATACCAAATTTCAGCAAAATCGCATATGCAAGTTTTAAATTTATATGGGAAAAACGATTTAAAAATTGTGGAGCCCAAACGAAGCAACTTTGTACTAAGGTAATTTTACTTAAATCGACTTATTTTGGTCTAAGAAATATGTCGTATGTTTTTGTAAAGACCTTTTATAGATTTTATAGATTCAATAGTAAGTCTATTATTTTTTTTTTCAATTGGGCTACAAATAAAGACAATCTTCACAGTAATAGCATAAAAAAATTCACACATGTTTATCAATTAGGCAATCCAAATCACGTGACTTTAAATGGTGGACCCTTGGCAAAAACAACAAAAGTAAGTGCTTCCCTTGACAAAAACACATCTAGTGATGTTAATCGTCTAAGTTTGTATTATTTTTTTGAGTTTTTAGAGTTTATATTTAATGTGTTTTATTTAAAAACGCCGATAACGTTAAAAGGTGCACGCAACATAATTTTTAAAAATAGTAAAATACCATTTAGAATTGAATGCAATGGTATAGGTTCCAAAATTTGTTTTTATGAAGTGGATAATTTAGCAGTGATCTACTACGTTATTTTTGACAGATAGTATGTAAACTATGTTAATTAATTTTAAATGAAATAAATCGAATTTAATCGGTGTTAAGAATAATAATACATAAAATGAAACGTATTGAATGAATGTCTATGTAAGAATGCTGTGCTCCTGTTCTTATGCGTCCTATTCAGAGATAACCAGGTCCTATTCCTATGTATCGTTCCATGAAATATGAGTAGCACTCGTGAGTCATGACAGTGTAGTCCTAGCCTACCTACCTACCTACAAGTGTCTTTATTTGTAGCCCTTTAATTTTGGTAGAAATTAGATGAAACTAAAATGTTTTCTTCATTAAAAGGAATTTATATTATTTCTATCAATGATTGGCTGAGAGAAGCTTAGAAAAACAAAACGCAGAGAAACTTAAATATTTATTGTTAAATTTGTTTAAGTTTGGAAATAATTATTCAACAATATATACCACTGAGTTAGAAATAAAGCTATCTAGTGACCAAGTCATTAAATTATAGCAAGGGTGCTACTGGGAAAATCTAAGATATATGAATACTGATTTTTAATAATAGTGAGATACTAATGAAAAAGTAAGGTTAAGACTCTTTGTTGTTTTTGTCAAGCATCGGTCATTTTGGTACATTCTGATAGGATGTTGGATTATCTAATTCTGAAAAACTTTCAACGGTTATACATTGCTGAAAATAAGTTGAAAACCTTTTGTTGTTTTTCGGACATTTTTTTAAATTCGTATGGAAACCCTAATTACGATTTTTTTCTGTTTTTTTCTTACGAATATTTTTTATATGTAAGATTTCTGTATCTTGTGACAGTTTTAATTTTTTTGTTCCACCACTATTTGTGTTTCTTAAAATGGACCGTATTCGAGATATTTAATAAAAAATGTAAATTTCGAATTTTGAAGAAAACTCAAAAACGGATAAAGAGAAAAACACCAAATTTTAAACTTAACCTTTATTCTGGCCTGTGGTGTACTGATTAGATTTTGAGCAGAGTCGGAACATCTGAGAGGGTACTTTATAGGGGGTCATTTTTATATTTTATGGAATATATCTGTTATTTACGTTTGGAAAAGAGAATTGTTTAAATAAAAGTTATTTCTAATATTATTCTCTATAATTTTTGTCATATACAAAATTTTCTCAAAATGGACCGTATTCGAGATATTTGATAAAAAATGTAAATTTAGAATTTTGAAGAAAACTCAAAAACTGATAAAGAGAAAAACACCAAATTTTAAACTTAACCTTTATTCTGGCCTGTGGTGTACTGATTAGATTTTGAGCAGAGTCGGAACATTTGGGGGTACTTAGGGGGTCGTTTTTATATTTTATGGAATATATCTGTTATTTACGTTTGGAAAAGAAAATTGTTTAAATAAAAGTTATTTCTAATATTATTCTCTATAATTTTTGTCCTATACAAAATTTTCCTAAAATGGACAGTATTCGAGATATTTAGGAAAAAGTGTAAATTTCGAATTTTGAAGAAAACTCAAAAACGGATAAAGAGAAAAACACCAAATTTTAAACTTAACCTTTATTCTGGCCTGTGGTGTACTGATTAGATTTTGAGCAGAGTCGGAACATTTGGAAGGTACTTAGGGGGTCGTTTTTATATTTTATGGAATATATCTGTTATTTACGTTTGGAAAAGAAAATTGTTTAAATAAAAGTTATTTCTAATATTATTCTCTATAATTTTTGTCCTATACAAAATTTTCCTAAAATGGACAGTATTCGAGATATTTAGGAAAAAGTGTAAATTTCGAATTTTGAAGAAAACTCAAAAACGGATAAAGAAAAAAACACCAAATTTTAAACTTAACCTTTATTCTGGCCTGTGGTGTACTGATTAGATTTTGAGCAGAGTTGGAACATCTGGGAGGGTACTTTATAGGGGGTCGTTTTTATATTTTATGGAATATATCTGTTATTTACGTTTGGAAAAGAAAATTATTTAAATAAAAATTACTTCTAATATTATTCTCTATAATTTTTGTCCTATACAAAATTTTCCTAAAATGGACCGTATTCGAGATATTTGATAAAAAGTGTAAATTTCGAATTTTGAAGAAAACTCAAAAACGGATAAAGAGAAAAACACCAAATTTTAAACTAAACCTTCATTTTGGCCTACGGTGAACTGAATCGATTTTGGACAGAGTCGGAACATTTGGGGAGGTACTTTATAGGGGGTCGTTTTTATATTTTATGTAATGTATCCGTTATTTACGTTTGGAGAAGAAAATTGTTTAAATAAAAGTTACTTGCAATATTATCCTCTATAATTTTTGTTTTATACAAAATTTTCCTAAAATGGTCCGTATTCGAGAAATTTGACAAAATGTAAAAAATTCAAATTTTTTTAAAAAATTGTTCAAATAAAAGTTGTTTGATATATTATTTTCTATAATTTTTGTGTTATACATATTTAATGTAAAATGGGTCGTATTCGAGATATTTGAGAAAATGTGTAAATTTAGAATTTTATTTTTATATTTTATGGAATATATCTGTTATTTATATTTGGAGAAGAAAATTGTTTAAATAAAAGTTACTTGTAATATTATCCTCTATTATTTTTATTTTATACAACATTTTCCTAAAATGGTCCGTATTCGAGAAATTTGACAAAATGTAAAAAATTCAAATTTTTTTAAAAAATTGTTTGATATATTATTTTCTATAATTTTTGTGTTATACATATTTAATGTAAAATGGGCCGTATTCGAGATATTTGAGAAAATGTGTAAATTTAGAATTTTGTTTTTATATTTCATGAAATATATCTGTTATTTACGCTTGAAGAAAAAAATTCTTCAAATAAAAGTTACTTCTAATATTATTTTCTATAATTTTTGTTCTATACAAAATTTTCCTAAAATGGTCCGTACTCGAGAAATTTAACAAAATGTGTGAACAAATCAGATTTTTGCATTTTTTATTTATTATTTTAACTTTTTAATGCATTTGAACTGCATAATTTACTACTACTATAATTTACCCATTGAAATGCACATTTTTCACAAACAATTTGGTACAAATTTTAATATTTTATTCACTATTTTACTACAATAAATTAACATTACTTTTTCCAAACAATCTGATGATACTCTGCATCTGTGATGTTTTATAGTTTAGATATAGATATGTAGGTACCAATATTATTATTTTTGTAATTTAATTTAATTACTAAATAAAAGAGAAATATATATTAAAATTATTAGTAAATGAATAGTTTTAACATTGGTTTTTGAAATCAAATAGATTATTTTGGAATAATAATAATTTGTTTTTAACTGATACAATATAAAAAACCATTCACAAATTCTAATTAAAGCTTATTTTCCACCAACATACATTTATAAGGCAAAATATATAATGATGTAACATCAATTAGTTTCTAAATTTGTCTAAATATTGACTGAAAACCTAGCCACAGTGCATCATTAGACAATAAGGTCAGATAATTATTGTATCATCCTGATTTTAGTGAAAACAGTACTGTATAATATTACTTCCACAAATGAGTTATAACAATAAACAGCAAATTATTCCATATTTAAAGTAAAAAAACAAGCTTTAGATACTAGAGAAGTTAACTATATGATTTATAAGACTAAGGGTTGATCTTTTGACCTCTGAGTAAAGTTATATGTAGGTTTATTTGACAGATAAACGAATAATAGCCCTATAGTTACTATCAACTTTACTTATATGTAAAAAAACTGACTCTTAAGTATCATTAGAACTAATTTTGAACCCTTCAAGACTGTAAAATAATATAAATATTTAAACTTACTTGTAAAGTTATACAGGACTTTAAAATAGAAGCATACTCCAATGATGAAGGCGAATGAATATCGAATATATCTCTTTCTGCTTGTTCTTTAAGGCATACTCTACAATCTTGATCCATAAAAGATATACTTGATTCCATTTATATTTTCTTTGGTCCAAAAGTTATGAAATAATAATCAGTTACTCGATTTTAGTAATTTGTTTTTTTAGTGATAGGTTTCTATATCCAAAAATATGAAACTATTTAGAATCCAATCATAATAATATTTATTATTTATTTCGTATTAAATGTTTGTAAATTAAATATTTGGAAATAAATTCTAACCTAACTTCTTCTTCTTTTTCTTCTATGTGATATGGGCTTAATTCAACGACTATCCACCCAGAAAAGTTGCTTAAATTAATATAGTTATCCAGATATCTAAAATTTTATAAATTATTGTTTGTTTTATTTAAAAATGCAAATATTAGCGGAACATTTTCTCATTTTTCTTCTTTTTTTTGTAGGTGAAATAAAAACCATGGTGAAAACAGCTAATATATAAAATGTCTGACTGTCCGTGGAAATCGGACTTTAGGTGATGCTCTGATATGCACAGCGTTGCCACGTTTTCAATTATTTCCCCAGAATGATTACGTGAATTACTTAAAATCATGGAGGTATAATACTAATGGAGATGTCATGAGGCAATTGTTTTGCATATGATACGTTTTATTAAAAATGACCCCACTGGGCGTGGCTTAAATGGTTGACTAAGCAGGGTCGTATTCAAACATAATTAAAGTCCGTATGGAGAATTACAACTTTTAAATGACTTACTTACCTAAGATTTGTTTCAACATGATCGATTCGAAATTAATTTGATGACATTGCGCAATTATGACTTCTACACTATTTACTATTATTTATTAACCGTTTTCCGACCAAGCCAATGCCAAGACCATAAAAGAGATTAATATTATAAGGTTTGTTCGGGTTTCCTTAAAACTCGATGCAAACCGTTCGAGAACTAGTGGAACAGTTCATTTCTAAAGTATACGTCACACACAATTATTAAACTGTCCACTGGTCAACTAGTCCTCTGATAGTTTTCAATGTATTTTAAAGAACCCGAACAGACCTATTATATTGTTCTGTCTTCGCCGAAACCGTCCGATATATGACCTGTGTGATCGGAAATCAACGTTCGAATAACACTGTGCATCAGATTTGTTAATCTCTTTGTGCTTTAAAACTAAAACCCGAACTACGATTTTTCGTTCAAGGACTCTCTTGTTTTGATCAAAGCTGTCAATGTCAAAATCTGACAATGAGGAGAATTATGACATCAAATTACCAAACCAAAAACCAAACCACTACGTGAATTGTGAATAAATATATTTCAGTAAAAATACAGCCGAGTTTGTAGAAAGGACAATTAATTACTTTTAAATGTAAAACATGTAGGTCTTTCTGCTGCAGATGACATACATTAAAAATATGACCCGCTACAGTCAAAAGTTTAAAAAGACCAAAAATTTAGCTAGGTATGAATTTATGGTTAAAAGTAGATAGAAGAAAACCATGATCAAAACTACTCTGTCAAAACCAATCGGAACTAAAAAGACTTAAATAATATTTGTTGGTTTTATTTATGTTTGAAATAATTAATTATATAGGGTCGGTACATATATTACTAAAATTGCAAGCTAGTTCTTCTTACATAATTATAAGCAGCAGGTGAGTAATAGTGGAGAGTTAAGGAAAACACTTGTAGCTCTTCTGAATACTTCTTAGGCAATAGTAGGTTAGACTTTTTTTTAATTGCCCGCTACATATTTCGATGGGGCCCCCAAGTTTTGACATTATATCTAACTCATCTTCGTGTATCAAACGTTTTTTACTTAAATCATTTAATATATTTTTTAAGTTGGCAATTTTATTCACTTTTCGAGAAAGTTGTCGTCTTAGCAATTTTAATTTTTGCTTTCTTTTTGCACTTGTTGCCTGGACAGAGGAGAGTTTATGTAATATTTTTTGTTTCTTTGGCGTCAGCGGTTCTTCATATGGAATATTTAGAGAAGAAGTAGAGGGTACAGGTAATTCGATCTGACTGGTTTGATTTGCTGGTTTAATAAGAATATTTGATAGGATCCTGATTTTTGGAGGAGGAGGTGTAGATATGGATGGGTTAGTCTGAAACAAGATTTGGTATGTTATAAAGCCTTAAATATAGATCCATGATACAAAAACTACTAATTTAAGTTCCAAAACTACTAATTTTTAAATATTATTAACTTCGTAATATGTTTTAAATTATATTTATTATGTATTGTGAACAAAGTCGGCAGGTTTTTAAATTAAGGAACATCAATTTAATGTTTGTTCATTTAATAATAATAATTGTAATGTGGTACATGAGCGGGCATATTATTTTATATCATGAGGATGAGGAGGTACATAGCAGTGAGTGATGGCCACAAATCAAATTAAATAATAAAAATACATCACCAGTATTTATTATTATACAGTATATTCATTATCAAAACGGTATAATAATAGGAAATTAGGATCTAATAAAAACTGCTTTTAAATACTTGAAATTTTATTCTAAATTATGTGTTACTTAAAAAAAGTTAGTCATTTAAGTGTAATTATAAGTTGGTTTTTAAGTTTAATTATAAATTGGTTTTTAAGTTTAATTATAGTTGGTTTTTAAGTTTAATTATAAAGTTAGTTATTTAAGTTTTATTATAGTTATCTAAGTTTTAATATAGTTATTTGTCTTTATTATAAAGTTAGTCAAGCCAATGTTCTTTATTAAGTTAGTTATTTAAGTTTTATTGTAAATAAAATGTATACTAATTAAACATTCATTTATTTTCGGAACAGCATTCTTCTTCAATCTGACCCTAAACTCACTCTTATCAAAAAATTCTTCCTTGAAATGAATAGAGCACAACATGCTATTCGGCTTAGGCTCAAATTAGTCTTTTCCCACAAATTTAGACCAAATTTTGAGATATTGTGGGTCTTTTGGAAACCTATAATAAAAAATAGTTAAGTATTCTAATAAAAATTCTAAGTACACTCCTTATACTTACTTATGAAAACTTAAATTAGATATTTTCTTACGCTCTTTCACTGAAGAGTTTTTACAATTAAATTTGGCACACTTAGTCATGATTTTTATACAAATTAATCAAAAAAAAAAAAATTAAGATAGAAATAACGTCGAAATATTTAAATTTGAACAAAGTTCTGACAGCTCTTTGACAACTATGACATGACCACTAAGAGAGGGGGAAGGGGTGTCGTTTTTTTGGCATGTCATCTCCAGTTGCCGCGTTTGAGAATCCACATCGGATGTATTTTTTTAATCTCGAGCGTTTTTTTATCCACATCGACACATCTGTCCCATTACATTTACGTATACTGAATCACGTGATCAAAGATTTATTACATCTCAGATGCATCCGATGTGGATTCTCAAACGCGGCAGTATTCAACCTCATTGATCTCTACTTATGGGTATGCAACTCTTATTATACGATATTGTATATAGAGTTGCCTGAACCTTCTACCTCCATGCATATTAAGCAGCATGTGGCATGTACCTACCTATGAACATTATTATATTTCATTTATCTATAGCTGATGATGATGGATTTTTATTTTAACTAATACACAATCTGATTTAATTATTTATTCCTCTTTATAAAAAAGTATTAGTAATTTGCATTTAATTGTATGTATATTTGTAATGAGAAACCAGAATAAATGGCTTTATTCAAAATAAAATAATGCGTACAAAATATTAAACTGACGAACAAATATTAGTAATGACAACGATAATGATTCATATACAGGACGGAAATAAGGAAACACTTTTTCCCATTTATGTTAAAAATTCCCGCAAAAAGAGAAATTTCCCTACATTTGGCAACACTGTTAGAACCGAACCTCGATATTCGTTCTAGAACGAATCACCAAAGTCCGACTCAGCCTAGACTGAATAACTACATTTCCTTTCTCTTTAAATAAAAAGAAGATTAGGTCAGATATCACAAACAGCTGTGTTAACTGTCAAATGACTGTCAAAATACTCTAAAAGACGAGTCAATGTCAATAAAAATAATTATTCATAAATGAATGAACATTTAAGTATTATTTTATCATTGAATGCAGTAAGACAAAGAAAATTAGTATCCAAATAATAATGTTCATTTTTTGTTAATATATGGGATCTTACATATCAAGAAGAATGTCTGAAGATGGTAGTAGTTCACGACCTGAATCAGGATCAGGATACTCAGACTCTGATTCCGACCAGGATGTTCAAAATTATAGGCATATACTTAGAAGTTTGATAAATAAGTAGGTACTAAATATAAATATACTGTTTTATATCTGGTTTTATAAATTTTGGTCCAATTACAATAATTTTGCAACCTATTATTGTTTTGTAAATATTGTTTATAGATAAAGGTATTAACATTTTAGATAGGAACTTTTGAAAGCATTGCGTGGTGTTTATGATATTTGTTTCATTTCAAAAACAATGAATTATTCCTTTTTTTTTTAAATCTATTCACAAGGATTTAGGTCTGTAGACTTCTTTGACTACACAATTGGTCTATTTTGACAGCGATTTTCATTCATATAGTACCAGGGACAGATATGAACTTGTTCCCTAGTTTGCACATATAAATATTTGTGCTGAATCACCAAGAATACCTGGAATAAAATTATTCAATATACTGCCAAAGTGTAAAAAATCCACATACATTAAAAACATTTATCTAATAAAACAACAGCTTTTAGAATTATGTCCTTATCTATATATATAAAATTGTTTGTCCTGACTGACTGACTGACTGACTGACTGACTGACTGACTGACTGACTGACTGACTGACTGACTGACTGACTGACTGACTGACTGACTGACTGACTGACTGACTGACTGACTGACTGACTGACTGACTGACTGACTGACTGACTGACTGACTGACTGACTGACTGACTGACTGACTGACTGACTGACTGACTGACTGACTGACTGACTGACTGACTGACTGACTGACTGACTGACTGACTGACTGACTGACTGACTGACTGACTGACTGACTGAAATTAATAAAAATTAATAAAAATTAATAAAAATTAATAAAAAATATTAAAAATTAATAAAATTTAATAAAAATTAACAAAAATTAAAAAAAATTATTAAAAATAAAATTTAATAAAAATTAATACGAATTAATAAAAAATTATAAAAAATAATAAAAATTAATAAAAAATATTAAAAATTAATAAAATTTAATAAAAATTAATAATAATTAATAAAAATTAATAAGAATTAATAAAAATTAATAAAAATTAATAAAAATTAATAAAAATTAATAAAAATTAATAAAAATTAACAAAAATTAATAAAAAGTAATAAAAATTAATAAAAATTAATAAAAAATATTAAAAATTAATAAAAATTAATAAAAATTAATAAAAATTAATAAAAATTAATAAAAATTAATAAAAATTAATAAAAATTAATAAAAATTAATAAAAATTAATAAAAATTAATAAAAATTAATAAAAATTAATAAAAATTAATAAAAATTAATAAAAATTAATAAAAATTAATAAAAATTAATAAAAATTAATAAGAATTAATAAAAATTAATAAAAATTAACAAAAATTAATAAAAAGTAATAAAAATTAATAAAAATTAATAAAAATTAATAAAAAATATTAAAAATAAAATTTAATAAAAATTAATAATAATTAATAAAAATTAATACGAATTAATAAAAAATTATAAAAAATAATAAAAATTAATAAAAAATATTAAAAATTAATAAAAATTAATAATAATTAATAAAAATTAATAAAAATTAATAAGAATTAATAAAAAATTAATAAAAATTAATAAAAATTAATAAAAATTAATAAAAAGTAATAAAAATTAATAAAAATTAATAAAAAATATTAAAAATTAATAAAAATTAATAAAAATTAATAAAAATTAATAAAAATTAATAAAAATTAATAAAAATTAATAAAAATTAATAAAAATTAATAAAAATTAATAAAAATTAACAAAAATTAATAAAAAGTAATAAAAATTAATAAAAATTAATAAAAAATATTAAAAATTAATAAAAATTAATAAAAATTAATAAAAATTAATAAAAATTAATAAAAATTAATAAAAATTAATAAAAATTAATAAAAATTAATAAAAATTAATAAAAATTAATAAAAATTAATAAAAATTAATAAAAATTAATAAAAATTAATAAAAATTAATAAAAATTAATAAAAATTAATAAAAATTAATAAAAATTAATAAGAATTAATAAAAATTAATAAAAATTAACAAAAATTAATAAAAAGTAATAAAAATTAATAAAAATTAATAAAAAATATTAAAAATAAAATTTAATAAAAATTAATAAAAAATATTAAAAATAAAATTTAATAAAAATTAATAAAAAATATTAAAAATAAAATTTAATAAAAATTAATAATAATTAATAAAAATTAATACGAATTAATAAAAAATTATAAAAAATAATAAAAATTAATAAAAAATATTAAAAATTAATAAAAATTAATAATAATTAATAATAATTAATAAAAATTAATAAAAATTAATAAGAATTAATAAAAATTAATAAAAATTAATAAGAATTAATAAAAAATTAATAAAAATTAATAAAAATTAATAAAAATTAATAAAAATTAACAAAAATTAATAAAAAGTAATAAAAATTAATAAAAATTAATAAAAATGAATAAAAATGAATAAAAATTAATAAAAAAAAAATATAAAATTAATAAAAATTAATAAAAATTAATAAAAATTAATAAAAATAAAAAAAAAAAATATAAAAATTAATAAAAAATATTAAAAATAAAATTTAATAAAAATTAATAATAGTTAATAAAAATTAATAAAAATTAATAAAAATTATTAAAAATTAATAAAAATTAAATTAATAAAAATTAATAAAAATAATAAAAATTAATAAAAATTAATAAAAATTAATAAAAATTAATAAAAATTAATAAAAATTAAAAAAAATTATTAAAAATTAATAAAAATTAATAAAAATTAATAAAAATTAATAAAAAAGAAAGTCATGTATTTTTTTATATTAATAACACGACTTTATGCGAGCAAAGTCGCGAGCAAAGTCGTGAGCAAGGCCGCGGGCAATAGCTAGTTCGATATAAATTTGTATCACATGCTTTACCCAGTGGCGCAGCCGGAATTTTGTATTAGAGGGGGTTTTGAAAAAAATTTGGGAGTATTTAAAGTATATATTTTCTATCTAGATTAATTTTTTTTATTTCAAAATCGCCTGGGTTTGCATCAGGGTCTGAAGGGGGTTTCAAACTCTAAAACCTCCCCCTCGCTGCGCCACTGGCTTCACCTTCAAACTGTTCTGGATAATCAATTTATACAAATGTCTATTTTTTGTCTTCCATTTTTTTACATTTATACTTTCTATGTTTATGTTATTTTTTATTATTTTGTATTAATAAAAATTTGAATTGAAAGAAATAGTTGTATTATTATGATATATTTTTTTAGTGGTCAACTGCACTTAGTTTCCCCTGTATATGAGAATTATATTGGACCACGGATGCCAAAAATTAAAGCCAAACCTAACACTAAAATTTTGGATGTAAGTTACAAATAAATTACACCATAATATTAATTAAAAATATTGTCATATGAAATCAACCAAAATAGACAAAAATAAAGTAAATAATTTTTAGTTTAATCAAAAAATGTTTTGGGTAAATATTTTTTAATTAATATAATAATTCATTACAGAAAAGTGCATTTTCCACTTTAACAAAACAATCATCAGGAATAGGAGAACCAAAACACAAGAAATTAAAAGAAAACAATGTCGCCAGGATGATGATTGGTAGAGAGGTATTAACATTTTAAAAGATTGTATTATAATTTATAATACAGTTGGTATATAAATTTAAGTAAATTTAGGATTTCTTTTGCTTCATATAATTCTACAAAAACTGTTTCACGTTTCACATAGATGTACGCATATTTATTCTTGTCCTTCTGGACTTAACAATAAATTTCTTATTCTACTTCTAGTAACAAGAAACTGTTTCTATTTAAATATATTGTCGTTTTATCCTAAATGTCAGAATTCCACATACTTTTATTACCTTTCAGGAGGGATCTAACGGGGTTGGTTTTTCGCAAAGAATGAAATGTCAAATAGCAAACATGTTTTTACCTAACAAAATGTCATTACTAGACACTTCACCCGGAAAAGTATTTTGCGGAGTATTTTCCAAAAGCGGTAATAGGTTCATTACAGCATCGCAAGGTAAACAAATCATTATTTCTTTTATTCCAATTCGTATTTATCGAATTTTAGATAGAAGTATTCGGATATATGATTCTGCCGGTGGGCCTTATAAGTTTCTTCATTCAATCTCTGCCAGAGACGTTGGATGGAGCATTATAGATGTCGCTTTCAGTCCTGATAATGAGCATTTTGTTTATTCCACTTGGTCGTCAGCGCGTAAGTACATAAAAAGACAAATTTTAATTAATAGGTAGATAAAATATAAATTTTTGAATACAATACCGTCTTTCCCAACGGATTTGATGTTTTTTTAATGAGAAAGTTCAAAGATGTCACAAATTAGTCCGACGGAAGACTGAACGATTGATATCTTACAAATATATTTCAGTCGGACGGAAGACTAAACGATTGATATCTTTCAAATAAATTTTAGTCGGACGGAAGACTAAACGATTGATATCTTACAAATATATTTCAGTCGGACGGAAGACTGAACGGTGGATATCTTAAAAACGACACCGCCAGGAAATAGCGCAAGATAATACAGCGTGGGACCAATTAGCGCAAAAGAAATAGCGTAAGAATAAATAGCGCACTCACAAAAAGCGATAATATAGAATAGTGTCGGGGAAAATGGCGTCAGGACGTAATAGAGTTATGATGAAATAAGGAGAGTTTAAAAAAGCGCAGGGTCAAAATATCACTGTAAAAATTAGTGGGTTTGCACAAAACTTTTGGTTAAATTGACGTCAGAAATTAAGCTTAAAGGAAATTTGTCAGGAACTGTCACTTTATTAGATTAGATTAGGAGTTGGACGTTATTTGTCCTTGTCCACCGCGACCTTTTCAGATCTATTGTGGGACTCCGTTTGTTTTAGAGTATGTCGTCTAGCCTGGTCTTTTTTATTAGACTTAGTAGCTTTGACAGTGGCTCCCGCATGTAGTTGCATGCAATTGGCTTTTCTTCGCCCAATGTTAGAAACCTCATTCCAGCCAAGCCTTCACATTGGCACAGGACGTGGAATGATGTTTCCTCCTCTTCTTCACAGAACCTGCACAAAGTTGCTTCTTCTGCTGGATTTATGACACTCATGTGCCTTTTGAGGCGACAGTGTCCAGTAAGAAGGCCTACTGTTATCCTAAAGATTTGACGTTTTTGATCCAGTAAGTCTTTCGTAAACTTGGCCGATGGTTCCTTGATGAACTGTTTGGCCTGTCTCAGTCTTGGATAGTTGTTCCACGATTCCTGAGACTCTTTTTGCATCCATTGTTTAATGGATGCCTTGCACAATGCCTTAGCGACTCCACAAAAGGGTTCAGGGCCTGTCATGGCCTTATCTGAGCCTTCTCGGGCTAATTCGTCGGCCTTTTCGTTGCCCTGATATCCCTCATGGCCTGGAACCCAGGCTAAGGTCACCTTATTTTGACTACTTAGCTCTGTCAGGTCTTCTAGACAGTCTTTCACCAGTCGTGATTTGATTTCTGGTGAGAGAATTGCCTTTAGAGCTGCTTGGCTATCAGAGTATATGGCAATAGTTTTGCCTGATACTTGCTGATTTAATATTTCTCTTGCACAGTGTTGTATGGCTATTAGCTCAGCCTGGAACAGTGTTGCATATTTTCCTAAGCTTAGTGAAATCGTCGATTTCGACTTAGGTCCATAGATTCCAGCACCGGCTCCTTCCTTGGTTTTTGAACCGTCTGTGTACCAGACGAGTTCAGCCTGTACGGGAGGTCCCTGTTTCCAGGATTCTCGGGCTGGTATTTGAATTTGAAAATTTCTTTCAAATTTGTATGTGGTTATGGCTATATCAGTAGGCATAGCTAGAATATTATCCCTTTGTACTTGCTGATATAGCCTTGTGTGGTCGGCGCTATGTAGTTGGCTTATTGGGTTTTGTCCCTGCATTAGCCTGTGAATAGCTGACCTGGTTTCTCCTTGTATGAAGATGTGCAATGGCGTGAGATTTAGTAATACCTCCATTGCTGCGGTCGGCGTAGTGCGCATGGCCTCAGTAGCACTTAGACAGGCAAGCCGCTGAATACTAGTGAGTTGGCCTATTGCACTTGCCTGCGCAGTTTTGGTTACCCACGCCACTGCGCCATAGGTTATCATGGGTCTTATTACCCTTGTGTATAGCCATATGGTCATTTTGGGGTTTAGACCCCAGTTTTTCCCACATATTCTTCTACAGCTTACGAGAGCTATTGTAGCTTTATGTGTGAGTTTTTTGAGATGTTGATTCCATGTCAGCCTTTGGTCAAATATGACTCCGAGGTATTTGGCTTCTGTGACGAATGGGATAACTGTGCTGTTTAGTACTAGTGGTCTTAGACCTGTGAGTACCCGTTTTTTTGTGAATGGTACAACTGTTGTTTTTTGTGCGTTGATGGACAATTGTTCCTTTTTGCACCAGTTGTTCACTATGTTTAGAGCTGTTTGAGATCGCTCCGAAACTGTACCTGCAAATCGCCCCCTGACGATGATTGCTAGGTCGTCTGCGTATCCTAGGCACTGGTAGCCTTCTTTGGATAATATTTTGAGTAAGTCGTCCACGAGAACTGACCACAGCATTGGAGATAGTATTCCTCCTTGTGGGCAGCCCCGTGTAACTTTTGCCTGTATGGTTGCCTTTCCTAGAGTGGATAAAATAATCCTGTTCTCTAGACAGGCAGTGATCCATTGGCATATTGTTACTGGGACGTTTCTCCCTTCTAGAGCCTTGGTTATTGACCTGGTTGAGGCATTGTTGAAAGCTCCTTCAATATCTAAGAAAGTGGCTATTGCGATTTCTTTGTCATCTATTGACTTTGAAAGCAGCCTGTTTAGATCGTCCAGCGCTAGGTCAGTTGACTTTCCTGGCTGGTATGCATATTGGTTGGGATGGAGCGGATTTATTTTTAGTATATCGTCCCTGATATACCTATCTATTAATCTTTCTAGTGTTTTAAGTAGGAAGGAGGATAGGCTTATGGGGCGATATGACTTTGGCGTTTGGTCTGTGACCCTACCTACTTTGGCAAGGTAGACTACTTTCGCCTTTTGCCATATTGCTGGGATATATCTCCAGGCAATACATGCTCTGAAGATTTTGCATCTTTATTAAAAAATCTATAATCTCCGCAAGGTCTTCAATCATTCGAATCTTTTGTGGGTAGTGACATAAGATGACGATGGGCGACAAATGCCTAATTCGTTCATTAGGTCAAATTCCTGTTTAGCAATTTTATATTTTTAGGATCCAAACGTCTAAGTTTACAAAAAGATACATTTCCTTCAGTTACAATATGATGCCTAACATTGTGTTTTTCAGTTAAATGAAAATTTGGAGATAAAAAAATTATCACTCGCGAAATTACGAGTAGAAGCATCTTCGCGAGACGCACTAGCCCGAAATACCAAATATTCAATTAATAATTAATGTATTTGTTGTACCATCTACTTATCTGGTCATACGCCATGTCACTCAGCTATTTAGCGGCGGTGTCCTTACAAACGTATCTTAGTCGGACGGAAGACTAAACGATTAATATCTTAAAAAACGTCTCCCAGTCGGACGGGAGACTGAACGATGAATATCTTACAAAGGTATTTTAGTCGGACGGAAACCTGCACGGTTTGCGTAATTCCAATTTAACAAGAAGATACAAATGAAGGGAAGTTTGACTTAATATTACATTCAAGATCAAGCTTATTGTGGATTATTGATTATTTACATACATATATACGAGATGTGGCTATAAAATAATCGGAATTATTTTTCATAAACTGCAAATATCGATTTTTTTATTCTATATTCTAATCTAGATGAAAAGGAAAACTCAAATAAGTCTACCAACCACAACAAATGCTGTAGTGACTTGTGATCTAAAAAAATTAAATACATTTTACACATTTATGTCGTTATTTCCCAGATATATACACCCCAAAGTAATTACATATTATGATCTTTTTCAATGTCGGTTTTTATTTTTAGTCCACTTATGTTCAGTCAATGAAGATAATGATCATCAGGAACCGCTGGGCTTGCTTAGAAGCAGCAGACGATTTTGCGTATTTTCGGTTGTGTTTTCTTCAGACGGCAAAGAACTATTAGGTGGAGCTAACGATGGTTGTCTGTACATTTATGATTTAGAACGTCACAAAAGAAGCTTAAAAGTAATATATACATATACATTAATTTTATTTCATTAATAATAGTTGAATCTATATATAATAAGCAGTTATTTATTATGAAAGTCATGAATGCAGTGTTGCCAGGTAAACCAGATTAAAAATATCTACTAGCGGTCTTGAAAATTACTACAAATATAATTTAGAGGTGTAATTTTCTCCGGGTCAGTTTTGATTCCTTCTGCAAAAACGATGTGTCCCAAATAATAAACTTCCGACTGGAACAGTAAACATTTATTGTGATTGGCATTTCTTAATCTGTCAAATACTTCACTCAAATTTAGTAGATGTTCATCAAAAGTTTTTGACATGATCATTATGTCATCGAGGTATACTAGACAAGTTTTTCAGGTTAATTCTTTCAAAACCCCTTCCATAAGTCGTGTACTTACCAGTATCCGCTCTTCAGGTCTCTAGCCATTAACTCTTGCAGCATCAAATTGGAGTTTTGTTTAGGTATTAGTAGTGGCCTCTTCACTTTCCTGGAATCAAATGCCTATAATTTTGCCCTAGAAGGTTTAGATATAATTTTAGCTGCTTTTTATTTCTGGGAAGCAATCAATGTCTCACTCATCGTCTTGTTGTGGTGTTGTTGCCAAAAGAGCTTACTGCATTTCCACATCCTACAATCCATCAATGAATGCTTGTATGCCGATTTGTTTTAGTAAATCCTATGGATAGGCCAGATACAGCATTCTTTTTATATCGACCTCGAATTCTTGTAGACTCTCATTATGTTTCTGACTATGAACCTTCAGCTAAAGGGGAAGTAATTGTAAAACGGCGTGGTCCGTACAAAACAACAAAAAGCGACACTAACGCCAGTGATAGATGCTCGAACTAGCAACGGTTACATACAGTTATATGGAATCCAGTGTCACCTCCAGACGAATTTTCGCGAACCGACTGTAGAGGTAGCCTGGTAACCGCCAGCGAAGGCAAAAGGGTTAAACGTTGTCACTCACCTCGCTGGTTTGAGGTGCCAACGTGATATATGAGGTGTGACCGCTAGTTATGTATCTATTTTTGAGGTGGCAAAGTCTACTTTATACAGCTTGGCTTCCGGACATTAAAATTGTATAACTTGTAATAGCTTATATATAGTTCAACCGTATGCCGTAAAAATTTGAATCCTACGTTCGTATATGTATTTTGTAGATACCAGCTCACGAATATGACGTAAATAGCGTCGTATTCGCTGATAATTCCTCTCAAATCATCTACAGCGGTGGAGACGATGGTCACGTTAAAGTATGGGACAGACGAACTTTAATTGAAACGTCTCCAAAACCGGTAGGCGTACTTGCCGGACATATGGACGGTATTACATTTATAGGTATTTTCGTTTTAATTAAATCGGTTTTGTATATATTTAAAATTGATAATTTTAGATTCTAAAGGTGATGGCAGGTACTTAATATCGAATAGTAAAGATCAAAGCATAAAGTTGTGGGACGTAAGAGTTTTTTCTGGAAGTCAGGCGGCTGAAAATACCCTAAAAGCGGTTACGGAGCAAACGTGGGATTATAGGTGGCAAGAAGTACCAAAAAAGTGTGAGTAAATGCCTCTTGGTGTATTTATGGGTTAGTGGTGATGGATTTCTTATTTATTCCAAAATTTACCGGTTGTATAAAATTTTCAATCTTTTTACAGTATATTCCAGAAGCAAATTAGATGGCGATACGTCCGTGATGACTTACAAAGGGCATGTTGTGATAAAAACTTTAGTAAGATGTAGATTTTCTCCTTTAGAAACTACCGGTCAAAGATATATTTATACGGGGTGCGGTAGAGGTAGAGTGGTCGGTAAGGTTTTAACCGGTAAAATTAGTGCAAACTCTAAAATATATTTTTTCTAGTATACGATGCTTTAACCGGTGAAATAGTAGAAGCATTGAGAGGTCACGTGGCGTGCGTCAGGGACGTCGATTGGCATCCTACTCGAAACGAAATACTAAGTTCTTCTGTAAGTAATAATGAATTTAATTCACATGGTTACGGGTCTTCAATATTTTAAGTCACCTCTTGGACCAGCTAGTAAGACAAATTTAAACCCCGTTGTTTGATAATGGGTGAGGTTTTCCGGGTTTTCCCCTACATAAGTCTTCAGGGGTTGAAATTCACTTATAATGTTTTCTCTTACGTTTAACACAAATCCACCATTACAGTTAGTAATAGCCAGGTTTAAATGACATTTCTTTTAGTGGGATGGGACTGTCGGAAAATGGGTATATTCCAATATGGATTTTTCGAAAGAAAAAGAAAAACCAGAGAAAGAGATGGAAGATAAATGCAGCGATTCTGAGACGAGAGATAGGCGTAGATCTATTACGAAAAGGCGTATGGAAACAAGATCGTCTAGAGCGAAGTGATATTTTATTTATGCTAAATATTTTATTCATATTTTTATAAAGTGTAAATAAATCTATTAACACCAATTATTATTTATTTATATTATACATATTTTTCATCTGAACCGCATTGGATGGCGATGAGATCAATCTATAGTTCGGTAAACTTGTATTCTATTATTTCTACAAAATACAAAATTAAAAAAAAAAAATTTAGCAACAGGTATCAATACTATACCTTCAAAGTTTTTATTATTTCACTACTTTTACTTTCCAGTGCAGAAGAATTTTTTTATTCTGAAACCATTATTTCTTTTATTCCCATTTGTATTTATCAAATTTTAGATATAAGTATTCGGATATAAAATTCTGGCGTTTAGCCTTACAAATTTCTTTAATCAATCTTTGCTAGACACGTTATATGGAGTATTATAGATGTCGCTTTTAGTCCCGATAATGAGCATTTTCTATATTATACTTTCTCAACGAATTGGATGTTTTTTTAATGAGAGACGTCACAAATTAGTCGGACGGGAGACTGAACGATGAATATCTAACAAACGTTTCTTAGTCGGACGGGGGACTGAACGATGTATATCTTACAAACGACTTTCAAGTCGAACGGAAACCTACACGGTTTGCGTAATTCCAATTTAACAAGAAGATACAAATGAAGTGAATGCACGGAATAGTGTGTAGAACACAAGTTTTTACATTCCTAGCTTATTATGGATTATTAATTAGTTACATACACATATAAGATGTAAAATAATCGGAATTATTTTTTAGCGTCTTGTCTGAAGCTTTGCTAACAATAAAAAAGATTGGGATTAGTTTTGTTTTCCCGAATACACATTTCTTTATGCTTTATCTTACCTCTTGATGAATGTAAAATTACTTAGCGGCTCTGGATATAGTTAAAAACTATTCCATACCTATTTGTAGTTACCATACATCCATATTGACGGTTTTTGTGTTTGTTTGTTATTCATTTTTTTTTGTAGAGATATCTAGCGGACGTAAACTTTATTGTGACACTATTTATATTGTTAAATTGAAATATAAATATGTTATTGTCAGTAATACATTATATAAACATGTTTACATAGTCGTCAGTAAAATACACCACATTTTACATACATTAACATACATCATCAAAATATATACCGATATATGATTACAATAACAAAAATCTGATGTGTCCAACACATGACTTTCCTATCTAGTTATTACGTAAAAACAAAAAAAAAATCAGAATTTTGCACATTTTGTCAAATTTCTCGAAGACGGACCATTTCAGGAAATTTTGACATAAAACAAAAATTATAGAAAATAATATTAGAAGTAACTGTTAATTGAACAATTTTCTTCTCCAAACATAAATAACAGATATATTCCATAAAATATAAAAACGGCCTCCCATAAAGTACCCCCCCAGATGTTCCGACTTTGTCCAAAATCTAATCATTGCACGTCAGGACGAAATAAACCTTAAGTTTAATATTTAATGTTTTTTTCTTTATCCGTTTTTGAGTTTTCTTCAAAATTCGAAATTTACACATTTTCTCAAATATCTCGAATACGGTCCATTTTAGAGAAATTATGTATAGAATAAAAATTATAGAGAATTATATTACAAACAACTTTTATTTGAACAATTTTTATAAAAAATTATTTTTTTTACATTTTGTCAAATTTCTCGAATACGGACCATTTTAGGAAAATTTTGCATAAGACAAAAATTATAGAAAATTATATTAGAAGTAACTTTTATTTGAAGAATTTTCTTCTCCAAACGTAAATAACAGATATATTCCATAAAATATAAAAATGACCACCTATAAAGTACCCCCCCAGATGTTCCGACTCTACCCAAAATCTAATCAGCTCATTGGACGCTGAAACAAAGCTTAAGTTTAAAATTTGGTGTTTTTCTGTGTATCGGTTCATGAGTTATGCGTTATACAGACACACACACACACACACACACACACACACACAGACATCATCGCGAAAATAGTCAAAACGGATTCAGGGGACCTCAAAACGTAAAAATCCGTCGAAAACTCGAGGTCGAAAAAAATCATGATTCCTATACTTTCCTTATATCTGTATACAGATAGGAAAGTAAAAACTGATTCCGAACGATATCTACGCGTTCTTCTTAAACTTATTCTCAATACTAATTTTTTGACTGCTATTTTCCCGTATTCATTGACATTTCTTCATCCAGAGAAGAATGTCTCCTCTACCCCTTCGACTCCTTGGTTATTACAATTTTTGTACTAACCAACTAAGGCCCCTTTGACAACGCAGCAGCGTGTATTCTATGACTCTTTAAAGATTTCTACGATTTTCTATGTTTTTTCATTCTTTTTGTGATTTTCTATGAATCGCTATGAATATCACCCTTGTTCTTCAGCTTCTCCAGTAGTTTTAATACTCCTTTAGAGTCGATGACGACTGGGTCTTCACCACCCCTCATCCTCCTCCAACACATCTCTTCCATTACCTCTTACACTATTTTTTCCCGACAACGCCTCCCTTCTCCACACCTCTCCCTTCTCTATCTCCTCATTATCCTACATAATGTTACTGTTGAACGTAATGTTAGGTGTTTATGCCTGTTAACACCTATGTTGCCTTTTTGGCTTTACTGCTGCATTCTCTTCAACGTTCCCGTTTTCTTCACAACGACATTTTCCCGTTTGAATCAGGCCAATAGCAGCTGAGATGCACGCTGCTGTCCTTATTTGGAATACGATAGCCGCCATCTCGGATCGCTTAGCTGTGCCGCAAGTCGAGTCGCACCAGACAGGTTAGATTGTTAGATGCGCAAACTCTAGTACAATTCCCATTGGAAAACACAATTTCCAATGCTCGTAAGCAGGGGAATATTTTCCCATACTTCTCATTGGAAAATATTCCACCGCTTATGCCGAGAATACTAAAACTGAATTCCCATGGGAAAATTTTATTTTCCCATGGGAATAAAAGTCGAGAATCTACCCCCAGGGCCTCAATTCTCGACTTCACCGGAAAATTTTCCCATGGATAAATATTCCCATGCTTATATTCCAGTGGTATTATAAAATGGTATTCTCGACTAGGTTAGGAACCTTTTTCCTATGGGAATTTCGATTATTCGTATGTCTAACGTATGTCGGGTATTAAGTATGTAAATATTGGAAACTGACCAATCATAATCAATATTATATTTCAATACTTTCAAGTAGTAATGTTGGGATCATTGATTATATCGTCAACTTTTGACTCTTGTTTTGCCACTTGCCATCTTGTCAGAGAAAACAATCAACCCTTCTTATTTAGAAAATAATGTGAAAATATATAATGTGCTAAACCTAGTACAAGGGGCACAATAAAGCCCAAACGAAGAGTAGCTGCTACAAGGTTAACTAAAACCTTGAATACTAGCCGAAATATTGAACGCATGTTACAAAATAAAAACTTTAATAAAGAAAATTATTATGACAAAAAATTCAAGTTATTAGAGAGAAATGTTTTGGCAAAAGAACAAATAACTTGTGCCTTGGAAAAAATAGCAGAAACAGAGAAATTTTAAGGATATTTAAGAGTGTTCAATATTTTAGCTTCAAGTTTTTTACCATCTCATTATGTTATTAACAGTTGCTATTTATTTTGAGTAATAAAACAAAATTTATTCTGAAATAGCCTATTCCTAATAATGAAACAAAATTTATTCTGGGATTGCTTATTCTAGAAAACTTGCGTTGATCATATTTGAGAAATTAAATTAAATTGTCATTTAAGGATTCAAAGGGATCCCCTGCTTCATTTTTCCACTTAGACCAAAAATCTCTTGGGACATTAATTGCTCTTCTTCTGCCTCTTCTATATTGTTAAATTGAGAAAGTAAAATAGCTTCATCCATTTTAGGAAAGTTATATTAGTAATAATAATATATAAATATTATTATTTGAAGTAACTAGCAAATGTCACCGGTGACAGATTCCCATTGGAAATTTGATTTCCCATGCCAACTACCAGGTGTATTTGCTCCCATACTTTTCGTGAGAAAATATTCCTAGTGGATGTGTCGAGAATACAAAATATAAATTCCCATAGGAAAATTATCTTTTCCCCATGGGAAAAAAAGTCGAGAATTGAGGCCCAGAAAGGAGAAAGTGAAACAGTTAAAAAAGCAGTTAATTGGACAACAATCAATATTTTTAAGAACAGTCGACAAAAATAAGGCTGTAACTGAAGCATCGTACCATGTGTCCCAGATAATTGCACAAAAAAAGAAACCTTATGAAGACGGGGAAATGATAAAACAGGCGTTTTTAGAAGCTGCTGATTCGTTATTTGCCAACTTTAGAAATAAAGACGAGATAGTTTCAGCTATAAAATCTATGCAACTTTCTGCTAATACAGTAATGAGACGTGTAGAAGTAGAGAGAGAGAGAGAGAGAGAGATATGCTTTATTGTCGTAAAAAAATTTACAAAAATTTTATAGACAAAGCGTGTAACTTAAATACTAAACATATAAAAATAACTAAACAGCAGAAAAAACAAACAGAAACAAACAGACAAAATAGGAATAACAATTGCAATGGATATGCAATATCCGTCATTATAATTATTCTAATTTAATTTTTAAATTTAAATTTAAACTTTAATATTTAATTATTTAATTAATGCCATTGTATGTGGAACTCAAATGTCTAAGGTACGTTATAAAATTCTGCTACTGTGTAATATGGTCTTTCTAGAAGAAAAGCTTTAGCCAGTCTTCGGAACTTAACGTATGTATTTATAGATTTTAATTGCATCGGAAGGTTATTATACAATTTTTTGGCATTGTAGGTAATGGAATGTTTTAATAGGTCAGAAGTGGGCATTGTTAAATAAACATCAGTCTCTAAATTTCTTGTAGGATATCTACGAGTCGGTCTTTCGGATAAATTTTGAATGTGCTTGCGAACTAAGCAGACGGATTCGAAAATAAATAGAGCAGGAAGGGTTAGAATTTTGAAATTTTTGAAGTAATTTTCGCAATGTGTCCTACTACTTAAACCAAATACATAGCGGATTGCTCTTTTTTGCAGTTTAAAAATAGATTCGAAAAGGTATAAGCTACAAGAACCCCAGAAAGGTAAACCATAGCGAAGGTGAGATTCGAATAAGGAAAAGTAGGTTATTAATGCAGTAGAAGGAGTCAGCTCTTTAGAAACCGATTTAATGGCAAAACATGCGGAGGATAATTTTTTTGCTAAGGTATCTATATGAGCAGACCATTTTAGAGAATCGTCTATATAAAGACCTAAAAACTTGATTGAAGTCACCGTTTGGATCAGATTATTGTTTAAAGTTATAGGTTGTAAAGTACCTCTGTAAGACAATGCTACAGTTTTACTGGTGTTGAAACAAAGTCCATTCGAATCAGACCAGGACTTAATAGTCACTAGATCTTCACTTATGATAGATTGTAATGTCTGCATGTTAGAATTATTCCAGGTTACACTGGTGTCATCAGCAAATAAAGTAATTCTACCACTTATTCTTAAGTCTGTGATGTCTGTAATGAGCAATGATATTTTTTTACAGTTAAGAACTGACTTAGATAACTTAGATAAACGTCCAAAAATATTATAAAAAACGTCGAAACACCTTGAAAACCGTAAAAAAATGTCTAAAAATATTATAAAAAACGTTGAAAATCATTTAAACACGTTGGAAAACGACAAAAATGTTATTAAAAACGTTGAAAAACATTGAAAATCGTTGAAAAACATTGAAAATCGTTGAAAAACGTCTAAAACCGATAAAAATTTTAAAAAACGTCGAAAATCGACTAAAAATGTTATAAGAAACGTCGAAAAACGTCTAAAACCGTTAAAAAAAACGTTGAAAACGTCCAAAAGCGTCTAAAAATGTCGTAAAAAAAAACCGTTGGAAAACGTCTAAAAATGTTATAAAAACGTTGAAAAACGCCAAAAATATCTAAAACCGCAAAAAAAAGTTGAAAAACGTTGAAAAATGTGCAGAACCATTAAAACGTTGAAAACCTTTGAAAAACGTCTGGAAATGTTATAAAAAACATTGAAAACATAAAAAAACGTTGGAAACGTCGAGAAACGTCTAAAAAGGTTATTAGAATGTTAAAAAACGTCAAAAAAAAGTCTAAAATCGTTAAAAATGTTGGAAAACGTCTAAAAATGTCTAAAAAAAGTAATGAAAACGTTGAAAAACGTCTAAAAACGTCAAAAATGTCTAAAACTGTTAAAAAAAAAGTTGAAAAACGTGTAAAACCATTTAAAAACCTAATACAGTGATGAGACCTGTAGAAGTAATGAGCAATGATATTTTTTTACAGTTAAGAACTGACTTAGATAACTGTGTTTATTTTTCACTTCAACTGGATGAATCAACAGATGTCGTTGAAAGTGCCCAGATGGCCGTGTTCGTCAGGATGGTTTTTAGTGATTTTACGATTAAAGAAGATCTTTCGAAGTTTATTCCACTGAAAGGAAACACTACTGGACAGGAGTTGTTTTCTCATTTAAAAAATATTATTTCTTCCGAGAAAATTCCAATATCGAAAATGGCAGGCTTGACAACCGATGGCGCTCCAGCTATGGTGGGTTGTGATAAGGGTCTGCAAGCATTATGTGGAAATTTCCTGAAACTAAACAACGTTATGAAACTGGTGGTAAAAATTGTGAACAAGATTAGAGCTCAAGCGTTACAAAGAAGATTATTCAAAACCTTGGCCGATGAAGTTGACTGTCAATACGGGGACTTACTCCTTCACTCTGAAGTCCGATGGTTAAGTAGAGGACGGGTGCTGAAACGTTTTAATGATGTCCTATCTGGCATAGTTCAATTTTTCAAACAACGCGATGAACCGACTCCGGAACTAGAAAATTCAATCTGGCTTAGAGATTTTGGTTTTCTCGTGGACATTACAGAGAAATTAAACGAACTTAATTTGCAGCTTCAGGGGAGAGACAAAAAACTAGCGGAAATGATTTCTGATATAAAAGCATTTATCAAAAAGCTGGAGTTTTGGGAACAAAACCTAATTAACAGCGATGCCAAGCATTTTTCTATTCTTTCAGAAAAAATATCTTAAAATCCATTAGAACCCTATGACAGCAAATATCATGTAGAAATAGTTTCCACCCTGAAGAATAACTTCAAAAATCGTTTTAAGGATTTCAACGAAATGGCTTTAGTAGCGCAGTTTGTTGTTTCACCCTTTATGGAAATTGATATCCAACAGTTTGCAACTTGTGTTATGCAGAACTTTGGCGAAGACATCGCTGCAACAGAAATGGAAGTAATTTGAGTTTCAAAATGATTTAGCCTTAAAATCGTTAGTCTCAAGTACCAAATGTATCTGGCCTATTGTAAGTAAAGACAAATATTCAGTTCTATGCCGTGTTGCCTTGAAAGTGAAAGCATTATTCAGTTCAATCTATTTGTGTGAATCTTTTTTTTTTCCAATATGAAGTTTATTTAGAACAAATATCGCAATCGACACATTAAAAAAATTATCGATGAGTCTTCTCATTGAACATGCTTTTTTATTTTTCAATGTTTATGTTCATGATAGTGCGTTACTTTTTTGTTGTTATTATTAACTATTTTTAAATCTTACGTGACATGCCGTTGTGGCTGGATAAAAGTTTGTGTTTATTTTTCAAACACCTTCGTTTGGTAGGTAGGAATGTAGCTATGAACAAGTACGTACTAGTAATATTAGTTATTTTGTTATTAGTTTATTATTAGTACCTATGTATTATGTATTACCAGTTAAATAGTAAAATAAATACATATAATGATAAATTAACTGTGGATTATTTCATTTACGTTGCGTTACGTGGCTTCCGTGTGGGTAGCTCGCTGTTTATTTCAAAATTAACAAAGTAGCTCAACACATTGAGAGGTTTGCGACCACTGTTTTAGAGAGTAACATAAATAGTTTTTACTTCAGCTACTTCTAAGTAATTCTAAAAAAATCCACCGGGTTTTGCGGTGGCAACAAAAATAAGTGGCAACTATTGATTTCTTGAGAAAAAATTCTCCGTTTTTTTAATAGGTTTTAAATTTTACTCAAAGGCGCATGTTTTTTAGAATTTTAATCGTAGTTTAGGAAATGAAAATTTCATATTTTTGTTTAAACTCTCTTGAAAATTTGAAGAAATATAATTAACGTCCAAATTATGGCAATGAAGTTCCGGCAATTTAAAATTTTGTTCTGTAATTTACTGTAAACCCACGTTATACAATTTTCTACTTAAAATAAACATTAAGGTTACTGAAAAAAGGCAAAATTGACACAATTTATGTAAAAAAAAATACGTAATTAGTTTAATCGTTCACGTTTAAAGTAAGTACTTAAACTGCCTTAATTTTTTCTGTATTTATAATTCTAGATAACTAGTTTAAATGCGTTATGTAAATAAGATCACATTGGAAAATCCAACAAGTAATCAGTTTGATTTTTTTATTATTATTCCGCGATTGGATTACAATTAAAATAAATTTGAAGAAAGTTCTTAATCGAAAATCAAAGGTTAGTAATTGTCTACATATTCCTCAAAAAAAAACTTTACAAATTACAAAATATTTTAATAGTAAAACAAGTGACTTTAAAAACTAATTTAGACCAACAATAAAAGAATTTAGAACAAGAAAATACATAAGATTGGGATTTTTGTCATTTAAGGTGGAGGTATCTCAACATGGTGTTCTTTAAACTAGTCTCTGCCAACGCCATTTCCACTGTTGATATGATCGCTAAAGTCTTCAGTTGTAAGGTCTTCAGTTGCCGTGTCGTTGCTGCCTTGGTGGCTTCCACATCCCCCAAGTGCCACCTCCGAAGCACCATTTTGCATTTTGGGCTAAATCGGGTGAATAAGGCGGGTGTTCTGTCACGGTAATTGTGCTTTGGGCCAAAAACGAGAGTTGTGTGAGCAGGCGCGTTGTAATGAAGAATCCACTTGCCCACTTGTGTCAAATCCGGTAGAACTCGGGCCACACGAGCTCTGAGACGTCTCAAAACTTTAACGTAGAAATTTCCATTCGCTTTCTGGCCTTGGAGGACAAATTTCTGGCGAAGAATGCCCCTGATATGGTCCGTTTTCGAGAAATTGGACAGAATGTATAAAATTCGAATTTTTAAGAAAATTGTTAAAACTAAAAGCTGCAATAGATTGTACAAAATAACCGGAAGAAGCCTATAATAATTAGATAGGAAAGTCATGTGTTGGACACATCAGATTTTTAAAGTTTTTTTAAGCTTTTTTGTAGCTTTTAGATAATTTTCTTTAAGCTTTTTTAGAATTTTTTAAGCTTTTTAAACTTTTTTAAGCTGTTTTATGCTTTGCTAAGGTTTCTTTTTACATGTTTTTTGAAGCCTTTTAAAGTATTATTGTTCTTTGTAAGCTTTTTAGGCTTTTGTAAAACTTTTTGAAGCTTTTTGACGCTTTTTGAAGCCTTTTGAAGCTTTGTTAAGCTTTTTTAAGCCTTTTTAAGTTTTGTTTTAAAGCCTTTTAAGTTTTTTGAAGCTTTTTAAGATTGTTTCTTCTTATTTAAGCATTTTTATGTTCTTCTTAAAGTTTGTTTAGTTTTTTTAAGCTTATTTGAACCTTTTTTAAGCTTTGTTAAACCATTTTAAGTTTTTTTAAATCTTTTAAATGTTTTTAACTCTTTTTAAATGTTTTTTGAAGATTTTTAAAGCATTTATTGTTCTTTGTAAGCTTTTTAGGCTTTTGTAAAGCTTTTTGACGCTTTTTGAAGCGTTTTGAAGCTTTTTGAAGCCTTTTGAAGCTTTGTTAAGCCTTTTAAAGCCATTTTAAGTTTTGTTTAAAAGCCTTTTAAGCTTTTTGAAGCTTTTTAAGATTGTTTCTTCTTATTTAAGCATTTTTATGTTCTTCTTAAAGTTTGTTTAGTTTTTTTTAAGTTTATTTGAACCTTTTTTAAGCTTTGTTAAACCATTTTAAGTTTTTTTAAATCTTTTTAGCGCTTTTTGGGACCTTTTAAAGCATGTTGATGGTTTTTAAAGCTTTTTTCAAGCATTTCCAAATATTTTAAGCTTTTTAGGCTATTTTAAAGCTTTTTAAATGTATATAGGCCTACTTAAGCTTTATTAACCCTAGAGCGGTATCGTACGTAACATTTACGTGTGATTTGTAGCGAAAGGGACCCCTGCACTACTTCTTTTGAGTCACGATCTTGAGCTTCCAGCAGTGCCTCAGGAAACATCCACTTGTGAAGATTTCTAGGTGACAGAGTCGCAACTATTTAGCAAAAGAAGATGTGGATTGATTTTGAAAAGTACAGACGTAAGAAATACGCATCGATACCAATAAGCAGTTATTTGTTGTACGTTTATCTGACGTGTCGCAAGCTTAAAATTTTAGGCTTCGCTTATTTCTTAACGACTGTCGCTGCAAATGGCCCTATGTGTCTTTTACAATATAATAAACATGGCTTGCATCAATTCATACATAATTTAGTCACACAATGTTGAAGCATTAGGTGATAATACTTTAACACGTTTTAAGTACCGTGGCAATCACAACGTCAACAAATAGGATACTTAAGTACAGTAAGTGCAATATATATTAAAGAAACCTTTTTGCCCAGTACAAATATCGAAGGGGAGGGAATCAAAAAGGGACCTTTGCCACTTTTTTCCTACATTAAAGAAAAGAATGGCAATTACGTACCAAAAGAGTATGTGGGAAATACCAAATAAAAGTAAGCACATGTTTCAAAAAATCAAATGTAAAAATGTTATCTTTATTTTTAAATTCAGTTAGGTACTGTAATTTTTTCATTTTAAAATATTTTTTTGTTATTAAAATATGTTAAAAACACTATTTTATGTTCCACTAAAAAAAAAAAACTAATAAAACAGGTAATTTTACAAAGTGTACATGTAAAAATTTGCTAATGCGTAAATTTTACGTGTCCATACCAACAAGCGGTAGAAATTAAACGATACCGTTCTAGGGTTAAGCTATTATATATTTTAGAGCCTTTTTAATCTCTTTCTAACCTTTTTAAAAAAAATTAAGCTCTTTAAAACTTTTTCCAACTTTTTTAAGCTCTTTTAAACTTCTTTAAGCCATTTTGAAGCTTTTTAATGTTTTCCTTTAAGCTTTTTTAAGCTTATTTAGGAGTTTAAAAGTGTTTTAAACCTTTTTAAGCTTTAATGCTTTTTAGCATTTTTAGTTTGGTTTTTTTAGGCTTATTTAAGCTTTTCTAAGCTTTTTGTAAGCTTTTTTAAACCTTTTTGAAGCTTTTTTTTGTTTTTGATGTTTTTCTAAAGCTTTTTAGGCTTTTGTTAAGCTTTTTGAAGCCTTTTGAACCTTTTTAAGCTTTGTTAAGGATTTTTTAGGCCTATTTAAGTTTTGTTAAGATTTTAAAGCTTTTTTAAGCATTTTTAAGATTTTTTCTTATTCTTTAAGTATTTTTATGTTCTTTTTTAAATTTTGTTAAGCTCATTTGAGCCTTTTCTAAGATTTTTTAAACCATATTAAGCATTTTTAAATCTTTTTTACGTTTTTTTGGGACCTTTTAAAGCATTTTGAAGCATTTTAATGGTTTTTAAAGCTTTTTTCAAGCATTTTTTTAATGTATGTGTGTGTCTGTATCCACCATAACTCATGATCCGATACAAAGAGAAACACCAACTTTTAAACTTAAGCTTTATTCCGGCGTCCAATGAACTGATTAGATTTTGGACAGAGTCGGAACAGCTGGAGGGGTACTTTACAGGTGGTCGTTTTTATATTTTATGGAATATATCTGTTATTTACGTTTGGAGAAGAAAATTCTTCAAATAAAAGTTACTTACAATATGATTATCAATATTTTTTGTTCTATACAAAATTTTTCTAAAATGGTCCGTATTGAAATTTGACAAAATGTAAAAAAAAAATTTTTTTATAAAAATTGTTCAAATAAAAGTTATTTATAATATAATTCTCTATAATTTTTATCCTATTCATAATTTTACTAAAATGGACCGTATTCAAGATATTTCGATATTTTAAGATATTACCTTTTTTTAAGTTGTAATTCAGATGTTATAAAAACGTTACAACAACCACACATGAGCTTTGTCCCAACATCTCACAAAACCGTAATATTACGGTCATCGTCATGCGCAGTAAATAAAAACCGTTCGACTTTGGGCTTTATTGATAGGTTTATTAAGTTTTTTTTTTAAATCTTAAACGTTTTTAACTTTTTTTAAATGTTTTTTGAAGATTTTTAAAGCATTTATTGTTCTTTGTAAGCTTTTTAGGCTTTTGTTAAGCTTTTTGACGCTTTTTGAAGCTTTGTTAAGCCTTTTTAAGTTTTGTTTAAAAGCCTTTTAAGCTTTTTGAAGCTTTTTAAGATTTTTTCTTCTTGTTTAAGCATTTTTATGTTCTTCTTAAAGTTTGTTTAGTTTTTTAAGCTTATTTGAACCTTTTTTAAGCTTCGTTAAACCATTTTAAGTTTTTTTTAAATCTTTTTAACGCTTTTTGGGACCTTTTAAAGCTTTTTAAAGCATGTTGATGGTTTTTAAAGCTTTTTTCAAGCATTTCCAAATATTTTAAGCTTTTTAGGCTATTTTAAAGCTTTTTAAATTTATATAGACCTACTTAAGCTTTATTAAGCTATTAAATATTTTAGAGCCTTTTTAATCTCGTTCTAACCTTTTTAAAAAAAAAATAAGCTTTTTAAAACTTTTTTCAGCTTTTTAAAACTTTTTTCAGCTTTTTTAAACTCTTTTAAACTTCTTTAAGCCATTTTGAAGCTTTTTAATGTTTTCCTTTAAGCTTTTTTAAGCTTATTTAGGAGTTTAAAAGTGTTTTAAACCTTTTTATGCTTTTTTAAGCTTTAATGCTTTTTAGCATTTTTAGTTTGGTTTTTTTAGGCTTATTTAAGCTTTTCTAAGCTTTTTGTAAGCTTTTTAAACCTTTTTGAAGCTTTTTTTGTTTTTGATGTTTTTCTAAAGCTTTTTAGGCTTTTGTTAAGCTTTTTGAAGCCTTTTGGACTTTTTAAAGGATTTTTTAGGCCTATTTAAGTTTTGTTAAGATTTTAAAGCTTTTTTAAGCATTTTTAAGATTTTTTCTTATTCTTTAAGTATTTTTATGTTCTTTTTTAAATTTTGTTAAGCTCATTTGAGCCTTTTCTAAGATTTTTTAAACCATATTAAGCATTTTTAAATCTTTTTTACGTTTTTTTTGGGACCTTTTAAAGCATTTTGAAGCATTTGAATGGTTTTTTAAAGCTTTTCAAGCATTTTTTTAATGTATGTGAGTGTCTGTATCGACCATAACTCATGATCCGATACAAAGAAAAACACCAACTTTTAAACTTTTGGGCAGAGTCGGAACAGCTGGAGGGGTACTTTACAGGTGGTCATTTTTATATTTTATGGAATATATCTGTTAGTTACGTTTGGAGAAGAAAATTCTTCAAATAAAAGTTACTTACAATATGATTATCAATATTTTTTGTTCTATACAAAATTTTTCTAAAATGGTCCGTATTCGAGAAATTTGACAAAATGTAAAAAAAAAAAATTTATAAAAATTGTTCAAATAAAAGTTATTTATAATATAATTCTCTATAATTTTTATCCTATTCATAATTTTTCTAAAATGGACCGTATTCGAGATATTTCGATATTTTAAGCTATTACCTTTTTTTAAGTTGTAATTCAGATGTTATAAAAACATTACGACAACCACATATAATGTACATTTTAAAACAATCTAATTTAGTTAGAAGTTTCTTATAAATTACAACTTTAGTTAAATCTTACTCTACAAAATTTATAAAAAACTTCGTACTTTTAGTTTCTACACTATCAAAAGGTTGTATATCAGTTATAAATATGTAATATTTCGTTTACGTGTGTTTTAATTAATTATATCAACATTTTATAACTTTATTTATTATTTTATGCAAATAATTTACTTCCATTATTACTATAATATCATCATTTATATAAAAACAGCATTAAATATAAATTCTAAAACCTCCACCGATCTAAATTCAAATTCATTAAAATTGTATCGCCCTTATACGACAATAAGATAAAAAAATACGGTCGCGCCAATGTCCTACCCATCCATCTCTACGAAGATCGTTTAATAGTTGGTCATTTATGAGTGAGTGAGCCAAAGCACAATCCAAAGCCCAAGCGGTTCATGCCCGTACTGAACCAAACCAGTCTGTTGAAAAAGAACAAATAAATTACACACCGCAAGCTTTAAACCGCTACCGATACCGACTTAGTACCATTTTAGTACCTAACTCAAAAAACTGCGCGAAATGCATTCGACAGTGCACTGTTAGAAATAGGTACGTACCGAAGGTACCTAGAGAGTGATTTTGGAACATTTTCGGTTACGGTTTGATAGAAAACGTGCAGTGAAAGTGGGATTTTTGTTATGTAGTGTGAATGAATAAGGTTTGCAGGTAACAAATTTGTTTTATTATAACAAAATCATTATAAATTAGTTTTTCTTTTTTATATATTATGTAAAACCACTTATTTACATTTCAGTCATACTGTTTATGTAATTTTATGTACCTTAGAATGAACAATAAACATTATTATTATTATTATTACAAAATAATTAACTCAAATTATTCTTTTTTAATCTTTGTATATAGAATTTTAAAATGATCATCCTACACTTTTACTCAGTGGTTTTGTTTTTTAATATTCAAAATTCTGTACTAAATATTGTAATCAGGGTTTGCTTTAAGCCTTGTCATCCCGGAAAAACAGATAATTTGCCGCCCTATATATATATACAGGGAATATTTTTTATTACGCAACATAGGGTATATTAAATCTATGTTTGATTAACACTATCGCGCATTTATAAAGTCCATTTGATTTACATTTGTCTAAAATTATCTTGAACCAGTTTTTTTAATAAAATAAAAGATTATGTTAAAATTATTTATTTAAAAAAATGTATGTAATACATAATAAACATTTAAAAAGACAAAACTTGAAAGTTTAAAAGTTGGTGTTTTTCTTTGTATCGTGGTGGATACAGACACACATATACATTTAAAAAATGCTTGAAAAAAGCTTTAAAAACCATTAAAATGCTTCAAAATGCTTTCAAAGGTTACAAAAATAGTTAAAAAGATTTAAAAAGGTTTAATATGGTTTAAAAAATCTTAGAAAAGGCTCAAATGAGCTTAACAAAATTTAAAAAAGAACAAAAGTACTTAAAGAATAAGAAAAAATCGTTAAAATGCTTAAAAAACCTTTAAAATCTTAACAAAACTGAAATAGGCCTAAAAAATGCTTAACAAAGCTTAAAAAGATTCAAAAGGCTTTTCAAAAAGCTTAACAAAAGCCTAAAAAGCTTTAAAAAGCTTTAGAAAAACATCAAAAACAAAACAGCTTCAAAATGGCGTTAAAAAGGTTTAAAAAAGCTTATAAAAAGCTTAGAAAAGCTTAAATAATCCTAAAAAAAAAAGCTAAAAAGCATTAAAGCTTAAAAAAGTATAAAAATGTTTAAAACACTTTTAAAATCCTAAATAAGCTTAAAAAAGCTTAAAGGAAAACATTAAAAAGCTTCAAAATGGCTTAAAGAAGTTTAAAAGACCTTAAAAAAGCTGAAAAAAGTTTTAAAAAGCTTAAAAAATTATTAAAAAGGTTAGAAAGAGATTAAAAAGGCTCTAAAATATTTAATAGCTTTATATAGCTTAAGTAGGCCTATATAAATTTAAAATGCTTTAAAATAGCCTAAAAAGTTTAAAATATTTGGAAATGCTTGAAAAAAGCTTTAAAAACCATTAAAATGCTTTAAAAGGTCCCAAAAAGCGTTAAAAAGACTTTAAAAAACTTAAAATGGTTTAACAAAGTTTTAAAAAGGTTCAAATAAGCTTAAAAAAACTAAACAAACTTTAAGAAGAACATAAAAATGCTTAAATAAGAAGAAACAATCTTAAAAAGCTTAAAAAGGCTTTAAAACAAAACTTAAAAAGGCTTAAAAAAGCTTAACAAAGCTTCAAAAGGCTTCAAAAAGCTTCAAAATGCTTAAAAAAGCGTCAAAAAGCTTACAAAGAACAATAATGCTTTAAAAAACATTTAAAAAGAGTTAAAAACATTTAAAAGTTTTAAAAAAGCTCAAAAAAGCCTAAAAAACCGAACTGAAAAGGCTTAGAAAACGATAAAAAAAGCTAAAAAAGCATTAAAATGCTTTAAAACTTTAACAAAGCATAAAACAGCTTAAAAACGTGTAAAAAATGTTTAAAAAGCTTAAAAAATTCTAAAAAAGCTTAAAGAAAATCATCTAAAAGCTACAAAAAGGCTTAAAAAAAGTTTTAAAAAAGCTTAAAAAGCTTTAAAATCTTAAAAACCAACCTAAACAGACTTAGAAAAGGTTTTACAAAAGCTTATAAAAGCTTAAAAATGTTTAAAAAGCTTAAAAAATCCTAAAAAGGCTTAAAGAAAAACATCGAAAATATACAGAGGCTTAAAAAAACTTTAAAAATCTGATGTGTCCAACACATGACTTTCCTATCTAGTTAACCTATTGCAGCATCTCTAAAAATGTTTAGAGGATAAACTAAATATATACATTTTCCACATACATCTACCTCGAAACATTTTTCTATAGATATTCATTGAAAACGAAAATACTGAAAAATTTTAATTTAGCACTTTTCCTCCAATTTTTCCATTTTAGAAAAGTCATTTAAAAACAAAAATTATAGAGATCGATATCGCAAACAACTTTTACATTAACAATTTTCTTAAAAATCAGAATTTTGCACATTTTGTCAAATTTCTCGAATACGGACCATTTCAGGAAAATTTGACATAAAACAAAAATTATAGATAATAATATTGTAAGTAACTTTTATTTAAAGAATTTTTTTACCCAAACGTAAATAACGAATATATTCCATAAAATATAAAAATGACCACCAATAAAGTACCCCCCAAATGTTCCGACTCTGTCCAAAATCTAATCAGTTCACCTCAGGTCAAAATAAAACTTAAGTTTAAAATTTAATGTTTTTTCCTTTATCCGTTTTTGAGTTTTCTTCAAAATTCGAAATTTACACATTTTCTCAAATATCTCGAATACGGTTCATTTTAGAGAAATTATTTATAGGATAAAAATTATAGAGAATTATATTATAAACAACTTTTATTTGAACAATTTTTATAAAAAATTATTTTTTTTACATTTTGTCAAATTTCTCGAATACGGACCATTTTAGGAAAATTTTGCATAAAACAAAAATTATAGATAATTATATAAGAAGTAACTTTTATTTGAACAATTTTCTTCTCCAAACGTAAATAACAGATATATTCCATAAAATATAAAAATGACCACCTATAAAGTACTCCCCCAGATGTTCCGACTCTGTCCAAAATCTAATCAGCTCATTGGACGCTGAAACAAAGCTTAAATTTAAAATTTGGTGTTTTTCTGTGTATCGGTTCATGAGTTATGCGTTATACAGACACACACACTGACACACACACACACACACACACACACACACACACACACACACACACACACACACACACACACACACACACACACACACACACACACACACACACACACACACACACACACACACACACACACACACACACACACACACACACACACACACACACACACACACACACACACACACACACACACACACACACACACACACACACACACACACACACACACACACACACACACACACACACACACACACACACACACACACACACACACACACACACACACACACACACACACACACACACACACACACACACACACACACACACACACACACACACACACACACACACACACACACACACACACACACACACACACACACACACACACACACACACACACACACACACACACACACACACACACACACACACACACACACACACACACACACACACACACACACACACACACACACACACACACACACACACACACACACACACACACACACACACACACACACACACACACACACACACACACACACACACACACACACACACACACACACACACACACACACACACACACACACACACACACACACACACACACACACACACACACACACACACACACACACACACATACACACATACACACATACACACATACACACATACACACACACACATACACACACACACATACACACACACACACACACACACACATCATCGCGAAAATAGTCAAAACGGATTCAGGGGACCTCAAAACGTAAAAATCCGTCGAAAACTCGAGGTCGAAAAAAATCATGATTCCTATACTTTCCTTATATCTGTATACAGATAGGAAAGTAAAAAGTACTCACTATTTATGTATGTTTTCGTATTATAATGTATCAAGTAATATTTATATCAGACAATTCGATGGTATGATTCATTTCTCTTTCCTTATTATTATTTTTTTAGTATTTATTAGTATTAGTATTATTAGTATTAGTATTTTTATATGTATATTATGTATTACAGTATATCTACTCAAAATTGCGTAACAAGTGTTAAGTCACTTAACGTGAGCCAATTTATTCATTTCTCTTTTTTTCTGTATCAAATGTGTTTATATGTACTATTTTAATGAATAAATTATTATTATTATTATTATTATTATTATTATTATTATTATTATTATTATTATTATTATTATTAATTATTATTATTATTATTATTATTGTAACTTCAAGGCCCTCTGGAGCCCAAACGAAGCAACTTTGTACTAAGGTAATTTTACTTAAATCGACTTATTTTGGTCTATGGAATATGTGGTATGTTTTTGTAAAGACCTTCTACAAACACCCTGTATTTGTCAAACGTTTAACACTGCTAGTTTTCATTTTAAAGTCCCAATAGGTCGAAATCGGTTAATAAACATTATGCGGTACAAATTTTTTTAATTATTCAAGCAGTTGAATACCCTTCGCAACTTATTAAATGATTTATTGGAAAAATATTACAGTGAATAAAAAACAATACTTCCAAAGGGCATGATGTTGCAAATTAACAAACTACCTTGTATATTAATTTTTTTAGTGGCAATTAGAAAACAATGAACGGAAATGTATTGATTATTCATTTAACCTAAAAAAAGACTACGATTATATACCTTTTTGATAATTTTAATGCATTCTTGTATTTTAGGCCATTACAATCCAATAGAAAAATGTTTAGAAATTTTGAAAACGAATGTTTGCTTAATAATACTAGTTTGTGGCTATAGATAATCCATTAGTTGTACAGTATAACATTAATGGAAATTTACAAATTTCTCGTACTATACCTATATAAACAGTGCAGTACGTTGTACTGTATTTTGTATGATGGCTTTTCCATCTATTACATTTTAAGTGTAAAAAACATATTTTTATAAATAAAATCTAATTAATAATTTATAATTTTTTATGATTATAAATTATCTTTTCTACGAATCAAAATGGTTATTACATTTTTTTTATTAAAAAATAAAAAATAAACAATGATTTTTTAAATAATATATGCTAGAATTAGAAGATAATTAACTATTATTTGTCGTTTTTACTAGTATTTGGAGATAACTATTAAAAATATATTGTTTTCTATTTGTCAAACCATTGGCGCACAATATAACTCATATTGAAAGTGATGACGGGTTTTCAAGACGTTTTTCTTTAATATTTCTCCTGAAGTAATAAACAATCATTATAACTAAAGAATTCATTAAAAAAATATTAGGTCATCGGCAATTTTTTTCTTCCTATCAATTTATGACCCCATATTTTTCGTTTATTTTTATTTAATATTCATAATTTATATTAATACAACACAAAATATACAATACTATTCAACTAGCATACCACAATAATTTATTAAATAAATATTTTTCTCAAAAATGAATTAACTGGCGCATCTTGTTTTGTTTGGAAACTTTGCTGTTTCTAGCTAACATTGGATAAAGGGTTCGAATCATCCCTGTGGCTTTACCTACCCTACATAGTGTTAGGTATCGTTGACAGATCACCCTTTCTAAAATTTATAAATTACCAAAAAGTTTTAGGATCAGCCTTAATATTTTCTTCAGAACATTTCACATAAATACAGTAAACTAACTTAGTTTTAATTTTAATTTCAGTATCTTAAATGTTTTTCCAAGCTTTATTTTTTAGTTTAATACTATTTATGATTTTAGAATTAAACCAATGAGAATAATTATGCTCGTATTAGGAAAAGAATCCACTAAGTTGTTAATTGTTATATAATTTAAAGTTTCTTCTGGTAAATTGATAGATTCTTCTAGCTGATATGCAGATATAGTCGCTGAGAAGATTTCCTCTCAGTATTTTGTCTCGTATATGTCTATCTATTAATCTTTCTAGCGTTTTCAGCTTTTAGTATAGGTATGTCGCTTTAAAGTCTCTCATCCCTTTTGTAGTAGAAAGGGATCTATTTCATCTACTCCCGGGTATTTATATGGTTTAAATTCGTTTGTAGCCCACTGGCATACCAAAGATCTTCTTTGAGGACTGTGAGCATTGTTAACGTTTCTATATAGGTTTCATCATCTTTTCTGAAAAATCCTACTTGGTTTGCAGTACATTCTTTAGCTAGGACTTTGTGGGCATTTGGTATACTCTTTCAGGGAAGGGTCGATGGTTTTTAACCTTTTTGTTAGGTTTTCAGCCTTTGCAAGAGGCCTTGTTTTTGTCGTACCCCCTTTCGAGGTTGAAGTTGTTACCTTTTGTTGTATTTCATTGTTTTTGCAGCTTTTAGAATTCATATTTGATCCCTCTACGACATAGCCCCACATGGCGCAGTAAGGTCGTGATACTGTGGGAGATGACCTGGTGGTGTACGAAAGGCTCCATTTGTAATACTTTGATCTAGGTATCATTTATCAATTTTTGACTAATGGATTTTAAGGACAGAGTATCCTATGTATTAGAATGGCGTCTGCAGACCAAAAGTTAATTGTAACTATTATATAATATAAGAGTTTAAATAGGTTACATGATGTTTGTTTGTTTGTTGATTGGATTGATTGATTGAATAATTAATTTTTTTTCTTTATTGTAAAGTAATGTGTATCCTTGGGATATATTTATTTGGATATTTCGACAATTTCAATCGAAAAAATTACTTCTTTACTTCTTCTTTTTGGGGAAGCTGCTTTTCTCGCTTTTGGAGAACTGGCGGATTTTGCAGTTTTTGGTTTAGGTGCTTTAGGTTTCTTGGTTGGACTACATTTGTTTGACTTAACTTTTGCAGGTGAAGCAATTGATGTGGCAATTTTTGAAGCACCAGTTCTATTATCATCTTTTTTCGCTTTGATTTCGCTCATTTCTTGGTTGCTTTTCGTTTTTCTCCGGTTGTTGTTATACTACGTTTTACTGTCGTAGTTTTTTTAGTTTTTCCACTGACGCTTTTCGTTTTTTCGTTAGAACTAGGCTTAGATGAACCTGAAGATGTTGCAAACTTGAAAGAACCGGACGCATCTTTACCTTTCGTTTGTACCAATGAACCTGAAGCAACTGAAGCTTTTAGATACATCTTAATGAAAGGAGCAACCTTTTCTGTATCTACTTTATAATTGGCTGCGATGTATTTTTTGATTTACAATCTTAATCTATGAATATTATGAATTTTAAAATCAAATAACTACTTTTGTTTACTATATACATCAATTATCCTTTCATATTATTTAAAAAAAAATTTATTCAATATTAAACATTTAGGTTTCTCATGTATAGCTGATAATATAAACATTACATAGCCTATAATTTTAGTAAATTTCTTGCAATAATTTCTAAATTGCATTAAATTGAATTCCGCTGTATCAATAAATAAGGTAGAACTTTTGAGTTAATTATTAGGTGTTGGTTATTTGCATTAATAATGCAGTTAATAACCATTGAAACATATTATTTAAAATCACTTTATATGATGTAAAAATGTTATGTCTCCTGTTACGTTTGGGTGGGTAAATCCATTAAATTAATTTTTCCATTTCATGGAAATGGAAACGCCAATGAAATTCCGTGCGGTGGGTGCAATAGATTATATTTCTGTAATTAATACCAACCTGTATTGAAATTATACCTGTTGGTATTTACATAGAAATATGAAGATGAAATTAAAATACAATACATTTACTTCTTTTCAATTATATTCCTAAAATATTGTATTATTGTATTTTAATTTGAATCGTTTTTAATTTATATCTAAATTATCTTAAAAACAAAAACAAAATACATGAGAGGTATTATAAAAGGTTCGAAGTTCTTTCAAGGGCATCTGCTTCACGGTAATTACATGAATTAACGTTATTCAACTCGAAGATGCTGAAAATTGTGCAGCACCTGATCCTTTAAAAGTCATCCACTAATAATGATGGACGATTTGTTGTTGATCTATTTTCGTTTTGTCTTCAGCTTCTACTTTACGTGTTTCATTTCATTCCAGTGGTGTGTCTTTGAAGGCAAGTTTGATCGCTAGATATTGGTAGCTACTTAAAATATACCCTGTATAATTATCATGATTATTAACCATTGAGTAAACAGTAAAAATACAGTCGTCAGGTCATAAAGGTTGGAATACTAGTACATTCATTAATTTTATGCTGATTTTGAGAAATCCCCAGACAGACTGACTTTTATTTTTGTTTCTATTAACCATATTATTCAAGACGTCATACCTAGTTCATTATATTTCAATGCAACGTTTGTTGAAAGTGCACATTCTTTTACATAAGTTTTAAATCATAAAAGAAAAGTGTTTGTAATATTAAAGAAATGGTTTTAAATTTATTTTTGTACGACTAAAATGAAATTAAATACAATGGAAATTGGACACTATTTACTTCTCGACGATATTATTATATTTTTAAAGTCATCTAACACTTAAAATTTCCGGTTTACGCTTTTAATATTATTGTTATACTATTCCCATTCAAGATTGGTCAAAAATCTTTATTTAAAAAAAATGCTCATAAATTGCCAAATTTAACCTACAGAATCTGGCAACCAAGCAGACGTTTTTTCAAAATATTAAACATTTGAATTATTACGCAGAAGTGTATCTAATCGCCATCTATCGTCAACTTAGTTAATTAATAGTTTTTTATAAGCATTTTCTCACAAAGATTGACCAATCATACATATAGAATGTAATTACTCAGTCATCTATTCATAATATAATTATTAACACATATCAATTTTATTTTAATTAAGTCATTTAATCTAAAACATGATGGAATATTTAAATTATCCAAGAAATGTAAAAACGAATGAAAATATAAATAGGCAGAGATATCTTTGGTTACTTGCCAACTTTCAATTCACATTAACCAATACCTTTCCAAGTTTTCTGTTTAACAACACCTTATTATTAAGTAATTACATTTAAACAACTCTACAAGTAATGAATGTACATATTTAATATGTAAATGAATTCAATACAGTTTTTGTTGCAGGTTTAATCAACGATTAACAAAACACTAGTTACTCGTGACCCCTCAGTGACGATTATTGTGTTTTTCCGAGAGACACTGTGTTTATACGAAATACTGGATAAATAGTGCCCAATATGCAGTAAATCGGTGAGAGATTTTGTGATGGCTTCGTAGCTGTGTGGAAGCTTTTGGAGGATTGTAAAATATAAGGTAGGAATTTTTTTTATATATAAGTTATTAAAACTAATATTCGGTCTAAATCAGCTGTATTCAACCTTTTTTCTTTTGACCACAATATTTTTGGATGATAATAGAGTTGTCACCTTTTCTAAATGCAAATGAGGGATTCAATTTAAATATTTTCTAAAAAAAATTAATATTTTAGTATATTAGTTTACATAACTAAAAAAAAAAACAAAAAAGTTCCTCATGTTTTTTTAGTTGTTTTAATAAGTTTTGAACATTTGAACAGGACTGTAACTCAACTTTTTTAATTAAAAAAAAAAAAAAGAAAATTGAGAAAAGGAAGCAGCTATATCAGTTTCTTCTAGCCTTCATGTCATTCAAATATAAATGCGAGGCCCGATATATTAAACGCGCCATCCGAGGCCCACCTGAATGTTTTAATACTGTTAAATTATAACCCCACTAGAGGGGTAAAATATTTCTGAATTTAAAACACAAGTTTCCAATATACATGCGAGTCTTTTATAGTCTATTTTTATGTATGAGAGAGTATTAAAATAATAAAGCGTTCGTAATCCATAGGCGTAGGACTTCTTTTAGTAGACAGTTAAAATATTTTTTGAAGTTAGTCCTCGAGTATACACTTATATTTTCACCTAATTAATCTGCTTATAACTTCTAAACAGCTGAAGGTAAAAAAGTGCAATTTTTTTTAAAATGTTTTATTTTTCCACAAGGTATGTTAAGAACATTGTGTCAAACGGGTTATGTAGGTATAAGAGTTTAAACTTTGACTTTTAAACAACGTTACGTTCATAAATAATAATTTTAATATAAAAACTACTACAAATCCAAATCAGAATCGAAATCAGAAGATGAACTGTCGCAACCAATATTTACAATGAGTGGCTCGATCATTTCATCAGTAATATTGTCCAACTTCCACATTTTCTCTTCTTCTTTAATCGTATGATTTACTGCCTTTTCCCAGTTTTCAGGCTTCACATTATTTACAGCCTCCAAAAACAACTGTTTAATATCACTCATTTTAAAAGAATTATTTTTTCTTGAAACTTCTCCCTTTATCTGTGCCCATATCAGTTTAATCGGGTTTACATCGCAATGATATGGTGGTGATATAACCACCGTCATCCCACGATTTTTTGCAATTTCATCAATTTCATATTTTTTGAATTTCTCTTTATGAAGGTAATACAAATGATACAGTTCTTTTCTCACAGAACAGGATGGAACTTAATATTCTTTAAATTTAACCAATTCTGTAAATCTTTTTTTAACCACTTGGTTGTGGGCATTTTTTCTATAAGTCTCGAGTGATAACTTGCATTATCCATTTCTATCATAGATATATAACCAAGACAGATAGGATTATTTACAAAAATTTTGAAGAATGAACGGTGGTGTCTGCGGTAGAAACTCAATAATCGGATTGAACATTGATGCCAAGTTTACGTGCTTTTAACTATAGATATATATGGATGATTCAGAAGAGAAGTGGACCAAGTCCTAAAAACTAATTTTGGAGGAAATGAAGGTTATAGTTTTTTTAGGTTCATTAATTAAAAAACAAATCTGAAAAGAAAAATAAACCAAATTCTTTATTATACTTTATATTATGCTGTTGTATACTTAAATAACTAAAAATACTAATATCGTAGTTTTCACAATCAGTAGTTTATAATTTTTTGGACTAGATCCATTTTAAAACTGAAAATATCTTAAATTTTGTTCATAAACAGGTTCATCGGTACATTCTTCGTCGTCAACAATGGTATTGTTACCTTCGCTTTGTCTAGTGATTCCTTTGACAGGTAAATTTTTATAATAACTGTGGTATATGGCCGGAATAAGTGGAAGAAGCTCTTTTATGTGTTGCTTTTTAGATTCGGTAACGTTACGTCTCGATGGATATAGTTGATCCTGTTGGATGTTTAAAGATGAAGTTTTTCTGCCTTTCGCATTTTTATTTAAATCAACTGTTTCAAATTCAAAGTCTTCGTTGAGAGTTTCTTTAAACTTTAGGGATATTCGCGACCCCCTTTCAAAACGCAACCACCTGATTTTTAGCCATGAAAATTTATGTTTAGTTATAGTTTTCTTTCTATTTTGTATTGCTGATTCCAAAGTTTTGGTTGATTTAAATTCTTCTCTTTATTTCAATGACTCTAAATCTTGGTTCTTTTTTTCTAAGCTTCTCTTACTATATTCATCCAGTCTTGCACGCAAAAAATTTGGGGGCGTTTGCAACTAAACTTTTCAATTCTGCCGAAATCGGCATCGTTCGGCAAATACGAATGACCTGACACCAAAAATTTTAAGTCTATAGTGTCCACGGCCATATTTGGATCTTGTACTAACTTTAGAAGGGAGAGGGACAACTTTATATTCCTGTTCTGACCTGTACATGAGTCAGAATACATTATAATGTGTTTATGATTTGCTGCAAATTATTTTAAGTGTTTCACCAAACATGATGCGACATCTTGAGATCCACGTTGCTATATTGAATGAATGTACCCCAAAGTTGTAAACATATAAGTTTTTCTTGTAATATGCTACAGATGTGGTAATTTTGGGAAATGCTAAGGCCTTTTGAAGGTCGAAAGTAAGCACATAGATTATATCTGAGGCCTTTTGTTGATCAGATTTTAAAGCTCTGCATGCTGAATCAGCTTTGGCAAGATGTAGTTCTTTTTCTGTTTTCAGTTTATTATAACCATAATAACCTAAAAATCACACTAAAATTGCAAAAACTATTACTGTAAAATCATGAGATTACATCAATAATGCATATGCGTCGGAGTATCGCAAATGTCAAAAGTACAGTGTTTCCATGAAAATTTAGCTATGTTTTTAGCAGTATTATAGGACCATTTCTACCACGCGCATCCAACGATATTGGCGTTCCACAGTTCACTGTATTTTCCTCACACCTCTAGTATAAATGATTTGACATAACGAAACTAACAATAATTATAATTAATGTAGAATAATAAGTGATTCGTGAATTCTAAATAAAACAATTATTATATTTTCTTCTGTAATATCTTCAATTATTATGTTTAATTTCTATAAATAAACCAACTGGTTAGGTGAAACATTGTGATATAAGATTTTATTTATGTGTCCTATGCGTACACTTTAATATACAAAACACCTGGAACATTCTTTAAATAATTGTGGTCGTAGAAATAATTGTGTACATAACTCGTTTGAAAGTGTATTTTATGCACTTGCCAAATATATTATCCATACAGATTAATCAGATTATTTTTTTACTTAACTTCAGTACATCTCTTACTAATAAAACTATTTTTAACAATGGAAAAAAGGGCTGTGTTCTCGTATGTTTTGACGCATTTTCGGCCTCAGCCATGGGCGTCGTTACTCAATTCTATAGGGGGGGGGCAAAATTTAGAAAAAAATTAGTATATTTATTTATTGGAAAACAAAAAAAAAGAAACATAAAAGAGAATTTTCTTATGATGAATTTAATTATTCTGTGACGTCATGGCTTACTTCCGGTTTTTCCAGAAATAACAGAAAATCGCAATTTATTTTTTATTATTAAATGAAAACCCTTTTTCTTATTGAAAATTTGAATTTCTGGGACATGTTTGTATAAGAAGCGTGTATTGAAAATTTTCTCAGTAACATATTAAAAAAAATATGTTCCAATATGATGATCATTTTGACAGCTGACAAAAAATTTTCAATACATGATTCTTATCCATAAATGTCCCTAAAATTCAAATGTTCAATAAAAACGGGGGTTTCTATTTAAAAATTAAAAATAAATTAAGATTTTGTTATTTCCGATAAAACAGAAGTAAGGCATGAAGTCACACACCAATTGAATCCAGTATATGAGATTATTTGTCCCAAGCTTTTAAACAAATAAGTTTTCATTCCAATATCTCAATTAACAACGAAGATAAAAGCGGATAGAATTATTAATCGGTTGGCTAATAATAAAAATGCTTAGATACGCCACTGGTATACGGTAAATGGGTCTCAATGGGAATTTTGAAGCCTAAAAAGATTTTATGAAGTATGTACATTCCTATATGTTTTTCCATAAACGAATTAAAAGTAACATATTTAGAAAAAAATATCCAATATGGCAACCATTTTGACAGTTGACAGAAAATTGTCAATACACGATTATTATACAAAAATGTCCCAGAAATTTAAATTTACAATAAAAAAGAGGGTTTCCTTTTAAAAATAAAAGAAAATCTGTTATTTTCGGAAAAATCGGAAGTAAGCCATGACGTCACAGAACAATTGAATCCATCATAAGAGAGTCTTTCAAACAGAACAAAATTAATCCGATATCTCACTGAATAGCGAAGCTAAGGGGGAGTGAAACTGTAGTAGTAACCCTGACAATGTCACCGACCTATTTGACAGAACTGATACTTGAGTTGTCATAACAAGTCTCTAATAAATAAAATAACCCAACAAAAAAAGACAAAATAAAAGTATATAGATTTATAAAACAAGTGAAAAAATTATTAATAATACTATTATTATATGTTTTTATTACGTCAGCTAAAAAAAGTAGTATAATCAATACAAATCAATAATAAAACAAAGGTAGGTATTTACGAGAAAATGTATGAGATCTTGCCTAAGCCTAATAAGTTGTCATTGAAGAATAGGTTAAATAATGTCAAAATAAAAACACTACTATTATATAATAACGTAGAATTAAAACGTATTAACAAAAATAATTGGTATATTTGCAATTTTAATTTATATTTTCTTCATTTTTAGTTCGAAAGAACCCATAGAAATTAATGATTAAAACTGGTTTCCTATCAATAAGTCACAAGATTGCATTTCAGCCATATACAATAATTAAAGGCAGAAATCTAATCATTTGCTAAACATTTAAGACTTAAGAGATGTTAAAGAATATCATATAATAATAATTTATTGTTTATTTAAAACCTTTTCTGATGTCTATTATTTCCAGTATTACTGTTATTATTACAAAAATAAAGGCTTTTTCTTCTTATTATACAGCTATCTATTCATTTTTTGATTTAATTTCTATTTTGCTATTGAAAATTGTAACATAGCAACTCCGGTTGCTCATTTTATTGTTTTTAACCTATTTTTTAGTAAAAATTAAAATGTATACGTGTATTTGATACGCCAAAATTACAAAATATCGCCCTAAAGTACTCGAATTACCCGCAGCTTGCGCTAGTATCGCTTTTGCTTTCCCTACCATGACTTCGCACTGTTCGAATAGATTGCAGCCATGTTTTTACATGCCTTAGCTAAATATTTTTTAAACCACTTTGTATGTCTGGATAAAATTCACAATGTTTGGATGCTATATCATTAATGGAGAGCTCATTGTGTGTAGAAAGCTCTTTCGCACTCCAGTTTGGTATTCAGCTTCAAAATTGTCGATTTCAAATTATTCCACTACTTTTATTTTCTAGGTAGTGAAAAAAGTATTGTTTTTATGCTTTTGGGATGTAACAGGCTTAAGGACAAACTAACAGAGTCTTCGGAAAAGCGTGATGTAAGCGACGTTTTAAGGGAATCCAGATATGCAATAAATATATTCAACCTATAATATTCTTCAACTATATTAGCCTGAATATTATTATTTCTATATGAGATTGTTGTTCGTAAGGCATATCTTACGCGTTGTTGATTAAGTCGCTAAAAGCCAGGGGGGGGCAACTGCCCCCCCCCCCCCCCCCCCCAAACGACGCCCATGGCCTCAGCCCATCGGATCCCCCCTCTAAATATATATGAATTTTGCTTAGAATTGCTAATCCTACAATTCTCTATTCGTGCTTGCTGACTGGGAAAATAAATACCGAAAATCATCACTGTCTCCTGGACTATACAATAGATGATGATGAGAACTTCACAACAAATACACTTTTATAAATGGCTAGTTGGGGATGTGATTACTATTATACAGTTCTGAGGAAGAAGATCTATAATTTGTTCGAACCACTCTTTAAAGACATCAGCATTCATGTCCTCATGGTAGTCACCGGTACGAGTAGATTCAAAAGTCAATAAACCACCTTTAACAAAACCGTTTGAACTACCGATGTGTACTATTATTAGTCTGCGCCTCTTTCCTGATAGTGGATTTAAACCAGTAGATAAATTATTTAAAAAAGCCTGTCTTCGACTTGTAACAGTTTCATCTTGCCAAAATTTATTTGGTTTATGTCCCTCGTTGATCTATGTTTCATCTAAATAAAGTATATTTCTTCTTTGGTTTCTCATTTCTTTTATAGTCCTTAGGTAATTTCTTCTCCATACTACAATATCGCTTATTTCTATTAAAATAGACTTTCTGGAATGAAAACCTATTTCTTTTAAAAGTTTCCATAGTGTGCTTCGACTCATTTCAGGGTAATCTTTATCATCTCGAACCGTGGCAAGAACTTTGTCTACTGTCGGAAATTCTTTTCTAAAGAAGAACGCATGCACTTTCCTTCGAAGTCTTTCTTTCAAAAGATTTTTTAATTGAAATTTTGGTTTTCCTGGAGCTTTACATGCTGTTTGAAACTCGCCACATTTCTCTTCTTTAACAACTCTGTAAATCGTAGATTTCCCAACACCAAGCGTACTACTAACTAATTCCACTGTGTCATCAATACTTTTACATAAATATTTGTCTGTAAATAATTTAAAACAATTAAATATTAATGTTTTTTCATTAATAGACCGATTTTTTGTCGTTTACGCGGCCCTTCCAAATTTTCCATGATCACACTAGAATTCACACTGCATCTTGCAAGTTGCAACTAAACGACATTTAGTAAACTGTCAAGAATACACAACTTGGACCTCCTTACTAAATGGAAGATCTATAATCGCATTTTCGGTGAAATTTGTTGGGAAGGTATTTATCTACTTATAATTCGATTACTGTAAGAAATTCTTGGAATTAAAATAAAACAAAATTGGCAAATAGGTACTTATTGAAAATAATCTTAAGATACGGCTATGTAATCTTTAATACACAGGGCTTTTGGCCTGTCCAAACCTTTTTCTATTGTTCTGTACAGCTTATGTTTATACAGGACCAATAAAAGACCCAAAACTTGTAATAGCTCAGGTACATTTATTACAATTTTAGGAAATATTTAGATTATTCTGTAAAAATAATTAAAATGACCGTCGTTTTGCATTAGAAATGCTGTTTTATTACTTTCTCATACATAAAAAGTTTTAGAACAAAAACCTTTATTTTTGTTGTGCGCTCAAACGGCTAAAGATAAAAGCATGAAATTTTGGGAATGGTTACATCTAATATCTAAAAAGTTATGGCAGCAGATTTAAAAAAAAAAATAAAATCGGAGTGAAAATATTTTTATCTCAAAAATTAGACTTTTCAAAAAAATCTGATTTCATACTTTTTTTTAGAAGTATGAAGTAAATTAACTCCCAAAATTTAACGCGTTTGACTTTTATTTCAAATAAGCGAGGCTATGTATTCCTCTTAAGTTAAATCATTATCAGACCAGAGGGTATCAGCCGTAAATAACTAAACTTATGTTATTTTAATATTGGGGAAACAGGAAAAATTAATAAACACTTTGACCTCTGGAGTTTCCTTATCGTAACAATAATCCAGTTTACATGGACTTTTCAGTAAATATTTATTAATCAATTAATTAATTAATTGAGAAACAAATGTATCATCTTGATAATATTGTATATACCCAGGAAAAACCGGATATTGAAACGAATTTTCCAAAAGTGATGTAATAAATTAAAAGTTATGAACATTATTAAAAAATAGTATTGAGAAGATTGACATACACTTCTTTTATCTTGTCATTGCGACTTTGGGCCTATGTAATTCGAAAAAACTTCCTCTGTATCTATTCAATTTTTACCATCAATAATTACTGAAGTTCCCTACCTGTGAGACCTCCTACTTGTACACTTTTCAACGCATTTCCAACCGGTATTATTTTTTAAACGCAAAAATATCTCGTTTGGTCGTCTGTGTATGCGTAGGTATGTATGAATAGGTATACAGTAGGGTGGGTCGTTTTATGTGGCAAAAAAAATGGTATTAAAATTTTGTCCGATAATAATACATAGGCGTAGAACTTGATTTTTTAAATAATTGCACCTTTAAAAATTCTACGCCACTGGAATAAAAGGAGTTTGAGTATGAAATTTAGATTGCGCAACTCATTTACTTTAAAAAAGGTACTCTTGATAAGACTCGATTACTCTCATGGTTTTGACGAAATTTGCATTTTAGTAATTTTAGAACATAAACAATAATTATTAAAATACAAACTTTGTCAAAACCATGAGAGTAAATCGAGTGTTATCAAGGGTACTTTTTTGTAGTAAATGAGTACCCAATCAAAATTTCATACTCAAACCCCTTTTTTGCCATTGGCGTAGAATTTTTAAAGGTGCAATTATTTAAAAAATCAAGTTCTACGCCTATGTAGTATTATCGGACAAAATTTTATACGATGAAAAACATAAAAATGTACTTTTTTCATATCTTCTTCAACACCTCTAATCGAGACTTTTAACAAAAATACTCGATTCTTGCCATGTACGATTTTTTGAGGAATATTAATTATTTGCCTGCAATACGTATACAAAAACATTTATTGTTGGTTTCCATAGTTTCATCTAAATAAAAATATTGTCAAGTTTTAACACCTAATCTCTTGTTAACGATTGAAAGTGTTCTATCTGACGTCGAAAAACGTCTAAAACCGTTAAAGAAACGTTAAAAAACCTCGAAACCCTTTGAAAAACGTCGAAAAACGTCTAAAAATGATATAAAAAACGTTGAAAAACATTGGAAATGTCGAAAAACGTCTAAAAATGTTATAAAAGACGTTGAAAACATTGAGAAACGTCAAAAAAGGTCTAAAACCGTTAAAAAAAAACCGTTGAAAAACCTCTAAATCCCTTGAAAAAAGTCGAAAAACGTGAAAAACGTCTAAAAATGATATAAAAAACATTGAAAAACATTGGAAATGTTGCAAAACGTCTAAAAATGTTACAAGAGACGTTGAAAACATTGATAAATGTCGAAAAACATCTAAAATCGTTAAAGAAACGTTAAAAAACCTCGAAACCCCTTGAGAAACGTTGAAAAACTTCTAAAAATTATATTAAAAACGTTAAAAAACAAATGGTAATGTCGAAAAACGCCTAAAAATGTTATAAAAGACGTTTAAAAAATTGAGAAACGTATAAAAACGTCTAAAACCGTAAAAAAAACGTTGAAAAACCTCGAAAACCCTTGAAAACGTCGAAAAATGTTATATTAACGATAGGAAAGTAAAAATCAAAGGGGTTTAAATTTTTAAATATCATAGTGATAATAAATGCAATCCTCAACAGCACTATTTGTAATAAAATCAAAAAATTTAAGCTCTTAATGTCTTGTTAATTGGCCAAAGAAAAAAAAGTTGAGTACAGTAAACTGGAGGTAGAAAAAAAATCATGATTCTTATACTTTCCTTATCTGTATACAGATAGGAAAGTAAAAACGTTGGAAAACGTTGAAAACCGTTAAAAATCGTCGAAAACCGTTAAAAAACGTCGAAAACGTGGAAAAACCTTGAAAAACATCTAAAAACTTTATAAAAAAATGTTTTAAAAACGTCGAAAAACGTCTATAACAGTTAAAAAACGTTTAAAAATGTCGAAAAGCGTCTAAAAATGATTGCGCAACTCATTTACTTTAAAAAAGGTACAAATGAGAAGACTTAATTACTCTCATGGTTTTGACGAAATTTGCATTTTAGTAATTTTAGAACATAAACAATAATTATTAAAATACAAACTTTGTCAAAACCATAACAGTAAATCGAGTGTTATCAAGAGTACTTTTTTGTAGTAAATGAGTACCCAATCCAAATTTCATACTCAAACCCTTTTTTGCCATTGGCGTAGAATTTTTAAATGCCTATGTATTATTATCGGACAAAATTTTATACGATGAAAAACATAAAAATGTACTTTTTTCATATCTTCTTCAACACCTCTAATCGAGACTTTTAACAAAAATACTCGATTCTTGCCATGTACGATTTTTTGAGGAATATTAATTATTTGCCTGCAATACGTATACAAAAACATTTATTGTTGGTTTCCATAGTTTCATCTAAATAAAAATATTGTCAAGTTTTAACACCTAATCTCTTGTTAACGATTGAAAGTGTTCTATCTGACTCAATAATTAAAAAAACAAATGCGTGGTTTATTATTATGGCTGTACAATATACCAATGCAGAATATACCGATATGTTACTGACATTAGGATTTTGTGAAGGAAATGCTCGAGAGAGTGTCAGGGTGTACTCTGAAAGGTTTCCAAATCGTCGTGTACCTAGCCACCCAACTTTTGCTGGTGTTGAGAGACGTCTTCGGGAGACCGGTTCCTTTACTCCCAACACTGTTGATAATGGAAGAGAACGTTTTGTAAGGATTCCTGAAGTTAAAGAAGACATTTTAGAACATGTTGAATAAGATCCAGAATTAAGCACCAGACGAATTGGAAGGTGTAACGGTTACTCTTCTAGTACCGTTATTTTTTAACATTTTAAAACTGTATTTTTAAAATGATTGTCCCATCTCTATTAGGACCGATAGTTTCATTCTTTTGCTACCAATATTTTATATAGTTATCTTTTGTTTTTTATAAGTTGTATGTTCGGATCGAAAGTGAATTTCGACAGGTATTACTTGAAAAAGCCTTTTACAATAATACCTCAGAACGAGGCAGTCGAGATTATTAAATCTGCTAATATTTAAGTAATCTTAAACAGTATGTGATATTTTTATTAGTGGTGAGAACCATCAGTATTTTATGGTGAGTACAAGATTAATATTTACAAGATTTCTGCAAAGATTAACGAAATGGATCGAGATTTATTTAGTTGTTAAAAATGTGAGGTTAGATGTTTTAGAACGTGTCATTAATTTCTGTAAAGATTATTTTTTATTCATTATGTGTTCAGAAACATCTTACCTCCTTGTTCCTTATTTTTCCTTATTACGTAAACTTCAAAAAGGTCTCAATCTTTTAGATAAGTCAACCTTTGGATGGTTTTTTTTATTACAACACCGCTGAGAACATAGTTTAAAATATATTTTTTAAACAAATGGTTAGAATACAGTTGAAGTTATGGTCCCACATATGTTGAGTTATGATTAGAAGATAGTTGCAGTTATGATTACAAACATGTTAATTCATATATAGAAGAAGACGCATCGCTATAGGAGACCGTCCTTATTTGAAAAGATTGAAGACCTACACCAGTCCTACCTTGAGATAAGTTTCACTTTTATCTTTGAAACATTCAATAAAGAAGTAATTTAAACGAATCATGGCTTGTGTAGATTGTAATTGTTACTTGCCTACATAAACATATACGTTCTGTTTAAACATCACTCATATTAATTATATTTGCCAAACTATTATAATTCACCTTAAATGATATGTTTATGTAAGTTTGGTGGCGCCCTCCATACCTTTCCTATAGTTAAGTTTTGTCAAGGTTATTAAGTGCTACTCACGGCCCTAATTAAATTGAGCTAAAACACGGTAAGTAAAACCAACATCACTTGTTACAAAGGGAACTAGGAGTAAGTAAAGATATCGTTCATAAAGTGCTTGGAGAACAATTGCTATATCCATACCATAAGAAGCCAGTACAAGAATTATTAGTCCATGATCCTTTGGGTTTTTGTCGATTTGTTAATATGCAAAGAGAAAGAGATCCAAACTTTGTTAAGAAGGTTCTCTTTACCGATGAAGCGGGTTTTACAAGAAGAGGTATAACTAATACCCATAATGAACATGTTTATGCCGTTGAAAATCCGCATGCAATAAAGGTAAACCATTTTCAGCACGAATTCAAAATTAATGTGTGGGCTGGAATAATTGGTAATTTCAGTGTTGGTCCTGTCATACTTCCACGAAAATTAACTGGAGAAAATTATTTGGATTTTCTACAAAATACGTTGCCAGAATTGTTAGAAGATTTACCTCTCCAACTTCGGAGAGATATGTGGTTTATGCAAGATGGGAGCTCCATCACATTTTTCTTAAAACGTTAGAAATCACTTGAATGAACAATATCCACACAAATGGATAGGCAGAGGTAATGACGCACCTGTAAACTGGCCACCACGTTCTCCAGACCTAACACCGATGGATTACTTTTTATGGGGACATCTGAAATCCACAGTTTACAGGAAACCTGTAGAAAATGAGGAATGACTCTGGCAATGTATTCAAGATGCAATAAACAATCTTAGAGGTGATGAAGAAGTTATGGAAAGGATACATTTTAATTTTCTTCGACGTATAAATCTTTGTATGCGTGAAAATGGTGAACATTTTGAACAATTTTTGTAAAATCTCTATTTTGATTATGTTGTAAATAAATATTTTTCTGAAACCTACACTCTAAATTATTAAAACAGAAATTTAGCGAAAACCATGAGAGTAATCGAGTCTTATCGAGAGTACCTTTTTTAAAGTAAATGAGTTGCGCAATCTAAATTTCATACTCAAACTCCTTTTCTTTCATTGGCGTAGAATTTTTAAAGGTGCAATTATTTAAAAAATCAAGTTCTACGCCTATGTATTATTATCGGACAAAATTTTAATACCATTTTTTTTCCCACATAAAACTCTACCAATATACCAAATTTTACTTAAATCGACTTATTTTGGTCTAAGGAATAGATGGTATGTTTTTGTAAAGACCTTTTATTCTACATTTATTTCTACACATTTATTTTCCCTTTCTTCATCTTTTTATAACTTAAATTCACTTTCTTACATTTTTTTTTTGTTTCTTCAATGTTATTATCTGTATCCATTCTACAATATTTTCTTTTTTCCTTCTTTATCTCGATTTTCTTGTTATATTTTTGACCAGTCTTGAATGGGAATAGTAATCAATGATTATTATTTTTAATACAAATTTTATTTAAAAAAAAATAAAGACCTTTGTTGATTATTTTTATTACAAATTCTGTTGTGTCATCGTCATCTCATGCTACACTATTTGTAGGCCATATTTGACGTCTAAAGATGCGTCTCTTTTTTTTAACCGAGCTCTTGTAGTACAAGCATTTTAATTTCCATATGACTAGTAAAATTATACCAATTTGTATCAACAAAAGACATTCTAAAAGAGTGTAATGCAAGGCTTAATTTTCGGTCTTGCCTTTCAGAGATTTAATCAGTTGTTGAATTACCAGTGAAGTAATTATGTGAACTTTGAATAAAATGTAAGTGAATTATGTTTAGTTTTGATTTCCATTCAGTTTTGAAGATTTTAAGCATTATTTTTTGTTTTGTTCGTTTAGATCTTCACTGCGTATCTTAAAAGTAAAGTTAATCTAAATAGTTTTCAATATTGGTTCACCACAATTTTTATTGTTAAAATAATGATATTTTACCACTTGTTTCAATGTAGCTATTAAGTGGAAATAATAAAAAAACTCTGAATTTTTTTATGATGATAAAAATACATGCATAAGTAATGGGATATATAGACAATAGTAATTTTTTTAATACGTGCCCCAAGTAATTTGTTTACAAGGCTCGCTCTAGCCTTTATTTCACCCCGGATAAGCAGACAATTGGCCGCCCTATATATACAGGGTGGCGTACCTACCCTATACGCGTCGGTCTCTGTACAAAAAATCAAAGTTAAAGGAAAAATTTTCAAATCATCAGCAAATAATAAATGTTTACACTCTAATGATGTGGAGAGATCATTGATAAATAATAAAAACAACAAGGGTCCCAAATTAGACCCTTGAGAAACACCTGATAGATAGATAGATACTTTATTGTTTTAAAATATAAAATTTTATAAACAAAGTCTAAGTTCTTATAGTACTAATAGGTATTTACACAATTTAAAATTAAAATAAAATAAAATTGGTAAATATTACAGTACAGATAAAATTTTAGTTAAAATTATCATTATAAAATTCTTCAATAGAATAATAAGTTTTTTTAGCATAATTTTTTTCACACTTCCATAGAATACTTTATAATTTGTAATTTTTCTTATTGCCAAGGGTAAATGATTAAACATTTTTCTTCCGTTGTATATAATAGAGTTCCTTATTAATGCGGATGTTGAAGTTATAATTATTTCTTCCTTAAACTTTTTATGAATAAGAGCTACCGTCTCTAATATAAACAGGCTGGCTACTGTTAAAATTTTATATTTATAAAATAAGGGTTTACAAGAAGCATAATTATTAAGTTTACACATGTACCTCAGGGCCCGCTTTTGCATAATAAAGACTCTATTAAATAGCTCGTCAGAACATGCACCCCAGAAACAAATGCCATACCTCAAATGGGATTCTATCAGCGCAAAATATACGTTTCTTGCAGCCTGCAAACTTAAACTGTAGGTCACTGATCGTACTGCAAAACAACCCGACGCTAACTTTTTACATAATAAATTTATGTGACTTTCAAATTTTAGTCTATAATAAATAGATAATCCTAAAAATTTATTTTCATTTGTAACGTTAATAATTTCGGCTCCCATTGAAATGTTTTCCATTTCACATTTAAAACAAACAATATTGGTTTTTGAAATATTAAATGTTAGATAATTAGCGTCACACCATTGTTTAATTAATTCAATGTTCCTGCTTATGATACGATGCAAGGTTTCATTATTGTTGCTGAGCCAAAGCACTGTCGAATCATCAGCAAAAATTGCAAATTGTCCCTGAATGTTAATAGTGACAATGTCATTAAAGTATATAAGGAAAAGTACTGATCCCTGCGGAACTCCGCAGTAAATATGTTCTGACATTGAGGATTGATCATTTAAAGTTACCTTTTGAATTCTATTATTTAAGTAGGATTGAAACCATTTTAAAGCAATGGGGCATGTTCAAAAATTTTGAAATTTTTTTTATGAATAATAGAGTTGAAAATAAAATTACATTTTTTTTATTTTTTTTTTATCTATTCATTTGCCGGAGTTATGAATTTTTTTAAAATTTATGACGTCACCGGGAATAGACCAATAGGAGCTAGCGCACAACGTTGCCGGCTAGAAGGTTTACGAGAAGTGATGTACGTTCGTTTGTGTACTCCTTCTTACTTTTAGACTTCTAAAACATCGTTAAACAAATATCTTTTAAATATATAATATCAAATGTTTTTTTAAAGTATTATTTCTGTTTAAACTTTTACCATATTTAAGGTTTCATTGTTTTAAAAGTCACTTAATAATTCAGAAAATGGCAAAATGGCAGCACTGTGTATGGCATCTGTCATCATAGTGTCTCCATCAAGAATTTATTTGGAATTTGATTGTTTAATTTTGTACTTTTTATAAATATTATGACTACGAAAAAGTGTTTTGTTCCAGAATGTGATAATGATTCACATTCATCTTCAAAAATATTTATTAGTGTTCCTAGAAATTTGGAAAGAAGAAAATCAACCTTCTACTAGCGATGTTTCTCGTGAACTTTTTAATAAAAATACACCGGATTATCAAGATGTAGCAGCAATTTCTGCTAATTGTCCCCTTCAGGAAATTGAAAATAAGGATACTATAAATTCTTAGGTGTATAACCTAAAAACCCTTCTGGAAGAAAATGCAGAATCTCCTGAAAGTTTTGAAGATACCGAATTTATTCATCATTTTGTGGAAGAACTAGTGATAAAGAAATAATGGAAAAATGTGGGTATTTAAACAAACTGGTTCCTGGATCCCATATAATGGCAGATAGGGGTTTCAGAATAATCAGCTACTTGAAAACATGGGATACACTTTAGTAAAGCCACACCTAGTGTATCACAGAATGAAAAAACTTCTCAAGAAGATGTACAATTAAGTAAAAGAATAGCATCTCTAAGAATACATGTGGAAAGAGTTATAAGAAGGGTTAGTTAATTTAACATGTTAAAACCACATTTGTGTGTGAATTTTAAGCAAGTACATTTACTTAGTAATATCTGCATAATTGCTTGTTAACTTACAAGAACCTATTTTGTAAGAGTAAATATTAATTTAATAAACTTTTTTGTTTTTTAATTTAATTTACCTAATTATCACATTTCAGGGATTATAATGAGTTTTTAAACAGCCAATGTAATTTTTGATAAAAATTTAACTTTTCGAGCAAATTGAAGAGGAATGAGTACCTGTATATGCATAGATTTTTTTGGGACTGAAACTACCAAAACAAAGGCACCTATTTACAGCAGTTTAAAATGAAACATTTTAACAAAAACGCCTATGTCACAGTGATAAATATTAAAAACCAAGTTCAGTTGAATGTGGTAGCAAAGTCTATATATTCCAATAAATCGGGTAACTACATGTGGTATCACTGGTGATAAATTTAAAAATATCACAGTTCTTGCCACCTTTTTCAAAAAACCAGAAAGTGTGCCTTCTTATGAAAATGACAACAGTGATAAATGTAAAAAAAAAATTTCATGTTGCTATTCGTTATTACGATAGTAAAACATGTTTGCAGTTCCGTTTATTTTTTATGAAAATCTAAGTAAAAACAACCAATGTCAAAGGGTTTTAATTTTTTTTCTGTCAAACCAAATATATCACAAAATTAAAAATTGATCATAGGTCAAGCTAAAGTAATACCTTTATTAATAGTAGCTTTAAAAAAGGAGAAAGAATAATATTGACTTAAGTTATTATTATTAACATTGGTGATTTTTAATAAAAACTTCAATTATTGTTTACAAACAAAAATATAAAAATCTGTGAAAATTTTATTTATTAACCTTTTAATAAAAAATGAGAAAAATGAAGTAAAAAACAATTTATTTACAAATAAAAAATATATACAAATCCTAAGAATATAAAAGTACTGATTTATTTTCCTGTAGTGGATGAAGAGGTTTCTTTAACAATCTAGCCAAGTGTACATCATTATCAATAACACTGAGTAGATGTTACAGATGGTTCCTCACTTCTTCTATGAAGCCACATGTTTACAACCTCCTGAAAAAAATAAAAGGGTTAGATATGCAGTTACAAAATAACTATATAACCAGCTACAAAATGCCTTATTTTATGTAACAAGACGAGCACTTTACTAGCTCTGAACGAATCCAGTAAAGAACCTCTGATTTTCAAAACTTAAAAAAAACAAGCTCGACACATTTTCACATTTTTGAAATATTATAGAGCTTTTCGAAAAAACTGCTATTTTTAAAAGTACCATTTTTGTTTAAACAGCTATGTCTCATTTTAGGCTATTGAGTATTATAAAATAAAAAATTACGGGATGCTTTGTTAGCTTCAAACGAATCCAGCAGAGCACCCCAGTTTTTTTTTAAACCACACCACATTTTTTGGCTCCTACAATATTATAAAATATTCGAAATTTGACATTTTTAAAAAAAATTCGCAATTCCCTGACTTCAAAGTTTTTTTTCTGAAAACAAATATACTTACCACATTTTTAGGATTTTAAAACAGCCTAAACATGTGTCATAAGTAGTTGTTTTTATATATTAAAAAACTGAAGTGTCCTGCTGACTTTGTTCCAACAAAGCACCCTGTATTATTTAAAAATAGCAATTTTTTTAGTAAAGTTTTACAATATTTCAAGAGTCTAAAAATGGGGTGTGGTTTTTAGAAAAAAGCTTTAAAAAACCGAATTGCTCTGCTGGATTCTTTCGAAGGTTAGCAAGCACCATGTATTTTTTAAAAATATAATATTTCAAGTGCATAAATATATGGTGTTGCTGTTTTTACAGAAAAAACTTTATAAAACAGAGGTGCTTTGCTGACTTCGTTCGAAGCTATCAGAGCATTTTAAGTTTTGCATAAAACGAGGAGCATAAAATTTTTGAAAAGGGTATAAAAATAGCCTAAAAATATGGCATGTTTTAACTCAAAATTTCATAGGTGCTCTGCAGCATTCTTTGGTATCATAATTATTACTAGGTTCACTAACAAAATCTATTTCTAGATTATTTTAACACTTGCTGCGATTACAAAAAATGTCTCATGTCAAAATTAGAAAAAAAATATTTATAAGAATAAAGGGCCTTATACACTGTTTATTATATGTGATATAAAAACAAAAAAGCATAATAAATATTACAAACCTTGAGATTCAACATATCCTAAGCATTGTGCACTAAAAAACAGCCACATCATAAGGTTTTTGCTGTACTTTATGTTTAGGTGTAATTTGTCTCCTTCTCTCTTATGGAAAAAGTAAATATCTCCATATTCTTGCTTGGCAGATCTAAAAATAAAACCTGAGATAAATATGTTTTACTATAAAGTGTACTGCTTCATATAAACTGTAACTACCTACCATTAAAACAATTTATAAATAAAGTTTTACCTTTCTATCTTTTGGAAACTGAGTATTGTTAAAAAATGCAGTAATCATCTCGGTAATCATATTTTCGTTTACAATGGGAAAAATACTTGATTCAACTTTTATAAATACAGCTGATAAATTCATATTCTTCTTCCTTTATATATCCTATATCCCACAGGATAATTTACCCAGATAAATGCAGATTAATAATAAAATTAAACCAAAACAAAAAACTAAGGTTAGTTGTTAGGTGCTGTCAATTTTTAAATGTCACTTAGATGTGCGTTCACTTCGACATTCTGTATGTAGGTTTGTTCGTTGGCTTGGTTTTGTAAAACAAAAAAAACTTCGACACAAGCTGATTGGTCTATTCCCGATGACGTATAATTTCAAATTTTAAATTTCAATTGGGCTTAATTTAAAAACTTTTAGCTTTTTTAACGAACTGATTATTTAGAATAACTTGTATAGCGACTAACTATTACAATATAGTTTATAAAACAGCATATCTCACATGTGAACATGGCCCATTCCTCGAAAACCATATTTTTCAAGCTTGTCTAGCAGTATTTTGTGATTCACACAATCAAAAGCCTTGGTTAAATCACAAAACACTGCTGCAGCCACCCGATCGTCATTAATTTCAAGATATAGTTTTTGCAGGAGAGAGAACATAGCATCTGTAGTGTTTTTTGCTGATTGAAAGCCAAACTGAGAATGGGAAAGTAACGAGTGCTTATTTAAAAAATCCAACATTCTTGACTTCACCAATTTTTCTATTACTTTCGCTAAGGTTGGTAGTAAAGATATGGGACGGTAATTTGCTGGATTATTATGGTCTCCCCCTTTGTGCAATGGTATGATATTCGCAACCTTTAAAGTGTCACCAAATGTACCTTCAACAAATGAGTAATTAATTGCATCAGCTAATGAACTTAATATTGTGTCTGAAAGTTGTAACAATACTTTGGCTGATATGCCTCACATAAATATGTTGTGGAAAACGGAAGTAGTGTGAAGATGGCCTTGTCGGTGATGCGTGGATATTCTGTCTTGATGGAAATCCAGAAAACATCTAACGGAACTTCGTCGAATTTAAGTTTTAGGGTCATATCATTACTTAATTCTGTGAACTCCTCTCGAGTTTGCAATGGCAGTGCTTCCGTGGAACTTATTGCATTGGTTGCGAAAGGATTTCGAATCCAATTGTATTGTTCCGTGTTGATAGAATGGAAATAGTATTCAAATTTTTGTTGAAGCATACTTAAATGTTGTTGGGCCAAATCCACAATCAACTGCTTGTTTTCGATCGTACTGTGGTTGGTCCTGTGATACATTTCTAGACATCCTTTTTGCAACTGTTCCTGCCAAAGTTCAAGTTTCTTTTTGAACCCTTGTAATTTATCGGCGCACGTCAATATATTTTCATTCCGTCCTTGCATTTTTTTATTAAGTTCATTCAGATGTTCGAATATATCCGCCATGTATGCAAGTTTGGCTATCCAGTATTCATCATGAAGGTGCTGGCATAGATCGTACATATCTTGACTTGAAAGAAACTCACGCACTTCGTAGCGAAGTTCAAACAGTCGAGCTAAAACTTTTCCCCGGGATAACCAACGAACTTCTGTATAAAACAGTAAGGATTCATGTTCGCTTCCCATTTCTTCACAGAGTATTCCAAAGATTCGCGAATTTAAGGCTCTCGATTTAATTATGTTTATGATCTTAATACATTCATTCATTGTGATCGAAAGCTGTTCGGGCAAATTTTTGACCATCAATGCTTCTCGATGTATGCAGCAATGTGTAATTTGTATTGACGGATTTTTTTGTTTTACACAAGATACAAAACCTTTCTTACTGCCCATCATTGCAGCAGCACCATCTGTACAAATAGCAACGCAATTGGTCCACTGAATATTATGTATTTTAAAAAAATTATCAGTTACTTGGAAAATTTGTTCACCGGTAGTTCTCTCTGGAACCTCCTTACAAAATAAATAATGTTCTTTAATAGAGTCCTCGTCAACGAAACGTACAATAGCCATCAGTTGTGCTTTATTTTTAATATCGGTTGATTCGTCGATTTGAAGCGCAAAAATTCCAGCCGAAATGATTTTTTTAATTAGTGTTCCCAAAATATCACTTGACATATGTTGGATACGTCTTTTAACAGTATCGGCCGACAAAGAAACTTTACTCACGTCCTTAACTTCGTTTGGCCCAAGCATAAGTCTAACAATTTCCATGCATGCTGGTTTAATAAGCGTTTCACCGATAGTGTGCGGTTTTTTTTGTTGTGCAATTAATTTTGCAACAAGGTAGCTTGCTTCTAATGCCTTTTCAGAAACCGTAACCGCCGATTTCATAAACTGCTTTTGTTTCTTATTTTGATCCAAGCGCCGTTGGAAAAATTGAATGTCTTTTTTGACGCAACTGGGATGATTTGTGATCAAATGACGGTTTAGTTTGCTGGGTACCATTGCTTCATTTGACAACTGTTCACCGCAAATGACGCATTCAGGCTTTGGAGCCGCTTCGTCGCCACACCAAGTGAAACCATATCGAAGGTAGTCTTGATTGTACTTCCTTTTCAGCACCTTTTTTGCTCTTTTTGCAGCACTTATGCTGGAGCTTGTGCTAGGTTCTTCGTCATCTGCTCGTGATTTCAGCAAAAATTTATCCATATTTGAAGCACTATAGTTATTTATAAAAGTAGATACTGCAACAAAACTTAGTCCAGTTCACTTATTTATAAGGCACAAGAATTTATTTATATAGCAATTCACTATTTATTTCACTCTACGATTTATTTGTTTGCCCGCGTATTTATCTGATTCACTTGACTATTCGACTCTCTCTGAGTCTCTGAGCGACGACAGGCGCGCTTATATAGGCAGTGGCGATGTTCAGGAAAACATCGAGTCGCGCCTCGAACGGCACGGATCTTTCTAATTTAGTCGCCTTCGAGAATCAAGCCGCTGCGCCGCGCCGATAGACGGATAGACGTTTACCATCGGCGCTGTTGTCAGATTGCTTTATTTTTCGCGGGTCTCGCTACAATACGAATCTGATTCGTATTGTCTGCAAGAGCGGCACACCTCAAGTCGGCTTACGGCACACCAGTGTGCCGCGGCACACCGGTTGCGGAGCACTGAAGTAGAGGACGGGTGCTGAAACGTTTAAATGATGTCCTATCTGGCATTGTTCAATTTTTCAAACAACGCGATGAGCCGACTCCGGAACTAGAAAATTCAATCTGGCTTAGAAATTTTGGTTTTCTCGTGGACATTGCAGAGAAATTAAAGGAACTTAATTTGTAGCTTCAGGGGAGAGACAAAGAACAAGCGGAAATGATTTCTGATATAAAAGCATTTATCAAAAAGCTGGAGTTTTGGGAACAAAACCTAAATAACAGCGATGCCAAGTATTTTCCTATTCTTTCAGAAAAAATATATCAAAATCCATTAGAACCCTATGACAGCAAATATCATGTAGAAATAGTTTCTACCCTGAAGAATAACTTCAAAAATCGTTTTAAGTATTTCAACGAAATGGCTTTAGTAGCGCAGTTTGTTGTTTCACCTTTTATGGAAATTGATATCCAACAGTTTGCAACTTGTGTTATGCAGAACTTTGGCGAAGACATCGTTGCAACATAAATGGAAGTAATTGAGTTTCAAAATGATTTAGCCTTAAAATCGTTAGTTTCAAGTGCCAAATGTATCTGGCCTATTGTAAGTAAAGACAAATATTCAGTTCTATGCCGTATTGCCTTAAAAGTGAAAGCATTATTCAGATCAACCTATTTGTGTGAATCTTCTTTTTCCAATATGAAGTTTATTAAAAACAAATATTGCAATCGACTTATAGATGAAAATTTGGATAATTGTATTCGAATGGCTGTATCAAATTATACTGCAAACATTAAAAAAATTATCGATGAGTCTGAGTGTCAGCCTTCTCATTGAACGTGCTTTTTTATTTTTCAATGTTTATGTTCATGATAGTGCGTTACTTTTTTGTTGTTATTGTTAACTATTTTTAAATCTTACGTGACATGCCGTTGTG
>OV651834.1:1530335-1580389 GCA_927349885.1 Psylliodes chrysocephalus
ATTTAAATTTAAAAATTAAATTAGAATAATTATAATGACGGATATTGCATATCCATTGCAATTGTTATTCCTATTTTGTCTGTTTGTTTCTGTTTGTTTTTTCTGCTGTTTAGTTATTTTTATAATATGTTTAGTATTTAAGTTACACGCTTTGTCTATAAAATTTTTGTAAATTTTTTTACGACAATAAAGCATATCTCTCTCTCTCTCTCTCTCTAACATTGCAAACACTAAGCGTTTTTAGCATTTCGTTATTAATTACTTGAATTTACAGTGTCAACAAGATGGTCCACTTACTTTCATTATTTTTCAAAATTTTGCACCTTATGGATTTTAATGAAACTTAGTATGCTGTTAGGCAAGGTATATACAATTATTATATATTTTTTTCAAAGTGGTAATTCAATTCGATCTGATAGAAATCAATAAAAAAATAATTTATTTGCATTTTTTTAATATTTTTATTTAGGCTTGACTCATGGAAATTTATATAAAATAAACTGTAGAGTGTACCATAAACACTAAAATTGGTTTTATTTTTCTAGCTTTAAAATCAACAGAGATATATCATTAACAAGGGGGGTAGCCATGTGTGAGTTGAAGTAATTTTAAGGTGAAGGGGGGAGAAAAAAGTCCTTTATATCTCACAAGGAAAGTCCAATGTTTAATTATTCAACAAAACATTGAGTGCGACCGGTTTCGAAGTAACATCACTTCATCTTCAGGCTCGCCTAGTGGAAAGGAGAATATGTGGTGTAAGGTGTGTTGACTTTGAGCCCACAATATATAAAATAGTAAAAAATAGAAAAAACTCACCATACTCTCCATCCACTAGGGAATACTACAAACCAGTTTCATCAAAACGTGGGGGATGAAATAAATTGTAAAACAAAACAATGTTACAAGTTATAAAGTTAAAAATATTTGAAAAACAAATATTAGTCGATAAAACAGTTAAAAATTTTAAAATATTCAAGACGATACAAAAACAAATTACATACATTAAACAGATTAAAAGATAAGGCCTGTTTTAAGCAAACATTGCTGTTTTTTATAAAAATCTAACATTTTTGAAAGGAGACCTGTCAAGTTAAGGCCTCAACACACCTTACACCACATATTCTCCTTTCCACTAGGCGAGCCTGAAGATGAAGTGATGTTACTTCGAAACCGGTCGCACTCAATGTTTTGTTGAATAATTAAACATTGGACTTTCCTTGTGAGATATAAAGGACTTTTTCTCCCCCCTTCACCTTAAAAAAAAAAAAAAAAGAGATATATCACTTTGAAAAAAAGTCGTCTCCGAACACTTTTTTCAAATAGCTCCTCAATTAACTAAGATATAGAGCTAATATCTACTCTATGAACTATTATTAGTACCCTCTACAATATAGCATAGGTTACGATATAGGTTCCTATCGGGGGCAGTTTGCCTATGGAAGGACGGCTAAACCCTTTGTGGAAAAAGACCAATTTGAGCCTTCAAGAAAGAATTTTTTGATAAGAGTGAGTTTAGGGTCAGATTGAAGAAGAATGCTGTTCCGACAATAAATGAATGTTTAGTTAGTTTACACTTTATTTACAATAAAACTTAAATAACTAACTTAATAAAGAACATTGGCTTGACTAACTTTATAATAAAGACAAATAACTATATTAAAACGTAGATAACTATAATAAAACTTAAATAACTAACTTTATAATTAAACTTAACTTAAAAACCAACTTATAATTACACTTAAATGACTAACTTTTTAAGTAACACATAATTTAGAATAAAATTTCAAGTATTTAGAAGCAATTTTTATTATTTATTTATTATGTATAATAATAAATGTATTATCCATTGGCTTTCTAGATTTAAAAATATGCATTGCAAGCCTAAAATTACTATACAATAATTTAATTGTTGAAAATAAGTTTTTAAAATTTTTGCGTTTGTACAAAATTTCACAAGACAATTTAGAATTATTTTTTTGTTCAATACGGTCTCATGGAGGTTATAACAATAATCCTACAGTCAGGCAATTTCAGTCTGCATATAAAATAATTTTAGTTCATGTTGAATTAAGAGATAGTTTCCGTGGAAATTGTATTCTTTTGGAGGAATTAACTATTTTAAAGTGCAATATAACAAGCCAGTTAAATGTTACTTCAAAGGAATATGCAATGTCTGATAATATTGACGATTTTGAGAAAGTGAATGTTATTGAAAATGATCATGATTATTTACCAGATCCAGTCTCCTCCTTTTCTAAATATATAATCAGTAGTAATACTATAAGTACTTCAAAATAATCAGGTTATACATCGATAACTTGTTGCATAATTATAAACTGACACAATTTGTAATTATGCAGGAAGTTTGAGATGTATAACCGTATTTATTTTGAAGTACGTATTGTATTTGATACGATTATTTTTTGAGTAAATTAAGTAAATATCAACAATTTATTAATTTAAATACATATTGGTACAATGAAAATTACATTAAGTGTAAGGGGTTAAAGAAAAGATCCTTTATTTCTCAAAAGTCAATTTAATTGGCGACCGGTTTCGAAGCTGTCACTTCATCATCAGGCACACCTTGGAAATAGTCTAATTGGTTAAAAGTTATACGAAAAAAATAATCACTTACATTTTTGGATATGTTGTTTATCATTTGCGAACAATGTCTAGATGCTTTAATAAGTAAAACTAGAGATTTGTTTCTATTTTCATTCATTGATATAAAGAATAAAAATGGTTTGCAATATCCATCGGAAAATGTAATAAACATGGTTTAAAATGTGAAAAAATATTAAAAATTATGAAAAACTCTAAGAAAAAAATATCAGTATCATGTCTTTTCGAATATTATGCAGCACAGTTTGGACCAGTTTGTGTTGGATAATCATAGAATATTATTAATCAAGTGCATAGTTGATAAATATGTTAGTATCCGACTAACATATCTCACTAAAACTAGAGTTAATAAAGCTGCTAGCATAAGACATCAAAACAACAAAATATTGTTGTTTAAAGGTCAATAAATATTTTTTTAAATAATAATTTTTTTTTGTAGTGTCTTATTAAGAGTCAGACTCTTCAGTTGTTCTGTATCCCTTTCTCAATGAAACACCTTGTATATAAACTTCCCACTTGAACAATTTTATATTTTTCAAGTATGTACAATACAGGTGTATCAGAAATTAAAGCAAAAAGACAACTTATAACAAAGGTTTAAATTTTGTAATGTCAAGTCATCCTTGCACCCTAAAAAAGTACCAATGAAGAAATTATTCCTCCAATGCAACCAAACAGTTATTTTTAGGATAAGATTTTGTGTCAAATATTATCCACAGTCACAGGGTTTCTTTTTAAATGGCATGACATTCAAAATTTTGGTCAAAACAATTTTCATCACGCACTTTTCTTGGAAATTCACAATGCTTTATTAGGATTAAAAACACCAGTTTCTAGAAACTTTTTCACTATAACACTAACATTACTGATCAGAAAAAGTGGTTAAAGTTTTCTTTTTGTAATCACAAATCGCAACTGAATGCCTATTTTTAAAATAAATTATCTCTATAATTCCATTTGTATAGTTGTATGCTGTGCATTTGTGAGATTGTAGTAGATGAGATTAGCCAGTTCTGGACGGGAGGTAATGAGAGGTAATTAGTAATTATCCTAAGTACCCATCCCCCCACCCTTCGCGCAATTAGCAAGTACCTTCCAATTACTATCATGTACTGTAATGAGTGTAATTGCATAGTGTAATTGCTAATGGCGCGAAGGGTGGGGGGTGGGTACTTAGGATAATTACTAATTACCTCTCATTACCTCCCGTCCAGAACTGGCTAATCTCATCTACTGATTGTTGTTTATTATACATAGGTACCAATTACCCAGACAGCACACCAAATCCTTTGGATATCTATTGAACATCCCAATATCCACTGAATGTTCAGTCCATGGTGGATATCTATTTTATATCCATAAAATGTAATTTATAGACATGCAAATGTCCATAAATAATAGTAATTATATAGCAAATTATTTAAAAATTACGCCATTGTGCTCGCCATTGTGGCTAATAGTACCGTTTAGATATTTAAAATTAATTTTTTGGAGGTGTATTCAATATCCCATGGACATCCACATATATCAAAGTCTTAGCGCGGACGCAAACCATCGTGGATATCTACTAGATGTAATTTTTGATTTTGCTTCCTAAGTATAGATGGCGATACCACTTTCGTATCTACTCATGCTCAACCCGCCATAATTGAGTTGATCGAAAAAAATTTCGCATTAAGACTCTATTAGAGACTGGAGTCGAGAATTTTCATTTATTGCTGAAAAGTCCTAATAAGGATGACTTTTTCCTTAGTGGGCAAACTCAAAGGCAGATTGTTGGAAATATTTTTTATCTCTATTTTCTTTCGTAACAATCATTTGGTTACTTATGAATGTCTACTAAAGAATACTAAAGATACCTATAAAATATTTTGCTGAATATCTGAATTATATATCCTGGGATATAGACGGACATTTGGTTGGATATCCATGTTGGATATCCATATTGGATATCCACAAAATATATTCTGTGGATATCTCTGGGATTTCTTGTATTGTCTGGAAGATACTAATTAGATATTTTGCTGAATATCCATAGGATATCTTCTATATTCTGGATATAGACGGACATTTGGATATCCATATTAGATACACGGAATATTTCTGATATCCTGTGGATATATTGGATATCCACAAAAGATATTCTGTGGATATCTTTGGGATTTGGTGTGTTGTCTGGGTATAGAAATCTTTAGTAAGTACTTGCTTGTAATTTTAGTAATATATGTACCTACCCAGTGGGGTCATTTTTAATAAAACGTATCATATGCAAAACAATTGCCTCATGGCATCTCCATTAGTATTATACCTCCATGATTTTAGTTTATTTACAACCATATATGTAATGTTGTCATTACTAACGTCATTGAAGGTTGGAAAGTGTCACATTAAACACCTCTACTTCCCGCCCTCATTTCATCTATTCTAGATGAATATTTTTTATATTTAAAAAAATAACACATTTTTTTGACAAATTTTATAATACCTATTTAATGCCAAACAATAAAAAATAACAATGAACTAAAATACAACAAACTACTAAACCTATTGATATTTATTATTCGCGAATTTAATATCCGGCTTTATCTGACATTTATTTATATTGGTGACACTTTGGAAGTTAATATTTGAAATAACCTGTGTTCTAACATTACTTCTAGGTCCCAAAAACTAAAAATATAGTATAATTTGTGTATTTCTTATATAGAACACACGATGCAATTGATATTTATTAATTTATTTACCTATTCGAAGCCATCAAACGTGATCAAAAAATTTGAGGTTATTGTTATTTTCTTCTATAAAATTTGTGAATGTTTTTTGACCTGAACACTCAGCATGAGTTCGTTACTTTTCGAATTATCAAATCGGCATCTGGGAAAAATTCATATAGATATGTATATAATAATGTTTTTAAATGTATTTGGTGTTAATTTTCATCTGTAAACATTCAGAACGTTCTCAGAACATGAGCTACATGCTGGGTATATTACTTTTAGTATCTTCTAAGAATGTCCTGTTAGAACACGTGCTTAAGCCACTTGCTCAGTATGTACTTTCTAGAATATTCTTTCAAAGTATACACTAGGTATATTCTAGAAAGGACATACCAAATAGAACGTTCTTAGTATATTCATAACGTCCTTAAGTCAGCTAGATCGAGAGGTTTAGTTTTGTATACAATATTTTTGATATATCCCCATAAAACTATCACTTTTTAATGAGTTCCTAAAACCTAATTCTAATCGACGCCAATGTAAATGTAAAAACCGATTATTTTCCATCTTGTATAATGCATTGACATTGTAATAAATTGGTTATCAAAAGATTAATTCGGTTACGTTCATGGTTCATTTGAAACATAATAATTTCTTAAATTAAATTTAATTTATTTTTAATTATATTTTTTGTTTGTATATTGTGTCTAGCTCGTCTAGTTAGAATGATTAAAAATAGTTATTGTTTTATTAAGTACGCGAAATTAGTGTTTTTTTTTAACTGCAAAAATATTCTTATATTATATTCAATAAATCCTCAAACCTTATTTCAAAATCTGCATAAAAGGCAATTAAATTTTTCTGGTAGTTTGTCTGTAACAAATTGGGAAACTCCCGTCAAATATTTTGCTTCATTAGTTTTTATTCTAGCAAGAAATGCTGAAATTATGGACTTTGTTTTGATCAAATTTGGACTATCTTGTTTTAAATGCAAGTTTCTTTCATTATAATTACTGAATTAATCTGTTAAATATGCAATATCTGTTTTGCACTTACACTTGATTAAATGTTTTAAAATTGAATCTTTAGCGTAATAAAACAGCATTTCTAATGCAAAACTTAGTACGGTCATTTTAAATATTTTTACAGAATAATCTAAATATTTCCTAAAATTGTAATAAATGTACCTGAACTATTTGGGTCTTTTATTGGTCCTTTATAAACATAAGCTGTACAGAACAATAAAAAAAGGTTTGGACAGGCCAAAAGCCCTGTGTATTAAAGATTATTTTCAATAAGTACCTATTTGCCAATTTTGTTTTATTTTAATTCCAAGAATTTCTTACAGTAATCGAATTATAAGTAGTTAAATACCTTCCCAACAAATTTCACCGAAAATGCGATTATAGGTTTTCCATTTAGTAAGGAGGTCCAAGTTGTGTATTCTTGACAGTTTACTAAATGTCGTTTAGTTGCAACTTGCAAGGTGCAATGTGAATTCTAGTGTGATCATGGAAAATTTGGAAGGGCCGCGTAAACGACAAAAAATCGGTCCTTTAACAGTTAATGAAAAAACATTAATATTTAATTGTTTTAAATCATTTACAGACAAACATTTATGTAAAAGTGTTGATGACACAGTGGAATTAGTTAGTAGTACGCTTGGTGTTGGGAAATCTACGATTTACAGAGTTGTTAAAGAAGAGAAATGTGGCGAGTTTCAAACAGCACGTAAAGCCACGGGGATTGGATTCCATGTAAATAGTTGGTAACAAGTTTGCTTGACCTCGACAGTAGCGCGCTAAGCGCTTACGGTTGAACTACACCTGTCAGTTTCAGCCGATAAAGTAGAACACTAGAGAATCTTCTTAATCTACTTGACGCATTGCCTATAAAAAGTAAGAAAATTTTATGCGGCGATTTTAATATTGACTTTGCTAATGTATGTGCTACTCAAAAGTCTCTGATCAATATTTTTGAATCATTCAGTCTCACTATGCACGTAAATTCTCCAACTAGAATCACAGAAACAACATCTACAATTATAGATTACGTAGTCTCTGATTTTAAACCCGTTGATGTAGAGCACCAAGTAATTAGCTCAGGTCTCTCAGACCACGAAGCAGTATTTGCCAAATTTTTGATACCCCGTACAGCTCCAAAAAAAGTCCGTCAGCTAGGTAGAATTTTCTCTAAGCATAATTTCAAAAATTTTTATAATTTATGTCTAACTACTGATTGGAATGGTCTTTCTGAAGATATTGACTCTAAATTTTTAGACTTCTTAAATAAAATAATTATGTGTTTCAATACAGCTTTCCCCCTTCGCCCCATTAAAACTAAATGTCATAAATCTTGGACAACTAAAGGAATAAGAACATCATCTAAAAATATGAGGTCACTCATGTATATTAAAAAGTACACAGATAATCCCCTAATATTAGACTATATCACCAACTACAGAATATTGTATCGGAAAATCACCAAATCTGCTAAGAAAAACTATCACAAAAATCACATCGCAAGAGCTAAAAACTCCTCCAAAGAAACCTGGTCTATAATAAATGACTTAAGGAATAAAACCCGTTCTTCAAACAGTGTAAATCCTAGCCCAGATGAACTAAACAATTATTTCGTAAATGTAAGTAAAAATATCAAATCTAACATAGCTCCGAGTCAGGATGCTCTCTCATTCCTCCTACCTACTAAAAGGATCACTGAAAGTGTCTTCCTAAGACCAGTAGACAAGCATGAACTAGTGCAAACCATAAACAACATCCAAAATAAATTTTCCTGTGGAATTGATGGCCTGTCCACCAAAATATTTCTAAATATACCGGATGTAGTAATCAACATTTTAACTTCACTGATTAATGAATCCTTTGAAATTGGTCTCTTTCCTAACTGTCTAAAAACAGCTATAATAATCCCACTTCATAAAGGTGGCGACAAAACCAAAACCTGTAACTATAGACCTATCGCGTTATTGCCTACCTTATCGAAGATAGTAGAACGGCTAATGAAAAACCGTCTTTTGCCCTTTCTTGTCAAGCATAACATCCTCACAGCTCATCAGTATGGCTTTCTACCTAAAAAATGCACTAGCGACGCAATGTTTTCCGTTCTTAATGAAATATACACATCACTTAATGATAAACTTTTCACCGCTTCAGTATTTTGTGACTTCGCAAAGGCCTTCGATTGTGTAAATCATGATATTTTAATTAATAAGTTACAAATTTATGGCATACGGGGTTCTCCTTTACAATGGTTTAAAACTTACCTAGAAAATAGAAATCAACAGGTGCGGGCGAATGGTGAGGATTCTACAAATCTAGCAATAAGCAGTGGAGTACCTCAAGGATCAGTATTAGGTCCAATTTTGTTTTTATTATTCATCAACGACATCACAGACTTAAGAATAAGTGGTAGAATTACTTTATTTGCTGACGACACCAGTGTAACCTGGAATAATTCTAACATGCAGACATTACAATCTATCATAAGTGAAGATCTAGTGACTATTAAGTCCTGGTCTGATTCGAATGGACTTTGTTTCAACACCAGTAAAACTGTAGCATTGTCTTACAGAGGTACTTTACAACCTATAACTTTAAACAATAATCTGATCCAAACGGTGACTTCAATCAAGTTTTTAGGTCTTTATATAGACGATTCTCTAAAATGGTCTGCTCATATAGATACCTTAGCAAAAAAATTATCCTCCGCATGTTTTGCCATTAAATCGGTTTCTAAAGAGCTGACTCCTTCTACTGCATTAATAACCTACTTTTCCTTATTCGAATCTCACCTTCGCTATGGTTTACCTTTCTGGGGTTCTTGTAGCTTATACCTTTTCGAATCTATTTTTAAACTGCAAAAAAGAGCAATCCGCTATGTATTTGGTTTAAGTAGTAGGACACATTGCGAAAATTACTTCAAAAATTTCAAAATTCTAACCCTTCCTGCTCTATTTATTTTCGAATCCGTCTGCTTAGTTCGCAAGAACATTCAAAATTTATCCGAAAGACCGACTCGTAGATATCCTACAAGAAATTTAGAGACTGATGTTTATTTAACAATGCCCGCTTCTGACCTATTAAAACATTCCATTACCTACAATGCCAAAAAATTGTATAATAACCTTCCGATGCAATTAAAATCTATAAATACATACGATAAGTTCCGAAGACTGGCTAAAGCTTTTCTTATAGAAAGACCATATTACACAGTAGCAGAATTTTATAACGTTCCTTAGACATTTGAGTTCCACATACAATGGCATTAATTAAATAATTAAATATTAAAGTTTAAATTTAAATTTAAAATTAAATTAGAATAATTATAATGACGGATATTGCATATCCATTGCAATTGTTATTCCTATTTTGTCTGTTTGTTTCTGTTTGTTTTTTCTGCTGTTTAGTTATTTTTATAATATGTTTAGTATTTAAGTTACACGCTTTGTCTATAAAATTTTTGTAAATTTTTTTACGACAATAAAGCATATCTCTCTCTCTCTCTCTCTCTCACTACTAATTAGAGCGATTTAAAAATTGGCGGGCTTAATAATTTAGAATTTGAAGCACTTTGAAGTAACATTTTCCTATTTGACAACTTTTACTTACAACTACTAAACAAACAATAAGTTTAGTGAATTTTTGTTGTAGGTAAATGTTGAAAAATGGAAAATGTCACTTGTTTTAACTGAAAAATAAAATTAGTTGAAAAATAAAACACATTTTTAACAAGTTTAATTTATTTAGAATTACCATGTAATTACATGTGTTTCATTTTGAACATAACAAGCACTATATCACACACTAAATTACTGAAAAATAAAAATATAATATGATAACCAGCATAGCACATGACAATGTTTTTGTTATTAAAAAAACCGGATATAGTTTTTATAAAAAGTCAAAGTAGTTCATTTATAAACACAATTGTTTTAATGTTTTAAATATCCCTTATTAATCCAAGGACAAATCATTCTAATTCTAATATTCTTATACTTATTGTCCCTTTAAGGCCTTTCCGCATCTATTTCAATCTAGAATAGTTGTAATGCCTATTTCGGTTACAATAAGCCTCCAGCTTCAATACAGGTGGGCTTTGAAACTCACCCTAATTAAGAAACACATTTATGTACATTCCAAAAATCTCCATACCGAGGAATATCTAAAACAAAACAAAAATAAAGGTGCAGTGTGTATCTTAAAATTAAAAATTAACAAGAGTTATAACTTTTTTAAATTTTTACATTTTTCTTGCAATAAAAGGTATACAAATTTCAATAAAAATAGAAAACATATCTGACCTAAATAGCATATACGTTTTTGAACATATTTGGGTATTATTTGATAAATATAATAATGAATATCACCCAAAAATTGGACAATAACTTTTTGAGCACAAATCATTGGCCTTTTTTCATCTTGGTCTTTATGAGTAAAACTAGGATGAGGTTCTATAATATTTGTTTGTAAATTGGCTTCACACAGTTCGCTCACAACTCCTTTCATTTTTTTGACCACAAATGTTTAAAATGTGAATCCATTTATCTCTAATAGCAGGAAAAACATAAAATTTCTTGTTAGTTTTGTGAGAAAAACACTTACTTCTGCAATTAAAATTTAAATGAATTGTTAATGATTTTCTTAAGAACCTCCCTATAGTTAAATTAGTTAAATCTAACTTACACTTAATTAATACAATTTACTCACCTACAATTGAAAAAAATATCACCTGCATTTGAAAATGAAAATAATATCAGGCTGACATATTTATAGCAACATAACCTAATTTATTTTCAAAGCCAGATTTACACCATCTAATAATATTTAAATTTAGCTTTAACTTTAAATTTGTTAACGATTATCCCTCTATTTGATCACACATTATCTTAAAGTGAAATTTAAAGTGGTAAATCAGTAAAATTATTGATTTCTTTTTCATTATTTTTGAAAACATATTTTTTTATGGGTGTAAAACGGGTTTGAATTTAGTGATAGCAGCGCGCTAAGCGCTTACGGTTCAACTACCAACAAGGAAACAAGTCCCGCCATTTGTTCAAACCTTCTCTTTTTATTTTTCTATGCGTAAAGCTCCAGGAAAACCAAAATATCAATTAGAAAATCTTTTGAAAGAAAGACTTCGAAGGAAAGTGCATGCGTTCTTCTTTAGGAAAGAATTTCCGACAGTAGACAAAGTTCTTGCCACGGTTCGAGATGATAAAGATTACCCTGAAATGAGTCGAAGCATACTATGGAAACTTTTAAAAGAAATAGGTTTTCCATGGAAAAAGCATTCCAGAAAGTCTTTTATATTTAATAGAAAGAAGCGATATTGTAGTATGGAGAAGAAATTACCTAAGGACTATAAAAGAAATGAGAAACTAAAGAAGAAATATATTTTATTTAGATGAAACATGGATCAACGAGGGACATAAACCAAATAAATTTTGGCAAGATGAAACTGTTACAAGTCGAAGACATGCTTTTTTAAATAATTTATTTACTGGTTTAAATCCACCATCAGGAAAGGGGCGCAGACTAATAATAGTCGGTAGTTCAAACGGTTTTGTTAAAGGTGGTTTATTGACTTTTGAATCTACTCGTACCGGTAACTACCATGAAGACATGAATGCTGATGTCTTTAAAGAGTGGTTCGAACAAATTATAGATCTTCTTCCTCAGAACTAGTAATGGATAATGCAAGTTATCACTCGAGACTTATAGAAAAAATGCCCACAACCAAGTCGTTAAAAAAAGATTTACAGAATTGGCTAAATTCAAAGAATATTAAGTTCCATCCCGGTTCTGTGAGAAAAGAACTGTATCATTTGTGTTACCTTCATAAAGAGAAATTCAAAAAATATGAAATTGATGAAATTGCAAAAAATCGTGGGATGACGGTGTAACCACCATATCATTGCGAAGTAAACCCGATTGCACTGATATGGGCACAGCTAAAGGGAGAAGTTTCAAGAAAAAATAATTCTTTTAAAATGAGTGATGTTAAACAGTTGTTTATGGAGGCTGTAAATAATGTGAAGCCTGAAAACTGGGAAAAGGCAGTAAATCATACGATTAAAGAAGAAGAGAAAATGTGGAAGTTGGACAATATTACTGATGAAATGATCGAGCCACTCATTGTAAATATTGGTTGCGACAGTTCATCTTCTGATTTCGATTTGTAGGTAAGAAGTAGTTTTTATATTAAAATTATTATTTATGAACGTAACGTTGTTTAAAAGTCAAAGTTTAAACCCTTATACCTACATAACCCGTTTGACACAATGTTCTTAACATACCTTGTGGAAAAATAAGACATTTTAGAAAAAATTGCACTTTTTTACCTTTAGCTGTTTAGAAGTTATAAGCAGGTTAATTAGGTGAAAATACCAGAAAGACGTACGATTTTAAGAACGCCACTGAATCCAAACGGCACTGGTTAGCGAGGCGCCAGTAGTGGGGGTGACTAGCTCGGTGTTCGGAAATTTAGTTGCAACGTGCGTTCTGCGTTAAGCATTATTATAAAAAATGGCGACTCGTGTACTGTTGTGCGGCGTTTATTTCGTGCCAAGTACAGATTAAATGACTTAAATCAGTGTCCCAGTGAAAGTGTGATTAGGCCGTGGATCAGAAAATTTGAAGCTAGGGGTTCCACACTTAATCTACCCGAAAGAGGTCGGCAGAGCTTGCCATATCAAGAACATCCCTGCGTCGAATTTTGGTAAAAGGTCTAAAACTGCATCCATACAAAATTCAATTAGTGCAGGAGTTGAAACCCAATGACCATAACCTACGCCGTATGTTTGCTCAAACAATGTTGGAGCATGAAATGGGCATGTCAACAGACAGAACTGTCGCTATTGGGCAGTAGAAAATCCCAAATCAAAACATAAAAAGCCTCTGCATTCGCCCAAAGTTACAGTTTAGGCGGCTATTTCAACACAAGGAATCATAGGTCCCTATTTCTTTGATGATGAGCGAGGCCAGACTCTAACGGTAAATTCTGATCATTACACAACAATGTTGCGCGATTTTTTCTTTCCGCAACTTCATCCATTTGAACCATTTAATGTGTGGACATGGTTTCAACATGCCATACGTCTAGTGAGTCGATAACGGCCGTAAACGAGATGTTTAAAGGTAAACTGATATCGCGCCGAAGGGATATTCTCTGGCCTCCCAGAAGTCCAGACTTTACTCCTTGTGATTTTTTTCTTTGGGGATACTTAAAGAGTTGCGTTTACACCAATAGGACACGCATAGTAGATCAGTCAAAGGAGAATATTCGAGAAAAAATCACTGATATTCCACGCTCAATGTGTCAACGAATTTTTTTAAATTTGAAGTTCAGATTCGAAGAGTGCTTGTGTCAAGATGGCGCACATATGTATGATGTTATTTTTAAAAAATAATTTCCTGTCTACTAAAAGAAGTGGTACGCCTATGGATTACGAACGTTTTATTATTTTAATACTCTCTCTTACATAAAAATAGACTATAGATAAAGATTAAAATTTTATTTGAAATATTTAAAACTTTATTCAAACAAATTATAATATCATTTGGATAAATTGTAGTTGATCAGATGGATGCATTATACATTTATTTATAGTAATTAATTTGTGAAAGTAATAAGATAATGAGTTTAAAGATCTTTATTCTTGTCTACGATTTATATTTACTGGTTAGTGATAGAGTTATGTCGACTATGCTTTTCTTATTTTTATATTTATGTTTCTTAATAAATTGGAATGTAATCTTAAAATTGATAAAAATATAATGATTTATAAAAACATCGCTTATGTAATGGATTCTTTTTGAATATTAATTAAATTGCCTAAAAGTTTTTAAGGCGCCAAAGAGTAATCCTGAGTAAATTCATGGTCCATTATTATATTTATAAGTGCTTTATTAATTATCCCAAAATTTATACCCTATCCCAGACAAAGGAAGTCTGAAGCTATCAGGTTAAATAAAATGAAGTGTAAATCTTTTTTCAGAGCGAAATCTTGGCTTTTAGCGTGTTATAGACCAAATTTATTATACAAAGTAAACACTCTTCACAAGAGCTATAGAATTTGTGATGTTCATTTTCCCCACGGATATTCCAAAAAGAAAAGAGACAAATACTGCAAAAAGATGCTGTTCCACTCAAATTCGTTTCAAGTAGCATCTTTGACGAGGCAGTTTCAAGTACATCGACTTCTAGCACTGAAACCTCTCAAGTACCATGTACGAGTATTTTATATCAGCTTTTGGAACCATCAGCTTCAACCATTGGCAACTCTTCCGATAAGGCAGAATCCATTCAGTGGTCTCCAATACGTTTTCCTTCACGACGTGTCCAAACATCAGACTAACTAAGTTTTCGAAGCCCAAGAAAGGAAAAACTAAGGGAGATCAACAATGCCCTGAAATTTGTGAATGAAGCGTTGAAAAGAGACAACCAGGTTCTTCTTAATAAATATAATAATCTTAAAGAGAAGCTTCAATAAAAATTGGAAGACACGATCACTCTCGAACAGTACAAAACTTGTACGTATTCACTGTGCCCATCCGAATAACTCGTAGAATTTAAAGTGTTTATCACTATATTTCTCAGGCCCAAAGGTTTTAAAAAAAACACTTCTAACCAAATTATTTCAAATAAATTTTGAAAGTATTATTATACAAAAAAATGTAATAGATGCGTTTCAAAGTATTTGTAGAAATTAATCTCACGACAGGAATGAAACTCTTCCCACCTCGGTGTGTAATGTACTATTTATACTCCTAAATGTATTAACAGAAATTTTAAAATTATAAAAAACAAAAAGATTGTCATCTGGAAAGATAAGTAAATATTTTTTTATACCTCAGTAAAAATAAAAATCTGTATCCTTCATTTTAGCAAAATCTGTGCTGATATCAAATTGTCGTAATTAAATCATTGGAACCCAGCGTTGAACGAAACAGATTTACGATTACAATTATAGTTTTGTTTTGTCTGTATTACAATTGTTTATCTTTAATGTTAGATAGTAAAAACAATAATTAAAGTCAGAGATTTAGTGTTTTAAACGCATAATATAGTTTAAATAAATACCCTCGCCAACCAATTTTTTTTTTATTTAGAATATAATAAAACAAACCAATAAAAAGTAGTAAATCCTCCTTTTATAGGCATCTCTATAATACCTACATACTTTTCTACATAACTTTTTTTTTCTCTCAGTAAAATAGATTTTTCTAAAAAGGCACAAAGTGTATACAATTTTTATATAGAGCGCATAATCTGTACTGTAATATAACTGTTTTCGCACGTGTTTGAATAAACCTATTATAACACTACACGCGCGAACTCATAGAAAAGAGATTTGTTGTAAAGATCTGTAAAAATTTAAGAGTTAAACCTTTTGAAGGGCAAATTTCATGGGCCCATCTTGACAACGTCTTACAGAATTGACTAAATTCAAAGAATATTAAGTTCCATCCCGGTTCTGTGAGAAAAGAACTGTATCATTTGTGTTCCCTTCATAAAGAGAAATTCAAAAAATATGAAATTGATGAAATTGTAAAAAATCGTGGGATGACGGTGGTTAGATCACCACCATATCATTGCGAAGTAAACCCGATTGAACTGATATGGGCACAGATAAAGGGAGAAGTTTCAAGAAAAAATAATTCTTTTAAAATGAGTGATGTTTAACAGTTGTTTTTGGAGGCTGTAAATAATGTGAAGCCTGAAAACTGGGGAAAGGCAGTAAATCATACGATTAAAGAAGAAGAGAAAATGTGGAAGTTGGACAATATTACTGATGAAATGATCGAGCCACTCATTGTAAATATTGGTTGCGACAGTTCATCTTCTGATTTGGATTAGTGGGTTAAAAGTAGTTTTTATATTAAAATTATTATTTATGAACATAACGTTGTTTAAAAGTCAAAGTTTAAACCCTTATACCTACATAACCCGTTTGACACAATGTTCTTAACATACCTTGTGGAAAAATAAAACATTTTAGAAAAAATTGCACTTTTTTACCTTCAGCTGTTTAGAAGTTATAAGCAGGTTAATTAGGTGAAAATATAAGTGTATACACGAGGAATAACTTCAAAAATATTTTAACTGTCTACTAAAAGAAGTGCTACGCCTATGGATTACGAACGCTTTATTATTTTAATACTCTCTCATACATAAAAATAGACTATAGTACATTTCACATCAAAATATATATTCAAAAAATTACTCCTTCAGAAGGGCTTCCGATGGCCTGTTGAATATATCGGGCCTCCCTTTTATAGTTGTAAATATAAGTATGTCTCGTCCGGTTATATTGTTTTTAGTCACTTCTTTTGCTTTTATAAGAATCCTCGTGAACTCGGTTAGTTCTATATTATTCCAATACTATTTTGACGACAAAAATAAATTAAAAAACATTCTTTTCTAACAAATTTAGGATCTTTTCATCTTATAAAAATGATAGGTTATGAAAACCAATTCGAAACTATTCTGCTTGGTATATTTTCAAGATATAATATTTATTGAACTTTATAATATTTACAAATTGTGTTTGCATTGTTTTATCAATTGAATTCTCACCTGCATATATTAACAGCTGATCAAAAATTGTTTGTTTATTACATTTTACGTATAATTTGGTTTCTTGTGAACATGATATTTTAGAAAAACATGCAGGTGACAAAAAAATTTATTAATAATGTCGTAAAGAGAAGGTTTACTTAGTGTAAATTATTTATTGCTATTTCTATTGTTTCCTGGATTCATTGTTTAATACACACGTGTTTGTAAAATGAAATAAGTGCATTTTTTATTTGACAAATTGATCATAAAAAAGGCCTATAGGTATTAATGTTATATAGGAATTTTGTAAGGAATTTTGTTTTATACAATGCGGGAACAAAATCTACTTTAATTTTAATTTGTATACTTTTAAATTTTTATTATTTGATAGTATAAATTTTAAATCTTCCTTTACTCTTATTATAAAATTATAACACATTAGCCCAAAGTGAAATATGTTGCAAGCAATGTCAAATAGTCCATGTCATTATTTTATTTTTTCCAGCCTCGATAAAATTTTATCTTTTCTTTAATAGCTTTAATCATTGGCAAAGAAAACCAAAAAGGATATGATTTACAATACTTGGGATTCTTGGTAACATAACAGTCTAAAATATTATTAAGACAGGGTGGAATGTGACGCCTTATCAGAGGGATTGAATTCTAATGGCCTGCCTCAGCAGAACAAAGGTCGCAAACTCTGAAGTTGCGGGTTAGGATCCTCGGGCCATTTTCTACACCCTTAGTTTGCCCCGCACAGTATAATCAGCTTCACCCAATTTTTGGACGATATTTTAGGAGCGTTTTGAGAAGAGCCTGGCACTAACTGACGATAACTCAATCGCCAAAATTCTACGTGTTGGCAAGGGAAGCAAAATTCACGAGCTCGAATACCTCGAACCACTTAAGAATAACTCCAATGTTCTGATAGGGTTCTAGGGCCATTTGGGTCAGTGCTGGATCCACTGACATTATCTCATAGCAAATGGATCGCCGAAATTGAACACCTTGGCAGGGAGATCGAAATTCGCGAGATACAACGATCATGACATTTTGTCTGTATATTCTGCTACTGTGAACCCCCAAAATTTTGGTCACAAGCCGCCCCTGTACTGTTTCGTTTTCACCTGTATTCTTGATATTTTTTTACGTAAAAACAAAAATATTATTACAAAACTTTGAAGCAACCGAAATTGAATCATGAATAGGAAATAAAAAATGTGTTTGTTATTCCCATTTTTATAATAATCGAGACTTCAATGAATTTATGATTATTAGAAAATTGTGGTACACTAATTTAAATATAATGTGTTTCATAGTTTCTAAATCCGTGTTGGTTGTTACTAATTTTGTGGTTTTAATATGGTTGCAGATGATGATATTGTTGTTAGAAAATGTTTATAATATATTTTGTAAGTTTTTTAATACTATTTTTTGTTTTGGATGCTACAAAATTTAATAATAAAGTCCAGGAATCTCAGTATATAGTGACAAAATTAAATGCACAACTTTTAAACCAATAGATCTATAAAATTTGTTCTTTAACATTTGTTAAATCTTTTTTTTTTTTTTCTTAATCATAAACTATGTGATAACTAACGTCTATATGTTTGAAATTTTTAGAAAATTAGTAGTTTTTAATTAAAGCTGTTGCTCCAGTGTTATCCTCGTACATTTTATAGGATTCTTTATGTTTAATTGAATCTCCAAATCTTTTAAAACACCGCTTATAGGTAGTACCCAACTCAATACACAGCATGAGTGGAAGCTCTTGATACTATTTTTTGTTTTTAGGATTACTAAAAAATTACATTTCTTAAAACTCTCTAGTTGATTTTCGATCAATAGTATCATAAATATCATAAGATTTAAATAATTTATAAAGTAAGCTATATCGGGATGAGTGCCATGTTTGCTATATACAATAAAGAAAAGTGGTTTCTTCTGCAAAGTATTAATTTGTATACCTAGGTGAAATCTAATAACATCTAGTAGAGATTCAGGTTTTGACGAATTTAAAAAGTCTTTTTTAACCTCACTTCCTCATCTACAGAATGGCATCTCCAATAGTATACATACAGTCTGTTCGCTATACTTACGCAGGTTTCGGATTTTTTTTTAACATTTTTCGAAGTATTTCGACGTTTTTTAACAATTTTAGACGTTTTTCAACGGTTTTAGACGTTTTAAAATATTTTTCAACGTTTTTTTTATAATATTTTTAGACATTTTTCGACGTTTTCTAACGTTTTTTAACTGTTTTAAAGGTTTTTCGACGTCTTTAACGTTTTTCAATGTTTTTTAACGTTTTCTGTTAATATTTGTATACGTTTTTCAACGTTTTTTTATAACACTTTTCGACGTTTTTCAACATTTTTAGACGTTTTCCAATATTTTTCAATGTTTTTCAAGGTTTTCCAACGTTTTTGACATTTTTAAACGATAAAAAATGTTGAAAATGTCGAAAAACGTCTAAAACCATTGAAAAAAATCGAAAAACGTGAAAAAACGTTTAAAAATGTTATAAAAACGTTGGAAAACTTCGAAAAACGTCCAAAAATATTATAAAAAACGTCGAAAAACCTTGAAAACCGTAAAAAATGTCTAAAAATATTATAAAAAACGTTGAAAATCATTTAAACCCGTTGGAAAACGACAAAAAATGTTATTAAAAACGTTGAAAAACATTGAAACCCGTTTAAAAAACGTCTAAAACTGATAAAAATGTTGAAAACGTCCAATAGCGTCTCAAAATGTTATAAAAAAACCGTTGGAAATCTAAAAATGTTATAAAAACGTTAAAAAACGTCAAAAATATCTAAAACCGCAAAAAAAGTTAAAAAACGTTGAAAAACGTGCAGAACCATTAAAACGTTGAAAATCTTTGAAAAACGTCTAAAAATGTTATAAAAAATATTGAAAACATAAAAAAACGTTGGAAAACGTTGAGAAACGTCTAAAAAGGTTATTAGAATGTTAAAAAACGTCACAAGAAATCTAAAATCGTTAAAAATGTTGGAAAAAGTTGAAAACGTTGAAAATGTGGTTGTGATAAGGGTCTGGTGGCGTTATGTCGTAAAGATGAAACTTTTCCGCAATTTCTCTGTTACAACTGCATTATCCATCAGCAAGCATTATGTGGAAATTTCCTGAAATTAAACAACGTTATGAAACTGGTGGTAAAAATTGTGAACAAGATTAGAGCTCAAGCGTTACAAAGAAGATTATTCAAAACCTTGGCCGATGAAGTTGACTGTCAATACGGGGACCTACTCCTTCACTCCGAAGTCCGATGGTTAAGTAGAGGACGGGTGCTGAAACGTTTTAATGATGTCCTATCTGGCATAGTTCAATTTTTCAAACAACGCGTTGAACCGACTCCGGAACTAGAAAATTCAATATGGCTTAGAGATACTGGTTTTCTCGTGCACATTACAGATAAATTAAACGAACGTAATTTGCAGCTTCAGGGGAGATACAAAGAACTAGCGGAAATGATTACTGATATAAAAGCATTTATCAAAAAGCTGGAGTTTTGGAAACAAAACCTAATTAACAGCGATGTCAATTCTTTCAGAAAAAATATCTCAAAATCCATTAGAACCCTATGACAGCAAATATCATGTAGAAATAGTTTCTACCCTGAAGAATAACTTCAAAAATCGTTTTAGGATTTCAACGAAATGGCTTTAGTAGCGCAGTTTGTTGTTTCACCCTTTATGGAAATTGATATCCAACAGTTTACAACTTGTGTTATGCAGAACTTTGGCGAAGACACCGCTGCAACAGAAATGGAAGTAATTGAGTTTCAAAATGATTTAGCTTTAAAATCGTTAGTCTCAAGTACCAAATGTATCTGGCCTATTGTAAGTTAAGACAAATATTCAGTTCTATGACGTGTTGCCTTGAAAGTGAAAGCATTATTCAGTTCAACCTATTTGTGTGAATCTTCTTTTTCCAATATGAAGTTTATTAAGAACAAATATCCCAGTCGACTTACAGATGAACATTTGGATAATTGTATTCAAATGGCTGTATCAAATTATACCGCAAACATTAAAAAAATTATCGATGAGTCTGAGTGTCAGCTTTCTCATTGAACGTGCTTTTTTATTTTTCAATCTTTATGTTCATGATAGTGCGTTACTTTTTTGTTATTATTAACTATTTTTAAATCTTACGTGACATGCCGTTGTGGCTGGATAAAAGTTTGTGTTTATTTTTCAAACACCTTCGTTTGGTAGGTATCTTTCAAACACCTTCGTTTGGTAGGTAGGAATGTAGCTATGAACAAGTACGTACTAGTAATATTAGTTATTTTGTTATTAGTTTATTATTAGTACCTATGTATTATGTATTACCAGTTAAATAGTAAAATAAATACATATAATGTGGATTATTTCATTTACGTTGCGTTACGTGGCTTCCGTGAGGGTAGCTCGCTGTTTATTCCAAAATTAACAAAGTAGCTCAACACATTGAGAGGTTGGCGACCACTGATCTAAATAAACGCCAAAATAGTTTTAAAAAATTTAATCTTACATTTTTTTGACCTATATATCATTACTTACTAGCCTATATCGTTTCTAAGATGAATCAGTGTGTAAAGAACGTGATCCGATTTGGTTTATAGCACAATTATTCAAAGAAATCTTATAACATGACAAATGTTTTCTTATTTACATTAATAATTATCAAAAATTATCATTTAAAATTCCTCAAATATTAACACCTATTTTTTATTTAACTGTACGAAAATATTGATCTAAATTTTATGTAGGTATAACTTCTAATTAACAATGAATATTTAATTCGAATTTGGAATTTTGCAAACTATTATTTAACGAAGTTAAAATTTTCCTATATTAATAAACATGAAGTGTAAACAAATTTAACAAATCTAATAAAAAAAAACTATTTTTTTATGTAATAAAAATGGGATAAAAGAAAATTGTTGGATTTAAAAATGAAGGAATAAATATGAAAAATGTTTGAATGAATTAAAAAATGCAGGTGAAAAAGTTAATGATGAAGATAAGATATTCAAGTTACCAAAAAAACTATTCTATATTGTGGATAGCGTAGATCAGTGGTCGCCAACCTCTCAATGTGTTGAGCTACTTTGTTAATTTTGGAATAAACAGCGAACTACCCACACGGAAGCCACGTAACGCCACGTAAATGAAATAATCCACAGTTAATTTATCATTATATGTATTTATTTTACTATTTAACTGGCAAACTAATATTACTAGTACGTACTTGTTCATAGCTACATTTCTACCTACCAAACGAAGGTGTTTGAAAAATAAACACAAACTTTTATCCAGCCACAACGGCATGTCACGTAAGATTTAAAAATAGTTAATAATAACAACAAAAAAGTAACATAAACATTGAAAAATAAAAAAGCACGTTCAATGAGAAGGCTGACACGCTTTTTAATGTTTGCAGTATAATTTGATACAGCCATTCGAATACAATTATCCAAATATTCATCTGTAAGTCGATTGCGATATTTGTTCTTAATAAACTTCATATTGGAAAAAGAAGATTCACACAAATAGGTTGAACTGAATAATGCTTTCACTTTCAAGGCAACACGGCATAAAACTGAATATTTGTCTTTACTTACAATAGGCCAGATACATTTGGTACTTGAGACTAACGATTTTAAGGCTAAATCATTTTGAAACTCAATTACTTTCATTTCTGTTGCAGCGATGTCTTCGCCAAAGTTCTGCATAACACAAGTTGCAAACTGTTGGATATCAATTTCCATAAAGGGTGAAACAACAAACTGCGCTAGTAAAGCCATTTCGTTGAAATCCTTAAAACGATTTTTGAAGTTATTCTTCAGGGTAGAAACTATTTCTACATATTTGCTGTCATAGGGTTTTAATGGATTTTGAGATATTTTTTATGAAAGAATAGGAAAATGCTTGGCATCGCTGTTAATTGGGTTTTGTTCCCAAAACTCCAGCTTTTATATCAGAAATCATTTCCGCTAGTTCTTTGTCTCTCCCCTGAAGCTGCAAATTAAGTTCGTTTAATTTCTCTGTAATGTCCACAAGAAAACCAAAATGTCTAAGCCAGATTGAATTTTCTAGTTCCGGAGTCGGTTCATCGCGTTGTTTGAAAAATTGAACTATGCCAGATAGGACATCATTAAAACGTTTCAGCACCTGTCCTCTACTTAACCATCGGACTTCAGAGTGAAGGAGTAGGTCCCCGTATTGACAGTCAACTTCATCGGCCAAGGTTTTGAATAATCTTCTTTGTAACTCTTGAGCTCTAATCTTGTTCACAATTTTTACCACCAGTTTCATAACGTTGTTTAGTTTCAGGAAATTTCCACATAATGCTTGCTGATGGATAATGCAGTGGTAACAGAGAAATTACGGAAAGTTTCATCTTTACGTCATAACGCCACCAGACCCTTATCATAACCCACCATAGCTGGAGCGCCATTTTAACAGTTTTAGACATTTTTGACGTTTTTCGACGTTTTTCAACGTTTTCATTACTTCTTTTAGATATTTTTAGACGTTTTTCGACGTTTTCAACGTTTTACAACATTTTTAACGATTTTAGACTTTTTTGACGTTTTTTAACATTCTAATAACCTTTTTAGACGTTTCTCGACGTTTTCCAACGTTTTTTTTTTATGTTTTTTATAACATTTCTAGACGTTTTTCAAAGGTTTTCAACTTTTTAATGGTTCTGCACGTTTGTCAACTTTTTTTGCGGTTTTAGATATTTTTGACGTTTTTCAACGTTTTTATAACATTTTTAGACGTTTTCCAACGGTTTTTTTTATGACATTTTTAGACGCTTTTGGACGTTTTCAACGTTTTTTTACGGTTTTAGACGTTTTCGATGTTTCTTATAACATTTTTAGTCGATTTTCGACGTTTTTCAACGTTTTTAATCGTTTTTCAACATTTTTATCGGTTTTAGACGTTTTTCAACGGTTTTCAATGTTTTTAATAACATTTTTTGTTGTTTTCCAACGTGTTTAAATGATTTTCAACGTTTTTTATAATATTTTTAGACATTTTTTTACGGTTTTCAAGGTTTTTCGACGTTTTTTATAACACGACCATCTGGGCAGTGTCAACGACATCTGTTTATTCATCCGGTTGAAGTGAAAAATACAGTTATCTAAGTCAGTTCTTAACTGTAAAAAAATATCATTGCTCATTACTTCTACACGTCTCATCACTGTATTAGCAGAAAGTTGCATAGATTTTATAGCTGAAACTATCTCGTCTTTATTTCTAAAGTTGGCAAATAACGAATCAGCAGCTTCTAAAAACGCCTATTTTATCATTTCCCCGTCTTCATAAGGTTTCTTTTTTTGTGCAATTATCTGGGACACACGATACGATGCTTCAGTTGCAGCCTTATTTTTGTCGACTGTTCTTAAAAATATTGATTGTTGTCCAATTAACTGCTTTTTTACCTGTTTCAATTTCTCCTTTCTGGTGGCAGAATGTAGTGGAAATGATTTTTCAAAATTAGAATATACAGTTTTATTTCCTTTTTTAGCAACGGAGACCGAAGTATTACATAACAAACTTCTTCTTCTTTAATGTGGTTATGGGCTTAATCCGAGGACTATCCACCCAGGAAAAGTAATTTTTTTAAATTTTGTTCAAGTGGAAAAGCTGCACCCTCGTGCGTCGGACTTCTGTCCTTACTCTTCCACTGTATTTAATATTTCGTTGAAATATTCTTCTTAATTATTGGCACTGAATATTTTATTTAATTTAGATTTATATTTAAAGACGGATGGTCACTTTTACACTCGATATTCAGTGATTGTTTTAGGACTTTTGGGCTCCCGATTCGGAGACCGCCATTTCAAATTACATAACAAACACACATTTTTATCTTTAACTTCTGTAAAAAAGTATTGTTCTTCCCATTCCGAATGAAAGTGGTATGTCTTTACCTTCTTACAACTGCTTGCCATAATATTTTTTGTTGTTTTCTACTAACCCAACCGCTGGACGTTGATTACGCGTTCAGTTTTAAACTAAGCGCAATGTCGCCGCGCCGTGCGTATTTATCCCGTTCACAGCAATCTTGATTTTTTAAATTAAAATCGTTGTGAGAGCTACCAGAATAGCCTCCGCGAGCTACCGGTAGCTCGCGATCGACAGGTTGGCGATCACTGATTTACACAAATTTATATTATACTGACCAACTTTTAATGTTAATTTTTTAATAATTCATTTCTATTACCACCTTGTCCGATTTATATGATTCTTTTTTGTTAGTACATCAGGGGTGGTCCCATATAAATTTGGTTAAGATGTAGTGATGGCATCTGCACGTTTTTGAAGTCGGTTTTTTTTTTATTTTTAATTTCTAATACTTGTAAATACTTAATATGTTTAATCTTACTTGCTTTTGGAAATTTTGTCAGTTTTCTTACTATTCTTTATCCACATACAGAAGATAAAATTAAAACATAAACCCTGACCGAGGTAAGGCCTTTAACACCTTAAATTGTGTTCCAAATCATTCTTGAACTAAGTACTTATCAACCAAAGTCAGTTCATTGATCTTTTTAGATTGTTTTTATTACTGTATATAAGTCACTCGCGTACTGTGCTCTGATTTTGCAAATATACAACAAACTACAGAATATTAAATGGCTTGATCCTCTTAAATCGTCGAATACGTTTCTTATACCTTATCCTTTTTAATTTCTCAAATTTTATTTTTGTTTTTTGTTCTTTTTTTTGCAATTTTTTTTTTTTTACCCTGGGTTTTGGCGCCCTTAAAAGATGGCACCCGTGTGCATTGCACACTTTGCACATATGCTAGCGGGGACCCTCTTTATAATTAAAAAACTGTTTAATGGAATGTTTTCTCATGATTTTTACATACAAATTGATTTATTTATTACTAAATTAATAGAGAGAGAGAGAGAGAGAGAGAGAGAGAGAGAGAGATGCTTTATTGTCGTAAAAAAATTTACAAAAATTTTATAGACAAAGCGTGTAACTTAAATACTAAACATATTATAAAAATAACTAAACAGCAGAAAAAACAAACAGAAACAAACAGACAAAATAGGAATAACAATTGCAATGGATATGCAATATCCGTCATTATAATTATTCTAATTTAATTTTTAAATTTAAATTTAAACTTTAATATTTAATTATTTAATTAATGCCATTGTATGTGGAACTCAAATGTCTAAGGTACGTTATAAAATTCTGCTACTGTGTAATATGGTCTTTCTAGAAGAAAAGCTTTAGCCAGTCTTCGGAACTTATCGTATGTATTTATAGATTTTAATTGCATCGGAAGGTTATTATACAATTTTTTGGCATTGTAGGTAATGGAATGTTTTAATAGGTCAGAAGTGGGCATTATTAAATAAACATCAGTCTCTAAATTTCTTGTAGGATATCTACGAGTCGGTCTTTCGGATAAATTTTGAATGTGCTTGCGAACTAAGCAGACGGATTCGAAAATAAATAGAGCAGGAAGGGTTAGAATTTTGAAATTTTTGAAGTAATTTTCGCAATGTGTCCTACTACTTAAACCAAATACATAGCGGATTGCTCTTTTTTGCAGTTTAAAAATAGATTCGAAAAGGTATAAGCTACAAGAACCCCAGAAAGGTAAACCATAGCGAAGGTGAGATTCGAATAAGGAAAAGTAGGTTATTAATGCAGTAGAAGGAGTCAGCTCTTTAGAAACCGATTTAATGGCAAAACATGCGGAGGATAATTTTTTTGCTAAGGTATCTATATGAGCAGACCATTTTAGAGAATCGTCTATATAAAGACCTAAAAACTTGATTGAAGTCACCGTTTGGATCAGATTATTGTTTAAAGTTATAGGTTGTAAAGTACCTCTGTAAGACAATGCTACAGTTTTACTGGTGTTGAAACAAAGTCCATTCGAATCAGACCAGGACTTAATAGTCACTAGATCTTCACTTATGATAGATTGTAATGTCTGCATGTTAGAATTATTCCAGGTTACACTGGTGTCATCAGCAAATAAAGTAATTCTACCACTTATTCTTAAGTCTGTGATGTCGTTGATGAATAATAAAAACAAAATTGGACCGAATACTGATCCTTGAGGTACTCCACTGCTTATTGCTAGATTTGTAGAATCCTCACCATTCGCCCGCACCTGTTGATTTCTATTTTCTAGATAAGTTTTAAACCATTGTAAAGGAGAACCCCGTATGCCATAAATTTGTACTTTATTAATTAAAATATCATGATTTACACAATCGAAGGCCTTTGCGAAGTCACAAAATACTGAAGCGGTGAAAAGTTTATCATTAAGTGATGCGTATATTTCATTAAGAACGGAAAACATTGCGTCGCTAGTGCATTTTTTAGGTAGAAAGCCATACTGATGAGCTGTGAGGATGTTATGCTTGAAAAGAAAGGGCAAAAGACGGTTTTTCATTAGCCGTTCTACTATCTTCGATAAGGTAGGCAATAACGCGATAGGTCTATAGTTACAGGTTTTGGTTTTGTCGCCACCTTTATGAAGTGGGATTATTATAGCTGTTTTTAGACAGTTAGGAAAGAGACCAATTTCAAAGGATTCATTAATCAGTGAAGTTAAAATGTTGATTACTACATCCGGTATATTTAGAAATATTTTGGTGGACAGGCCATCAATTCCACAGGAAAATTTATTTTGGATGTTGTTTATGGTTTGCACTAGTTCATGCTTGTCTACTGTCTACTTTCAGTGATCCTTTTAGTAGGTAGAAGGAAGGAGAGAGCATCCTGACTCGGAGCTATGTTAGATTTGATATTTTTACTTACATTTACGAAATAATTGTTTAGTTCATCTGGACTAGGATTTACACTGTTTGAAGAACGGGTTTTATTCCTTAATATACAAATATCATTCTAAAATGGAATCAATAGGAATCTAAATAGTGACATCGACATCCAATTTAGTAAATTTTTATACAACTAGACGTATTATATTTTCTAATTTTCTTCTCACTTTCTCTTGTAAACATAACGATAAAACGTTCTTGTTGCATAGTTTTTCTATTTTAAAGATGAATCTATATAAGACATTTTTTATAGGATTATCTAATAAAAATAACTTCTTAGAATTTATATCTCCATTAATGGAAATAATAATGGTTCTACATTCTTTTTTAAGAATCTTAACGATGTAGATCTACAATTTTCTCAATAAAGAATTTTTAATTTACAATAATAAAAATGCAGTACGTTACAGTCTGAAAACAATTTAGTTGTTCATTTTATTAATTAATTTTTTTTAATTAAAATTTTTAACCGCATTTTTGTACATTTTCATTAAAATATGTTTCCAAAGGCTACTGAAAATATATTTAGTTAATGTTTGATTTTCACGAAGGTGTTTTAATACATTTTTAACAGCTTTGGTTCACTTATTAGTAAATAAACATTTATTTTTAATAAAAATGCATTCTAGATACTTTTTTCGTTATAATTAATAAAAATATTTAAGAAACCTTGCTTGTACAACATTTATACCTTGAAAAACAGCACAAATTTTATTAATCGAATCAATCCATACTGTTTGTCACTGTCAAGTAAGTACCGAGGTCAATGACAAATTGAAAAATAAATCCTCAACCTTGTTTGATGGCAGGGAATATTTTCTATGTGCAAGGAATAGATATTAATTTAGTAATAAATAAATCAATTTGTGTGTAAAAATCATGAGAAAACTCCATTAAATATGAATATTGTGGTAATGTAATATAATTTAACAATGAACCATTATAATAAGAATAATAAAAAAAATTCTGTCGCGTTTGGTTTAGGAAATATTTATTTACTTAACTTGATTATATAATTTTGGTATTAATACTAAAAAACAATTAAAAATGATTAATTTTTGCCGTCTTTTTGTATTTATTTGAATCAGTTTCTCTTATAATGGACCAACAGTGATCCCCTAACATGTTTGCAACCCAAAATCCTTGATGTCGTTCTTGAAAAACCTTTAAATCTTTGTGCATTGTTTTAAAAGAGTTTCTTTAGACATGTCCTTTAAAATGGATCGGAACTGTCACCGTTATTGACCTTCATATTCCGACTAGACTGCAAAAAGTCCTGTTCCTAAAGAATCAGAGAATTTAGATCAACAATATGCCATTTTGCAATTGCAATACATTTATCTTTAAACTGACATGCGCCTAATTTTATAAATACATTAAAAATCAAAAAAAAGCAAAGTCTTCTGAAAAATATTATTTAAAGTACTTAATTAAGTAGGTATAGATAGTAATACCCATTATTTGTATTTATATTATGTTAAATAATAAGTTGTATGTATTTTCATGAATTAAACCAGTGGTCGCCAACCTGTAGATCGCGAGCTACCGGTAGCTAGAACCGACCAGCCGGACCAGCGCGTCAGTGTTCGAGAACGATCAGGATTGCTTTGAACGGGATAAATACGCACGGCGCGGCGACATTACGCTTAGTTTAAAACTGAACGCGTAACCAACGTCCAGCGGTTGGGTTAGTAGAGAACAACAAAAAATAATATTATGGCAAGCAGTTGTAAGAAGGTAAAGACATACCACTTTCATTCGGAACGGGCAGAACACTACTTTTTTATAGAAGTTAAAGATAAAAATGTGTGTTTATATGTAATACTTCGGTCTCCGTTGCTAAAACAAGGAAATATTGAGAGACATCATAAAACTGTACATTCTAATTTTGAAAAATCATTCCCACTACATTCTGCCGCCAGAAAGGAGAAACTGAAACAGTTAAAAAAGCAGTTAATTGGACAACAATCAATATTTTTAAAAACAGTCGACAAAAATAAGGCTGCAACTGAAGCATCGTACCGTGTGTCCCAAATAATTGCACAAAAAAAGAAACCTTATGAAGACGGGGAAATGATAAAACAGGCGTTTTTAGAAGCTGTTGATTCGTTATTTGCCAACTTTAGAAATAAAGACGAGATAGTTTCAGCAATAAAATCTATGTAACTTTCTGCTAATACAGTGATGAGACGTGTAGAAGTAATGTGCAATGATATTTTTTTACAGTTAAGAACTGACTTAGATAACTGTGTTTATTTTTCACTTCAACTGGATGAATCAACAGATGTCGTTGACACTGCCCAGACGGTCGTGTTCGTCAGGATGGTTTTTAGTGATTTTACGATTAAAGAAGATCTTTTGAAGTTTATTCCACTGAAAGGACACACTACTGGACAGGAGTTGTTTTCTCATTTAAAAAATATTATTTCTTCCGAGAAAATTCCAATATCGAAAATGGTAGGCTTGACAACCGATGGCGCTCCAGCTATGGTGGGTTGTTATAAGGGTCTGGTGGCGTTATGTCGTAAACATAAAACTTTTCCGCAATTTCCCTGTTACCACTGCATTATCTGAAACTAAACAACGTTATGAACTTAATTTGCAATAATATAAAGTGAATATAGCTAATAAATTAAATTAATATGATAGAGAACACGTTCTCAAGTTTATGGTCTAATTAGTAGAATATCAGCTCCTGATGTTTTGAAATTAGTATAATCAATGGAAAAGAGTGAACATGGATTTTTCAATGGGAAGATGGAACATTCCAGACGTTCTTTAATGAATATTCCCGTAATATATAAGCTAAATTACCTGCTCTGGCTAAATACCTTAAGGGTGGAGGCCAAAAAACTAACAGAAGAAGAAGAAGAAGAAGAAAAAATTACATTTCTTAAATCTCTAATAATTATTTCTGTACTTGATTTTCGATCAATAGTATCATAAATATCATAAGACTTAAATAATTTATAAAGTAAGCTATATCGGGATGAGTGCCATGTTTGCTATATACAATAAAGAAAAGTGTTTTCTTCTGCAAAGTATAAATTTGTATACCTAAGTAAAATTTAATAACATGTAGTAGAGGGTCAGGTTTTGACGAATTTAAAAAGTCATTTTTAACCTCACTTCCTCATCTACAGAATGGCATCTCCAATAGAATACATACAGTCTGTTCGCTATACTTACGCGGGTTTCGGATTTTTTTTTTAACATTTTTCGAAGTATTTCGACGTTTTTTTTTAACAATTTTAGACGTTTTTCAACAGTTTTAGACGTTTTAAAATATTTTTCAACGTTTTTAATAATATTTTTAGACATTTCTCAACGTTTTCTAACGTTTTTTTAACGGTTTTAAAGGTTTTTCGACGTCTTTAACGTTTTTCAATGTTTTTTAACGTTTTCTGTTAATATTTGTATACGTTTTCCAACGTTTTTCAATGTTTTTCAACATTTTTATACTTTTTTGACGTTTTCCAACGTTTTTCAATGTTTTTCAACGTTTTTTTATAACACTTTTCGACGTTTTCCAATATTTTTCAATGTTTTTCAAGGTTTTTGACATTTTTTAACGATAAAAAATGTTGAAAATGTCGAAAAACGTCTAAAACCGTTAAAAAAAATCGAAAAACGTGGAAAAACGTCTAAAAATGTTATAAAAACGTTAGAAAACTTCGAAAAACGTACAAAAATATTATAAAAAACGTCGAAAAACCTTGAAAACCGTAAAAAATGTCTAAAAATATTATAAAAAACGTTTAAAATCATTTAAACCCGTTGGAAAACGACAAAAAATGTTATTAAAAACGTTGAAAAACATTGAAACCCGTTAAAATGCGTCTAAAATCGATAAAAATATTGAAAAAACGATTAGAAACGTTGAAAAACGTCGAAAAACGACTAAAAATGTAATAAGAAACGTCGAAGAACGTCGAAAAAACGTCTAAAACCGTTAAAAAAAAACGTTTTAAAATCATTTAAACCCGTTGGAAAACGACAAAAAATGTTATTAAAAACGTTGAAAAACATTGAAACCCGTTGAAATGCGTCTAAAATCGATAAAAATGTTGAAAAAACGATTAAAAACGTTGAAAAACGTCGAAAATCGACTAAAAAATGTAATAAGAAACGTCGAAGAACGTCGAAAAACGTCTAAAACCGTTAAATAAAAAAACGTTGAAAACGTCCAATAGCGTCTCAAAATGTCATAAAAAAAACCGTTGGAAAACATCTAAAAATGTTATAAAAACGTTAAAAAACGTCAAAAATATCTAAAACCGCAAAAAAAGTTAAAAAACGTTGAAAAACGTGCAGAACCATTAAAACGTTGAAAATCTTTGAAAAACGTCTAGAAATGTTATAAAAAATATTGAAAACATAGAAAAACGTTGGAAAACGTCGAGAAACGTCTAAAAAGATTATTAGAATGTTAAAAAAACGTCACAAAAAATCTAAAATCGTTAAAAATGTTGGAAAAAGTTGAAAACGTTGAAAACGTCGAAAAATGTGGTTGTGATAAGGGGTCTGGTGGCGTTATGTCGTAAAGATGAAACTTTTCCGCAATTTCTCTGTTACCACTGCATTATCCATCAGCAAGCATTATGTGGAAATTTCCTGAAACTAAACAACGTTATGAAACTGGTGGTAAAAATTGTGAACAAGATTAGAGCTCAAGCGTTACAAAGATTATTCAAAACCTTGGCCGATGAAGTTGACTGTCAATACGGGGACCTACTCCTTCACTCTGAAGTCCGATGGTTAAGTAGAGGACAGGTGCTGAAACGTTTTAATGATGTCCTATCTGGCATAGTTCAATTTTTCAAACAACGCGATAAACCGACTCCGGAACTAGAAAATTCAATCTGGCTTAGAGATTTTGGTTTTCTCGTGGACATTACAGAGAAATTAAACGAACTTAATTTGCAGCTTCAAGGGAGAGACAAAGAACTAGCGGAAATGATTTCTGATATAAAAGCATTTATCAAAAAGCTGGCGTTTTGGGAACAAAACCTAATTAACAGCGATGCGAAGCATTTTCCTATTCTTTCAAAAAAAATATCTCAAAATCCATTAGAACCCTATGACAGCAAATATCATGTAGAAATAGTTTCTACCCTGAAGAATAACTTCAAAAATCGTTTTAAGGATTTCAACGAAATGGCTTTAGTAGCGCAGTTTGTTGTTTCGCCCTTTATAGAAATTAATATCCAACAGTTTGCAACTTGTGTTATGCAGAACTTTGGTGAAGACATCGCTGCAACAGAAATGGAAGTAATTGAGTTTCAAAATGATTTAGCCTTAAAATCGTTAGTCTCAAGTACCAAATGTATCTGGCCTATTGTAAGTAAAGACAAATATTCAGTTCTATGCCGTGTTGCCTTGAAAGTGAAAGCATTATTCAGTTCAACCTATTTGTGTAAATCTTCTTTTTCCAATATGAAGTTTATTAAGAATAAATATCGCAATCGACTTACAGATGAACATTTGGATAATTGTATTCGAATGGCTGTATCAAATTATACCGCAAACATTAAAAAATTATCGATGAGTCTGAGTGTCAGCCTTCTCATTGAACGTGCTTTTTTATTTTTCAATGTTTATGATAGTGCGTTACTTTTTTGTTGTTATTATTAACTATTTTTAAATCTTACGTGACATGCCGTTGTGGCTGGATAAAAGTTTGTGTTTATTTTTCAAACACCTTCGTTTGGTAGGTAGGAATATAGCTATGAACAAGTACGTACTAGTAATATTAGTTATTTTGTTATTAGTTTATTATTAGTACCTATGTATTATGTATTACCAGTTAAATAGTAAAATAAATACATATAATGATAAATTACCTGTGAATTATTTAATTTACGTTGCGTTACGTGGCTTCCGTTTGGGTAGCTCGCTGTTTATTCCAAAATTAACAAAGTAGCTCAAGCCATTGAGAGGTTGAAGTAGCTACATATGGATGGATCCTAGATTGCATTCCTGATTTATCGCTATTCATATTAGACCCGTTGTCATGTCCCTGCCCTTTTATATCCTGTAAATCTAAACCCAAATTATTAATTTCTGCAATTGTAAAGAGGTATCTGCATTTTTTTTATTATTACAACTCCCTTGTTTCCGACGAAGTAGTCAATCAGAAGACTGATGAAACAGACGAAGACGAAAATGATGCAATAAATGTATGATTTTGTGCAAAAATAAATAAAAATAACAAATTATTGTTTTTTGGATGGAAGAAGAGGTATCTACAATTTCAGTCCATTTACTAAATAGAATAATTCAAGAATAAGTACAATTTATTTATTAAATAATCAAATTTTGTTAACCATTATAATCTTTTATATAAAATCAATTCATATGAAAAGCGACATCATAAAAATCATATGATTTTTGACAAATTTTGCAACATTTTAATAATTTATTATACCAGTAATGATTTATTGGAGATAACATTTTATATTAATTTATATATTAACGTACATAGTGAACAAAAATTACATAAAACAACAATTGTTTGTTGATTATAATCCAAAGGAAACACATAATCCAAAGACATAGTTGTTTTTCGAAAGTAAATAGTCACTTGTATTATTTTGATTCACGTAGCTGGGAGATGTTCTTCTTTTTATCATATAAAATATTGCCTTTATTGACAAAAAAACTGATTATAATCTGCAAGAAATAAGAAAAAAAGTAACGAAGGTTTCCAATAGATAGCCTGGCTTGTCAACTGTAGAACTACATACAATTTTTTCTATGTTACTGTTTGTTTTAAACTGGATAGTACAGTAAAGATTATTTTTGCATGAGTTTTAACGAATTCCAGAATGCACCTCGTATTTTACATGTGTAAAAATCCCAAATATTTTAATATAAACGAGCTTGAGGAACAAAATATAAAAATTAGTAGTAGATAAGTACTTTTTACTACTTTTACTACTTCCATCTGAATTATAAATCAAAATAATTGTAAGAAATCGCAGTAATCAAACGTACCGATATTATCAACTTTTAAAAATATTTACATCAGGTTAAACATATGCATCCAAGTAAATATACTGTTCTTCTTGGAATAACTATATAAAAACAATAATTATTTACAATTAACCGTGTAATAGTAATTAATATAATTAATAAAATGGAATAACACAAATCAAAATATTTACGGAAAATACGTATTTTATAAATACACATCGAAATTGTTTATTAATAATATTCCAAACCAAAAACCGCTTTTGAGATTGAAATGCATCGTTGCATTTTAATTGCCAATTATTTAATTCATTTCGATCTAATTTTATTGTGTCCCGAAATTAGACAGTAATCTACATCCTAAAATAGACGTAAAGGTTCATATAAACTTCGTTTTCGAGATACAGGGTGTTAAAAGTGAAGTCCTGATGACACATTTTTGTAAATATTTTCTAAATGTTTAAAGTTAACTAAGTAAAAGTTGGTACAAATTCTATAAAATTGGAAATAGCAATGTTTTCTTTATAATGAAGCTACTTAGATTGCCTCTGGTTCTCTTAGGTTGCCTTTAGCGTTCCGAATTTATCAAAATTAACCTTCTTGTACTCTTCATCAGCTGCTACTAATAAATCTGGTGTACTTATGACCTTCAGCACTTCTTTTTGTAACTATTGATAGCATGCTCATCTTGTTGCTGTCTGAAAATATTTAATTTTTTAGCTGTATACATCCCAGATTCCATCTAAGAGTACGCCATCTGATAAATTCACTCCTCCATAAGGTGTATGGCCTCGTTTTATATAATAAGATACATTGATTCCATACCTCCAGCAAGAATTACATATCGGTCACCTAATAGCATTTCTTTAATTTCTTCTTTAGGAATACCAATAATATTAAAATATGAACTAACAACTCCAGATAAAGCGTTATAATTAACTTTATATGATTGCTTAGGTCTAACCGAAAATGCAACTACCGGATATCAAATTTTATCAGTGAGTTGCAAGGTTTGTCAAAAAATATGATTTTGCTCAAGATAAAATACCTTTATTTTCGATAAACCCCGTATACGACTGATAAAATTTGATATTAGATGATTAAATTTTAGGTTTTAAACTATACAAAACTTTTTATGTAAAGTAACTTTTTTCTAAAATTAATATTAAAAAAAATTGTTGTTTATGATCTAACACCTAACATTTTAACCATCTAATGTCAAATTTAAAGTTTATTTTCTATCTTTAAATAGATATTATTATTAATTTGTATGGTTGAATTTTATTGATTTGAGTAGGTAATGGGCCACTTGGGAACACCCCCCACCAATCCACTTTTTACCAGCCGTTTGTCAACAGTTTTTTAACGATTTTAGACGATTTTCGACGTTTTTCAATGTTTGTTTTCAACATTTTTAGCCGTTTTTCTACGTTTTTCGATGTTTTTCGCCGTTTTTCAACGTTGTTAAGGGTTTTAGACGTTTTTGAACGTTTTTTTATAACAGGTTTAGACGTTTTTCAATGTTTTTTTTATAACATTTTAGACGTTTTTCAACGTTTTCACGGTTTTGGACGTATTTCAATATTTTTAAATGTTTTTCAACGTTTTTTATAACATTTTTAGACATTTTTTCAATTTATTCCAACTTGTTTCAATATTTTTATAAAAATTTTAAACGATTTTAACGTTTTTTTAATGGTTTTACACGTTTTTCGTCGTTTTTGAACTTTTTTAAACAATTTTAGACATTTTTAGACGTTTTCCAACGGTTTTCAACGTTTTTTTATAACACTTTTAGACTTTTTTACCGGTTTTTTTAATGGTTTTACACGTTTTTCGTTGTTTTTCAACTTTTTTAATAGCTTTAGACATTTTTGACGTTTTTCGACGTTTTTTTAACGTTTTTATAACATTGTTAGACGTTTTCCAACGGTTTTCAATGCGTTTATTACATTTTTAGACGCTTTTCAACGTTTTTCGACATTTTCAACGTTTTCCAACATCTTTAACGGTTTTAGACTTTTTTGACGTTTTTTAACGTTCTTCAACGTTTCTTATAACATTTTTAGACGTTTCTTGACGTTTTCCAATAAATTTCTTTATGTTTTCAATGTTTTTTATAACATTTTAGACGTTTTTCAAGGTTTTTCAACGTTTTTCATCATTTTTCAACGTTTTTAATGGTTTTGTACATTTTTCGACGTTTTTTAACGTTTTCCAACTTTTTTTACGGTTATAGATATTTTGACGTTTTTCAACGTTTTTATAATATTTTTATACGTTTTTCGCCGTTTTTCAACGTTGTTAACGGTTTTAAACGTTTTTTATAACAGGTTTAGACTTTTTTCAATATTTTTTTTTTATAACATTTTAGACGTTTTTCAACGTTTTCACGGTTTTGGACGTATTTAAATGTTTTTCAACGTTTTTTATAACATTTTTAGACATTTTTCGACTTATCCCAACTGGTTTCAACTATTTTATAACATTTTTAGACGATTTTAACGTTTTTTTTTTATGGTTTTACACGTTTTTCGTCGTTTTTCAACATTTTTAAACAATTTTAGACATTTTTGACGTTTTTTCGACATTTTTCAACGTTTTTTATAACATTTTTAGAAGTTTTCCAACGATTTTCATCGTTTTTATAACATTTTTAGACGTTTTAAATGTTTTTTTTAATGGTTTTACACGTTTTTCGTTGTTTTTCAACTTTGTTTTAACACTTTTAGACATTTTTGACGTTTTTCGACGTTTTTTAACGTTTTTATAAAATTTTTGAACGTTTTTCGACGTTTTCCAACAGTTTTCAATGCGTTAATTACATTTTTAGACGCTTTTCAACGTTTTTCGACATTTTCAACGTTTTCCAACATCTTTAACGGTTTTAGACTTTTTTGACGTTTTTTAACGTTCTTCAACGTTTCTTATAACTTTTTTAGACGTTTCTCGACGTTTTCCAATGGATTTTTTATGTTTTCAATGTTTTTTATAACAGTTTTAGACGTTTCTCAAGATTTAAGATTTTTCAACGTTTTTCAACGTTTTTAATGGTTTTGTACGTTTTTCGACGTTTTTTTAACGTTTTCCAACTTTTTTTACGGTTTTAGATATTTTTGACGTTTTTTCAACGTTTTTATAACATTTTTATACGTTTTTCGATGTTTTCCAACAGTTTTCAACATGATTTTTAAAATAATTTCTATAAGGGTTTCAAGAAATCTGTTTATTAAACGACAACTTAATAACAATAGTATTAAAAATATTATAATTAAATTTAACTTTAATAATTTGGTACACACTATATTAAAATTATTATTTATTACCTTCTAAAACTAATATTATCTTCTTAGGTAATCAAATTACTTTTAACTTCTTAATTTTGAACGAGAAAAAAGCATTTTTTAAGTTCTAAATCATATACGTAATATATTCTTGAAATCTTTTAATTTTAATAAAAAACAAAAACAAAATTTCTTTAAAAATTGTAGTAACAATATTTTTCTTTTTTTATTTTCAGTGCAGATCTTCGAGGAGTTGAAAGTTAAAGCGGCCATGTTGCTGCAAGCCGTCAAAATTTATTGGAAAACCATTTTCATTGTGATCTACCCATTAGTATTACTTCCAGTTTTTTTAAACAACAACACATCGGCCTTCAGATGTCTGTACGTTGTGCTACTTATGGCAGGTAAGAATTTTAAACATTTTACGAAAAGACGTTGAAAAAAGATGGTTATAAATTTATCTACTTACAATTTCCTACATTTATTTATATATGGACAAGCCTTCGAAAGGTTTGTTTAAGTTTAAAGAACATTTTAGTCAATCATCCAAGAAAAACCTTGTTTCTGATACAATATTGTTAGATTTCCAAACAACAATGTATTCGTTCCACCAAATAATATATTTCAATCATATAGAAAATGAACCTATTGATAAAAAATGCTCCTATTGCTAGAGAAAAGTTGACAACGAGAACTACAGCTTTGCAAAACAGAATAGAGTCAAGAATGCATCATGCAACCAAAAGACATGCTATTTAGTGGTATACAGTTCCAAAACCAGAGAAGAAACTAAAATAGGTTTTTTTTATAACATTTTTGGCCGTTTTTCGACATTTTTTAACGTTTTTCGACGTTTTTCAACGTTTTTAACGGTTTTAGACGTTTTCAATGTTTTTCAACGTTTTTTGTAACATTTTTAGACGTTTTTTAATGTTTCTCAACGTTTTTTTTATAACATTTTAGACGTTTTTACGGTTTTGGACGTTTTTAAATATTTTTCAACGTTTTTTATAATATTTTTAGACGTTTTTAACGATTTTTTAATGGTTTTATACTTATTTCGTCGTTTTTCAACTTTTTTTTAACAATTTTAGACATTTTTCAACGTTTTTGTAACATTTTTAGACGTTTTTCGACGTTTTCCAACGTTTTTTATAACAGTTTTAGACGTTTTTAACGGTTTTTTTAATGGTTTTACACGTATTTCGTTGTTTTTCAAGTTTTTTTTTAACAATTTTAGACATTTTTGACGTTTTTCGACATTTTTAGACGTTTTTCGACATTTTTAGATGTTTTTCGACGTTTTCCAACGGTTTTCAACGTTTTTTTATAACAGTTTTAGACGTTTTTAACGGTTTTTTTTAATGGTTTTACACGTATTTCGTTGTTTTTCAAGTTTTTTTTAACAATTTTAGACATTTTTGACGTTTTTCGACATTTTTCAACGTTTTTATAACATTTTTAAACGTTTTCCAACGGTTTTCAACGCGTTTATAACATTTTTAGACGCTTTTCGATTTTTTTCAACGGTTTTCGACGTTTTCAAAGTTTTTCAACATATTTAACGGTTTTAGTTCTTCAACGTTTCTTATAACCTTTTTAGACGTTTCTCGACGTTTTCCAACGGTTTTTTTTATGTTTTTAATGTTTTTTTTATAACATTTTTAGACGTTTTTCATTGTTTTTCAACGTTTTTAATGGTTTTGCACGTTTTTCGACGTTTTTCAACTTTTTTACGGTTTTAGATATTTCTGACGTTTTTAGACGTTTTCCAACGGTTTTCAACGGTTTTTTAATAACATTTTTAGACACTTTTTGACGCTTTTGGACGTTTTCAACGTTTTTTTAACGGTTTTAGTCGATTTTAGACGTTTTTCAACGTGTTTCAATGATTTTCAACGTTTTTTATAATATTTTTAGACGTTTTTTTTACGGTTTTCAAGGTTTTTCGACGTTTTTTCAACGTTTTTTATAATATTTTTAGACGTTTTTCAACGTTTTTTCGACTTTTTTCAACGGTTTAAGACGTTTTCGACATTTTTAAACATTTTTTATCGTTTAAAAATGTCGAAAAACTTTGACAAACCTTGAAAAACGTCTAAAAATGTTATAAAAACGTTGAAAAACATTGAAAACGTCTAAAAATGTTGAAAAACGTTGAAAAGTATTATAAAAAAACGTTGAAAAACATTGAAAAACGAAATAAGAAAATGTATCTCATTTCTTAATCATAGTTCAGCAAGTACAGCTTTGTATTATAGTTGTAAAAAAATGTTGCTACACACTGTATTTATTTTATTTTTTAGGTTACTGGGTCTTCGAGGTCCTTCCTCTTCCAGTTACCTCCCTTATCCCCATGGTATTGTTTCCTTTAATGGGAATCTTAGATTCAGATAAAACTTCGTTGTGTTATCTCAAAGAGACGAATATGATGTTTGTGGGAGGTCTTATTATTGCCATAGCAGTGGAACATTGTAATCTTCATAAAAGGGTGGCGCTTTATGTCATCAAGCTCGTGGGGTGCAGTCCTAGGAGGTTGAATATCGGGTTGTGTTCGGTGACGATGTTGATCTCCATGTGGATTTCCAATACTGCCGCTGCGGCTATGATGATACCTATTATAGGTAAGAATTTTTTTGAATATGTAGTAAAATTGAGTTGGGATAGATATAATGATTAAAAAGGTATTTGTGGTTTAAGAAAGAAAAGTGATTTCTAATAAAAAAAAAAACAAAGAAAGTATACAAAAAATACATTAGAGTACAAAAAATACAAAAATAAAAAACAAAAAATACAAAAAATAAAAATATACAAAAATATAAAAATACAAAAAAATGCAAAAATAAAAAAAACAAACGAATATAAAAAATACAAATAAAAAACAAAGAAAGTATACAAAAATTCAAAAAAAAATAAAAATATACAAAAAATACAAAAAGATACTAGAAAAACAAACAAAAATACAAACAAATACAAACAAAAAAATACAAATACAAAACTAAAAAATACTAAAAATACAAATACAATTTAAGAATGAAAACTGATATAGAATTTCTAATAAAAAAAAAACAAAGAAAGTATAAAAAAACAAGAGTACAAAAAAATACAATACAAAAAATACAAACGAATACAAAAAATGCAAACAAATACAAAAAATACAAAAAATACAAAAAATACAAAAAATACAAAAAATAAAAAAATACAAAAAATACAAAAAAAATACAAAAAAATACAAAAAAATACAAAAAAATACAAAAAAATACAAAAAAACAAAAAAATACAAAAAATACAAAAAAATACAAAAAAAATACAAAAAAATACAAAAAATGCAAAAGAATACAAAAAATACAAACTAATATAAACGAATACAAACGAATACAAACGAATACAAACGAATACAAACGAATACAAACGAATACAAACGAATACAAACGAATACAAACGAATACAAACGAATACAAATGAATACAAACGAATACAAACGAGTGCAAACGAGTGCAAACGAATACAAGTGAATACAAACGAATACAAATAAAAACGAATACAAATACAAAAAATACAAAAATACAAAGAAAGTTTACAAAAAAATTCATTAGAACAAAAACAAAAAAATATACAAAAAAATAAAAATACAGAAGAAATACAAACAAAAATACAAACAAATACAAAATAAATAACAAAAATACAAAAAATACAAAGAAAGTACAAAAAATGCATTAGAACATAAAATACAAAAGAAATACAAACAAAAATACAAACAAATACAAATACAAAAAATGTAAACATATACAAAAATATAAACATACAAAAATACAAAAAAACATTACAACAAAAAATACAAAATAAAAATACAAAAGAATACAAAAGAAATACAAACAAATACAAAAAATGTAAACATATACAAAAATATAAACATACAAAAATACAAAAAAACATTACAACAAAAAATACAAAAATAAAAATACAAAAGAATACAAAAGAAATACAAACAAATATAACAAATACAAATACAAAAATATGAAAAATACCAAAAATACATAAATACAAAAAATACAAAAAATAAAAAAATATAAAAAATACAAAAAAATACAAAAAAATACAAAAAAATACAAAAAAATACAAAAAAATACAAAAAAATACAAAAAAATACAAAAAAATACAAAAAAAATACAAAAAAATACAAAAAAATACAAAAAAATACAAAAAAAATACAAAAAAATACAAAAAAATACAAAAAAAATACAAAAAAATACAAAAAAATACAAAAAAATACAAAAAAATACAAAAAAATACAAAAAAATACAAAAAAATACAAAAAAATACAAAAAAATACAAAAAAATACAAAAAAATACAAAAAAATACAAAAAAATACAAAAAAATACAAAAAAATACAAAAAAATACAAAAAAATACAAAAAAATACAAAAAAATGCAAAAGAATACAAAAAATATAAACGAATACAAACGAATACAAACGAATACAAACGAATACAAACGAATGCAAACGAATACAAATGAATACAAACGAATACAAACGAGTGCAAACGAATACAAGTGAATACAAACGAATACAAATACAAACGAATACAAATACAAAAAATACAAACATACAAAAATACAAAGAAAGTTTACAAAAAAATTCATTAGAACAAAAAAATAAAAAATATACAAAAAAATAAAAATACAGAAGAAATACAAACAAAAATACAAACAAATACAAAATAAATAACAAAAATACAAAAAATACAAAAAAATACAAAAAAAATACAAAGAAAGTGTACAAAAAATGCATTAGAACAAGAAATACAAACAACAATACAAACAAATACAAATACAAAAAATGTAAACATATACAAAAATATAAACATACAAAAATACAAAAAAACATTACAACAAAAAATACAAAAATAAAAAAATAAAAATACAAAAGAATACAAAAGAAATACAAACAAATACAAATACAAAAAATGTAAACATATACAAAAATACAAAAAAACATTACAACAAAAAATACAAAAATAAAAAAATAAAAATACAAAAGAATACAAAAGAAATACAAACAAAAATACAAACAAATATAACAAATACAAAAATATGAAAAATACAAAAAATACAAAAAATACAAAAAATACAAAAAATACAAAAAATACAAAAAATACAAAAAATACAAAAAATACAAAAACAAAAAATACAAACAAAAATACAAAATATATAGAGAAATACAAAAAATACAAAAAAATACTGATATAATGATTAAATAGAAATTTGTGATTTAAGAAAGAAAAATAAATAAATTGAAAAAATACAAAAAATAAAAATTATACAAAAAATACAAACAAAAATACAAGTACAAAAAATACAGAACAATGCAAAAAAAATACAAAAAAAATACAAAAAATACAAAAAAATACAAAAAAAAATAAAAAAATACAGAAAAATATAGAAAAATATAGAAAAATAAAATATAGAAAAATATAGAAAATATAGAAAAATATAGAAAAATACAAAAAAAAACAATACTGATAGTTTTAATTGTAACTTAAAACATGTTTTTACTGTAAGAAAATATATTTTGAAAATTATGTATTTATTAAATTTACTTTATCACCCTGTAGAATGAAAACTGGAACGATTATAGGAAAATAATATTTAATTTACCTTAATAATTACTTGAGATCTAGAAATCTTCCAGTTTACTGTACTTTATTCTGAAACACCATGTATAGTAGACATTGTAAAAATCTTTCATTTGATAGTACCTAATTAATTATTTATATAAAATGTCCCTATTTAATGAATGCTGCGCTTAAGTATAATTAAAATGATTCCAAAAAAATTTAAAAAAATTCAATATAATGATTAAAAAGGTATTTGTGATTCAAGAAAATTAATTAATTCTGTGCTTGGGTACAAAGTAAAATTATTTAAATTTTAGAAGCAACTTTGGCAGCTCTTGAAAAACAGGGTATAGGCGAAGTCTTCGAATGCCGCACTTTAAAAGGTCAATTAATTGCATGTCAATCCACAGATTTTTTAAATGTTATTGTATATAGTCTCATTTTTAATAATTGTTTATTTATTAACAACAATAACCACTGTTGTGAATGTCTAAATTTGTTCAACAACTTATTCGTGTTTTTACAATTTGATTTTACTCATAATTTATGTTTTTTTTGTTCCTAAAATACTTTTTTTACAAAGATAAAGATAAAAAATGGTTTCTATTAGATTAAACGCCTCAGAGCTTTCTCTCTAATTATGTGTCTAATCTTTTTCTATTAAGACTTTCTGATAGCAAATAATTTACATTAAAAACAACAATTTTACATTCTAGAAGCAACTTTATTAGCTCTTGAAGAACAAGGTATTGGAGAAGTATTCGAAAGCAACGATTTAGAAGGTGAAATAGCCATCGATAGTGAAGAAAGGGAAGATACAAAAAGGCCAACGAGGACCACGATGTGCTATTTTATTTCTACTGCCTATGCTGCCAGTATTGGAGGAATGGGGTGCATCATCGGATCTGGGACGAATCTCACGTTTAAGGGATTATATGAGACTTTATTTCCAGATAGCCCAGGTTAGTTTTTTATCCTCAAATATTTTCCTAATTGGTACAAATTTTTGAAAAATATATGGAAAATAAAGATTCTGGATGAGTTTGAAGATGAGGTTTGGAAATAAATGTTTTTAATATTAAAAAAGCAACAATACTTTTCTTTTATAACATTCTTAGACACTTTTGGACGTTTTAAACGGTTTTATAACATTTTTTGACGTTTTTCGACGTTTTGAACGGTTTTAGACATTTTTTAATTTTTTTCAACGTTTTTTTTATAACATTTTTAGACGTTTTTAAATGTTTTTCAACGTTTTTTATAACATTTTAGACGTTTTTCAACATTTTTACTGTTTTGGACGTTTTTAAATGTTTTTCAACGTTTTTTATAATATTTTTAGACATTTTTCGACGCATTCCAGCGGTTTTCAACGTTCTAACATGTTTAGACGTTTTAATGGTTTTACACGTTTTTCGACGTTTTGAACGGTTTTAGACGTTTTTCAATGTTTTTCAACGTTTTTTTATAGGTAACATTTTAGACGTTTTTCAACATTTTAACTGTTTTGGATGTTTTTAAACTTTTTTTATAATATTTTTAGACATTTTTCGACGCATTTCAACGGTTTCAACGTTTTAACATTTTTAGACGTTTTAACGGTTTTTTAATGGTTTTTCACGTTTTTCGTTGTTTTTTAACTTTTTTAACAGTTTTAGACATTTTTGACGTTTTTCAACGTTTTGAACGGTTTTAGGACATTTTTCAATGTTTTTCAACGTTTTTTATAATATTTTAGACGTTTTTCAATGTTTTTCAACATTTTTTTTTACAACATTTTAGACGTTTATCAACATTTTTTACTGTTTTGGACGTTTTTAAATGTTTTTTAACGTTTTTTATAATATTTTTAGACATTTTTCGACGGTTTTCAACGTTTTAACATTTTTAAAACGTTTTTAAACGGTTTTTTAATGGTTTTACACGTTTTTCGTTGTTTTTTAACATTTTTAACAGTTTTAGACATTTTTGACGTTTTTCGACGTTTTGAACGGTTTTCAATGTTTTTCAACGTTCTTAAATTTTTTTTGTCGTTTTCCAACGTGTTTCAATGATTTTCAACATTTTTTGAATATTCTTAGACGTTTTTTTTACGGTTTTCAAGGTTTTTCGGCGTTTTTCAACGTTTTTTATAATATTTTTAGACGTTTTTTTAAGTTTACCAACGTTTTTATGATATTTTTTAACTTTTTTCGACGGTTTTAGACGTTTTTCAACATTTTCAACATTTTTATCGTTCAAAAATGTAGAAAAACGTTGAAAAACGTCAAAAATCGTCTAAAAATTATATAAAAACGTTGAAAAACATTGAAAAATATTGGAAAACGTCTAAAAATGTTGGAAAACGTCGAAAACTGTTATAAAAAATGTTAAAAACACTGAAAAACGTCTACAAATATTAACAAAAAAAACGTTAAAAAACATTGAAAAACGTTAAATACGTCGAAAACTTCTAAAACCGTTAAAAAAACTTTAAAAACTGTTATTAAAAAACGTTGAAAAATGTTGAAAAACGTTGGAAAACGTTAAAAAACATTGAAAATCGTTGGAAAACGTCAAAAAACGTCTAAAACTGTTATAAAAAACGTTGAAACATATTTTAAAACGTCTAAAACCGTTGAAAAACGTCTAAAATCATTGAAAAACGTCGAAATACTTCGAAAAATGTTTAAAAAAAGGTTGAAAAACGTCTGAAGTTGTAGCTATCAACAAGGCCTTGCAAGTAATATTAGACAAAAACATCGTTTAATCCAATATACTCTCAGACTCCAAAGCTACACTTCAAAAAATAGCAAGATCATGCTTTTCCAGGGAAACTGAACATTGTTCCTTCTTGACTAAGGACAATATCTTACTCGCAGAAGATGAACATAATCCTTTTTTTTTAGAAGTGTTTCAATGTTTTTCAACGTTTTTTTATAACATTTTAGACGTTTTTCAACATTTTTACGGTTTTGGACGTTTTTAAATATTTTTCAACGTTTTTTATAATATTTTTAGACAGTTTTCGACGTATTCCAACGGTTTTCAACGTTTTAACATTTTTAGACGCTTTCCAACGGTTTTCAACGCGTTTTTAACATTCTCACGTTTAAGGGATTGTATGAAACTTTGTTTCCCGATAGTCCAGGTTAGTTACTTAGTGTATTTTTTATACTCAAATATTTTTTTAATTGATACAAAATGAAAAATATATGGAAAATAAAGATTATGAATAAGTTTGAAGATGAGGTTTGGAAATAAATGTTTTTAATATTAAAAAAATCGATTTTTCTTTGTGACAGGACATTAAATTGTCTAATTGTTATTATATTATTCTCAGGTGTGGAATTCACGAAATGGATGATCCTCAACGTACCCCTCATGCTCATCATGATGTATTTAGGGATAATCTGGATGCAATTTTGGTTCATGGGACTCTTCAGGCCGAGCTCCGTAGACGCCAAAAAGATCAGAGTGGGTCAGCAAGGTGCAGCTGTAGCTAAAAAGCTGATCAATCATCAATTGGAACAGCTGGGACCGATGTCGTTCCATGAAGGCGCTATCGGAGTGTGTTTCTTGTTTTCGATATTGTTGTGGTTCTTCAGGAAGCCGCAATTTGTGACCGGATGGGCGGAACTGATTACTAATCATAAGGTACAAATTTGATGGTGATTCAATGATTTATTTTAAAGGAAATGCAAGAAAATTGATTGTTTAAACGATTATAATCGATTATTTAAAATAATCGATTATTTTTGTTTTTTATAAAAATCGATTTATCGGTTAATCGGGTTTTTAACTAATCGATTATTTTCGATTTTTAAAGGAAATACGAAAACAACAATAGATTGTTTGATTATAATCGATGATTCGGTTACTTTTTTATGAAAATCGATTATCGGTTATAATTAATCGATTATTTTTAATTTTATTTTCGTTTTTCAAAGATAATGAAATAATCGATTTGAAAGGAAATATAAAAAAATAGATTAATAAATCAATTGATTAAAAAATAATCGATTATTTTTTAAATAATCGATAATTTTGGTTTAATTTTTTTTGAAAATCGATTTATTGTCTAATTAATTCTTTTTAATTTATCGATTCTTTTGTTTTTTCAATTTTTTCGAGGTAATCCAATAATAATTTATTTCAAAGTAAATATAAAAAATCGATTATTTGAAAATAATCGATTATTTAAAACAATCGATAATTCGATTATTTTTTTAGAAAAATCGATTTATCGGGTAATCTGCTATAATTAATTGATTAATTTAGATTAAGCGATTATTTTTTATTAATCGAGTATGGATATTCGATTTTAAAGGAAATTCGAAAAAAATTTGAAAATAATAGATTGATCGAAAATAATCGATTATTTAAAACAATCGATAATTTGATTATTTTTTTATAAAAATCGATTTTTCGGTTAATCAGGTTTTTAACTAATCGATTTTCGATTTTTCAAAGATTATCGAATAATCGATTGATCGAAAATAATCGATTATTTATAACAATCGATAATTTAATTATTTTTTTTAAAAAATCAATTTATCGGGTAATGGGGTTTTTAACTAATCGATATTCAATTTTTAAATATTATCGAATAATCAAAAATAATCGATTATTTAAACAATCGATAATTTAATTCTTTTTTTTTTTTTTAGAAAAATCCATTTGTCAGTTAATCGGATTTTTAATTAATCGATTTTCGATTTTATCGAAAAATCAATTGATGGAAAATATTCGATTATTTAAAAAAATCGATATTCGAATATTTTTTGGAAAAATCGATTTATCGGATTTTCAGCTAATCGATTTTCGATTTTTCAAAGATTATCGATCAATCGATTGATCAAAAATAATCGATAATTCGATTATTTTTTTAAAAAAATCGATTTATCGGTCAATCGGGTTTTTGAGTAATCAAATTTCGATTTTTCAAAGATTATCGAATAATCGAAAATAATCGATTAATCGAAAATAATCGATTAATCGAAAATAATCGATTAATCGAAAATAATCGATTTAGCGAAAATAATCGATTATTAATTGGTTTTAAAGGAAATACGAAAAAATAGATGATTTGTTCGAAAATAATCGATTATTTAAAACAATCAATTATTTTTTTAGAAAAATCAATTTTTTTACTTTCTGAGAGGAAAATTCTTGAAGTAAAAGTTACTTCTTATATTATTCTCTATAATATTTGTTCTATACAAAATTTTCCTAAAATGGTCCGTATTCGAGAAATTTGACAAAATGTAAAAAATTCAAATTTTTAAGAATGTTTTATGGAATATATTTGTTATTTGCGTTTGGAGAAGAAAATTCTTCAAATGGAAGTTGCTTGTAATATTATTCTTTATAATTTTTGTCTTATACAAAATTTTCCTAAAATGGTCCGTATTCGAGAAATTTGACAAAATGTAAAAAATTCAAATTTTTAAGAAAATTATTAAAATAATTTATATTTTATTAAATATATCTCTTATTTACGTCTAGAGAAGAAAATTCTTCAAATAAAAGTTACTTCTTATATTATTCTCTATAATATTTGTTTTATACAAAATTTTCCTAAAATGGTCCGTATTCGAGAAATTTGACAAAATGTAAAAAATTCAAATTTTTAAGAAAATTATTAAAATAATTTATATTTTATTAAATATTTCTGTTATTTACTTTTGGAGAGAAAAATTCTTTAAATAAAAGTTACTTGTTATATTATTCTCTATAATATTTGTTCTATACAAAATTTTCCTAAAATGGACCGTAATGGAAAAATTTGAGGAAGAGTGTAAAATTGAAATTTTTCAGTATTTACGTTGGCAATGAATACGAATAAAAAAATGTTTCGATTTAGAAGTATGTGGAAAATGTATATATTTAATTCAGCCTCTAATCACATCAGATTTCTTCAGAAACAAACAAATTAAGACCTGTATAAACAATGTTATAAATTGCTTAAGATCAACATCAATATTGTGTTTGTTTAGTACATTGTTGCAATTTATAGACCTCAAGAAATTGTTCAATTCTAGGATATTACCATTTTTGAAGTTAAGAGTATTCTTCACATATGTAGCAAATAATAAATACAACTAAGCAATACAAAAAAAATTAAATTACGCTTCTACTTATTTTCATAAACATTTCAAACCTCAGACTGTTTAGTAATTTAATATGCATCATACTAATTTCACAATAAATTCGTCATATTTAATGAACAATTCTCTTATCCTGTTTGTTTATTCCTTATGTTGTTATCTTGATTGCAAAAGTCCAATGTGATACGAAACGAACTTTAATTTCAAGTGTAAACAGTCTTTTTTTTATTAAAAGAACTCTTTCTTGTAGGGGGTCATGCTCTTTGCCTTTTCATGTTATGTGTCAATTTGTCCTCTTGCGACAGGAAGTTCGAAGTCTCGACATC
>OV651834.1:1580889-1743389 GCA_927349885.1 Psylliodes chrysocephalus
AGGCATACCCTTTCGATTTTTTAGAAAATTATTTTTATTTAAAAATCTACATACATATAGAATGCAAGATCCGAAACTCAAAAAAATACTTTTGACGTTTAAAAGAAGCCTTTCGATGCAAGTGATTGCTACTTTTGCACGACAAAAGTTGGGACTGCGGGCCGAAATTTCTTATTCTTCTGTATCAAGTGTGCAACAACCAGTTGCAAAGTTTATAGAAGGTTCAGAAGATGATACGTCAAAAGACAGCCTGACCAGTGGATTCGATACAATGGAAGTCGACGTCGATCCTGAGAATGTAGCTATTAATGACGAAGACTCTGTTACTGGCAGTGAATCCGATTTCAGTGAACCTGATGAAAAAGTTCCTTCGAGCAGTGATGAAGAGTACAGGCCGATCGGTGAAGAGAAAAAGCCAGAAAAATATGACCAAAAACATCTAAATGATTTATTTAGAGAAGCTTAACTCTCGAAATATTGGCTTCGAGTATGAAAAGGAGAAATCTTTTGACAAAAGGTACCAACGTTTCATTTTATCGGAATCAAGAGGAAGCTTTCCGTAAATATTTTGAAAATTCAATTTATTCAAATTCAAATAGTAATAAAGTACAAATAATAATAATAATATTTTAAGATTAATATAGATTTACAAAAAATCTAGAATTAGCAACAAGCCTAAGCAAAAGCTGCCTGTGTTGCTTGTGCTGATTCTAAAAGATTTGAAATAAAACGTACATTTTATATTTTAGTGCCTAAGTAGGTATAAAAATAAGTAGGATACAAATTTTTTTTAGATTGAGTACATATGCAGAGCGAAGCAGACGAGGGTTATCCAGGAGTTATTCCAACATTTAATACAAATAGTTAACAACAAATTTCAATTTTAAATCAGGTATAGCTTACAACATTATAGCAGTAAATGTGATTTGGTTATCTATTATATATTTTGTTTGAATATAGATAGTTTACTTTTTTGTTTGAGATGTATGGGGATTAGATTGTAGAACTTGGGACCAAAGTAAAAGAAGGATCTTTGGGTTAGAGATTTTTTAAAAAGTTGAGTAGAAAGGTCCATATTTGTAGTAGAGCGAGTCAATCGAGTTTGTTTATATTGAAATAGTTCAGGGCTATTATATACTTTTATGATACATTGGTAGATAAAGAGTGATTTAATGTTGAGGATTTCGTTTTCATTATATAATCGTATGGTAGTGAATAATTTACTTTTAATATTATTTTCAAAATTGTGTTTTGTGTTACTTGCAGAGTATTAAGTGTAGTGTTAAAAGCCCCTTTCCATGCCGTAATACAGTATCTTAAAACAGATTCCACTAATGAAGAATATGTCATGATTATTTTTGTCTTAGAGAGAATATCGCGAAGTACATAAAATGTATGCATTAGAGCCCTTATTCGATTACTAACATGAGTGATATGCTCTGTCCAACGTATATATTGGTCTAGTATAACACCTAAATATTTTATGGAAGCGACTTTTTCAATAGTGGGACATATGCAATTGTTTAGCTCGCAGTTTGGGCTGTGTAGTTTAATCGGTAAGTTAATTGGCTGATTTGTAGCAGTCGGGCTGAAAGCAATAAATTTTGTTTTTTTAATATTTAATGTTAGTTTGTTATAGTTTAACCATAGTGTCACCTTAGTTAATGTAGCTTCTGTTTTGCGATATACGTCTTCCCACGTTTTTCCGGTGAAAATTATGGCTGTATCATCGGCATAACACACAAGATGACCTTGAAAATTATTAATTTTTGTTATACTATTCATGTAAACAAGAAACAACAAGGGACCCAAGACTGTTCCCTGTGGAACACCCACTTTAATAATTGATTCGCAGCTAAATTCAGAACCAATCCTTACTCTTTGAACACGATTATATAAGTAATCAGATATAAGTTTAAGCGCCACGTCCCGAATTCCATAGTCTTCTAGTTTGTTTAGAAGTATTTCATGAGAGACTGTATCAAATGCCTTGGCTAAATCAAGGAATACAGCAGTGCATGCCAATGATTCATCCAGGGCACCGACTACTTTTCTCATAAGATCTATAATTGCAGTTTCAGTACTTGAATTTTCTATAAAACCATGTTGATAGCTGGAGATAATGCCGTGAGTTTGAAAGAAAGCAGTTAGCCTCACCTTCAGTGCCTTTTCAAATATTTTTGCTATATTGTTTATTAATGAAATAGGTCTATAATTATTTACTCTGCTGGAATCCCCTGATTTAAATATAGGGGTAACAATAGATTGCTTCCATTGATGGGGAATTTTTCCAGTCTGAAAACATAGGTTAATAATATGTGTTAGAGGAGAAACAATATATGCATGGATGCTTTTTATTGTTTTTACTTCTAATTTATCTGGACCTGGTGCACAATTATTTTTTAAATTCGAAATAAAAATAGTTACTTCATTTTTTGATATTGGCCGAAGAAATATACTCGAAGTGATTTGATCATTACTGATAAAATTATCAGGTAAGTTTGTTGTGGGTATTTTATTTGCCATTTCGTTTCCGAGGTTTGAAAAAAATCTATTAAACTCGTTTGCTTTTTTTTTATTACCATTTAGTATTACATTATTTTTATTAGTGATCGGTATTATATCTATTTTATTAGTATTTTTTGCACGTCCTGAGATGTTATTAATAACTTTCCAAATTTTTTTTGAGTCGTTACCGGCTTCATCCATTTGTTTTTGATAGTATTCTTTTTTTGTTTTTTTTTAATAATACGTTTATTTTATTTCTATATTTTTTATACTCACTTTCAAATTCAGGACAAAAGTTTTTTATTAGTTTTTTTTTTAGACAATCTCCATGTTTAATTGAAGATATTAGCTCTAAGGTAATCTACGGTTTAATTATTGTTATTTTATTTTTTACTATTTTTGTATAAGTTGAGGTTGTAATGTGATTATCTAATTTGTTTCGGAATATATTATATGCTAATTGTCAGTCTGTATTATTTTTATACAATTCAATTTTCTTTTTTCTTTACTTAAAAGATTTTTTTGTTTATAAAAATTTATTATGTTTATTTTATTTACAGGTGCGTGAATAGTATGTATTTGCGTTAAAAAAGATATAAATACAGCGGGTGAATAATGATCTGTCATATCAGTACGGAAAATAACAGGTTTAATATCAATAAAGTTTCTGATATTGTTTTGGATTCTTATGAAAATATGGTCAATTGTAGTTTTAGTGTTATTTGTTACTCGCGTAGGTTTATTTATATAGGAAATAAAATCATTTGAGTTTAGTATATTAAGATATTTATTAGTTTCATGAGTATCTTTTTTTAATAAATCAATATTTATGTCTCCTACATACACTTCTAAATTTTGTTTTTGATATATTTCTAAATCCTCTAAATATTTTTTTGAGTCTGTTCCTGGTAGTCTATAAAATGCTGTTAGCCCAATTTTATTATTCTTTGGTAAATAATTTGTTGTAAAAGTTACTCTTAGAAAATTACTTTCGTTTATTGGAACTATATTAGCTGATGCTGTTATATTATTTTTTATATAAATTACAACTCCGTCACATTTATTAAATAGCGACTCATTGTAATAAATTAAATAGTTTGGAATCGAGAAATCATTTAAATTGTTTATTTTTCTTGTTTCAGATAAGATGATGACATCAAATCTGTTTTTTGACATTTCTATGTATACTAGTAATTGGTCATAATGTTTCTGTAAGCTCCTTATATTAAAATGAACTATCCCTAGTGAGCCATTATCTGCTTCTCTCTGCACATAATCCCCGATGTCATCAAATATTTGTGTATCCACCTCTGAATTATCTAAAATATCCAAAAAATCTATCATTTTATGTAGATACCTTTAAAAAGAGGAAGAATTGCTTTATTGCACTGAGAAAATTAGGGACGATTTATTAACAGAAACTATAAAGCAACTAAACACACTTTTGGAAATTAATTTAACAGAAGGGGATATTAATAATATATTTTCTGTCGGAAGGGAAGAAGAAAAAAGAGGAACACATTTAGAATTTGTGTCATATTTGAAAAAACAATTAATCTTTAAAAATATTATAAAACTTAAGGGAAAGAAAATATCAATTTTGAACGATTTGTGCCCGGATGATCGAGAAATAAACAAGAAGTTAGTATTTCATTTAAAAGAAGCTAAAAAAGATAATAAGATCTGCAGAATAAAGGAACAAAAATTGGAAATTGAAGGTCAAACTTAAACGATCTTGAAAAACATCCACATCAAAATATCGAGATTGGCTCAGAGGAATCAAGCTACACCGATTTATCAGAAAGTTCAGAAGAAAGTTCAAGTGAAGAAGCAATACACACCAATCAAGAAATAAAAACAAAAAAACGTAAAGGAAATGGTAAATCACCAAAAGCCGATAAAAGAAGATCCACGAAGAAATTGAAAGAAAATAAGAACACAAAAAGCGCATATACTATGTCACTTCGTAGGCAACCAACAACGTCAAAATAAATATAATTATTTTATCTCCCCTATATATTTCTATGGAATATTACCATTGTAAATCAAATTAATTAATTTTTATGAGTTTATTGTGTATCTAGAAATAGGATTAGTTTTAAAGTGTTATTTCTTTTAATATACAATTACCATTTATTTTTTAAAATGAACAAATTCAAAGTATGTCATATAAATGCACGATCCATTACAAGTAATTTTGCTGAATTCAAACGCACTGTATGTGACAAATACGATATTATAACAGTTTCTGAAACTTGGCTAAATGCGAATATTATTAGTGATATTATTGATTTTCCAGGATATAAGTTATTTCGTAGAGATAGAAATGATGATCGTAGAGGTGGGGGTGTGGCTTTGTATATAAAAGATATTTTTAATGCTAAGCAAATTAGAAACTTATTAACTAATGAAACAGAACAGATTTGGATTTGTTTTTATATAAATAAAGTATCTTATGCTGTCGGAACCCTATACAAACCACCTAATTATTCATCTTCTGTTTTTTTGACTGTTCTTGAGGATGTTCTTAATACAATTGCCCCAAAATATGACAACCTAATTTTTGCTGGCGATTTAAATATAGATTGCCTTGATACAGGAAGTACTTCATTTGTAACATTACAAAATATACTTAATATTTTTAATTTAAAACAAGTCGTAGATCAACCAACTCATATAACCTCTAGTTCGTGTACCCTACTAGATTTGATATTTTGTTCTCATGAGATTAATTGTGATAATACTTCCGTTACCGATTGTCCAAGTTTTACTAATCATCATCTTGTATCGTGTTCCTTTGATATAAAAACGATTAAAGCTGTACCTAAAATGTACACCTACAGGGATTTCTCTCAATTTTCTAATGAAAATTTTACTCTAGACCTGTCTAATGCAAACATTGAATATATCTACCAATTAAATACTGTCGATGACAAGGTTAATTATTTTACAAACACAATAGTGCAACTGTTTAATAAGCATGCTCCTTTAAAAACTATTAAAGTCACTAAAAATAAAGCTCCGTGGCTTACTGCGAACTTAAAACTAATGATGCCCCTACGTGACAAAGCACTAAATAAATTTAAAAGAACTCAACTATAATTACTATAAAGACCTACGAAATTTAACCAACAAAACTATTAGATTAGAGAAAAAAGCTTATCTTGAATTTCAACTTCGAAATCAAAAGCGTAACAACATCTGGAAGGAATTAAAAAAACTTGATGTACACAGTAAACCAGTAATAGATATACCTGAGAATTTATGCAATGTTCAAGAAATTAATAAATACTTCATTAATATTACTAATTCTAATAAAGTACCTGATGATGATCTACTACAATTTTATCAAAACACTACAATTCTAAATGAAGGAAATTTTTCATTTAGTCATATATCCGATGAGGAATGTTACAAACAAATGTTATCAATAAAAACACAAGCCGTGGGTGTGGACAAAATTAATATCAAGATATTATTATATTGTTGTCCTTTAATTATCCCTTACATAACTCATATATTTAATTTTATTCTAATAAATGCTTGTTTTCCTGACCTTTGGAAGAAATCATATGTCATTACTCTTCCAAAGAAATCATCTCTTGAGTCATATTCTGATCTACGACCCATAAGCGTTTTATGTTGCATATCCAAAGTATTTAAAAAAATACTAGACAAACAAATTAGAAAATATTTATGCACTTATAATCTACTTCCTTTGAGTCAGTCTGGTTTTCGCAGTGGCTTTAGCTGTACCACAGCATTACTTAAAGTTACTGATGACATTCACAGAGCATGTGATAATAATCTGTTGACCATTTTAATTCTTCTTGATTACTCGAAAGCTTTTGACCTCATTAATCATTCACTTCTTTTGGCGCTCTTGCACTTTTTTGGATTTACGTATAATTCTATTAATTTCTTCAAAAGTTATCTAAACAATCGATGCCAGGCAACTGTCATAAAACAAAACTCGTCTGATTTTTCTTTTATTAATTCTGGTGTTCCCCAGGGGTCAATACTAGGTCCACTTTTATTTGTTATGTATGCTTCTCAATTACCTTCTGCTCTTCAAAACTGTCAGATTCACACTTATACAGATGATACGCAGCTCTATTACTCTTTTGAAGAGAAAACTATTCAGGATGCTTGTAATAAAATTAATGATGACATTTTGTCATTCGTTCATTTATCTGATAAGCACTGCCTAAGCATAAATCCCTCTAAATCAATAGTTCAACTTTTTGGCCGACCCGTTGCAAGAAAACGTAACCTTAATAATGTAAATATTAGCTTAAATGGAGATCTCTTAATGCTGCATTCCTCTGCAAAAAACCTAGGTATATATATAGACAACTCACTACGATTTTCATCCCATATATCAATCATTACAAAAAGGTCTTATTGCAGTTTAAAATTATTATACTCTAATAAGAGTTTACTTAATAAAAAAACTAAAATAATGCTGTGCGACCATAGAAATAGTATAGAAAGCCGATTCCATATATCAAAAATGAAACCATAAGGAGAAAATAGTGTGTCGGAGCTCATGCGTATAACGGTGCTGGCGCGAACAGGACCGGTGCAAGTTTTTTATTGATCGAACAAATAGTTCGCACGATATTTCAATCATACATTTTTAGAGATGATTCTATACAAAAAACGTTTAAAAAAATTTCAAGTTAAGGTAAATATGGTTCTGACAGTCCTTATTAAGAAAGATATATGGCATAAAATGTGAATTAGTTAATTTTCGGCAATCATTAGTACAGTAGTCATGAGATTTTGCTTGTGATTTTAAAAATACTTTCCAGAAAAACCACGTGCTCCGGTTTTGACTACGTTTATTATTAAACAGCGAAATTATATACAAAAACTTTAATCCACAATCTAAATTAGGTACTATCACAAGAAAATCACTGTTACAATAATTAATTACTTAACCAAAAACTAAAATACTTTTTAGGTACCTACGTAACCAGAAAGCTGGACCATTTATCCTAATATTGATTTTCTCTCTCCCTACGGTAAAACTTAAAACAATAACAAATTGCCTATCTACTAGGGTCGGTAACTAAACGTATATACATAATGGGCGGATTTTGTTTATACTTAACATTACACTCGCGCATTTAAATATAACTATGCATATAAATATTTACAAACAAAGATACTTTTCCAAACAGGCAATCATTAGTACTGTAGTCACGAGATTTTGCTTGTGATTTGACATCTTATTTGATAATATCATTTGCTACAACTAAATTTAATCTGGGGAGTGCAAAATAGGGCCCAGGAATATTATGTTCGATATTTTTTTACATTTTGTCAGCCGAGACTATGAGTCGTTAGACAGAAAACCTTTCATGTTACCATTTTCAATATAAATTAAAAAATTAAAAAATACTACTACATTTACTTGATACATATTTTATTTTAATTTTGAACCCTTTTAAAAGGGTCTTTCGGTTCCATAATAAAAATTAGTTGCTGCTTACTAGAAACATTCTATATAGCCTAAACCAATTTATAGTTTGTTTTCGATCAATTTAATACAAAGATTTAAAGTTTTTAGTCGATGATAACATTCCACACCAGCACATTGCAAACCTATTTTATAAATAATAGGAATAAACTTGTAAATCATTAATTTGCTAGTTATCTCACTCATATGATTTTTTTGTTTTTATGAATATTTCGATGTCTAAATATATTTTGGCCTTACAATACGAAGCGTTTTGTATCTACCACTTTTTTAATGAACGATAAATGTTGACAGGCGTGTACCTTTTTCGGAACAAGAGGCGTTTTAACGAAGGAAATGATTTTCGAACTATCTAGTTAGTTTTCGGAAAAATAGAAAACGTTTGAAGAAAGTTGTCAATAACAGTTTGTCGTTCATGTGTTTCATTTTGATCAGCTTTCATACTAAATTGCGTAGAATATTTTTCCGATTCAAAATCGAGATTCTCGATATTTCCACAGTTTATTTATAATACCTTCTAAACTGGATTTATCTATCATTTTATATACTTTATAATATATGTTCATGCCCTACTTTTCACTTTATTAACAAGTTTTTTTTAACATACTTCAAAATGGTAGGATATTCTCAATTCGTTGAAATATTTTTTTATGTATGTTGAGCGATAATTCTTTACCACGTTGCCCGATTTCTAGGATTCTTTTTGTTAGAAAAGGAAACAGTTTTATATACATTAAGTCAAGATCTGAAGATGGGATCCATAAGAAAATCATTAACATCTTTATTTTTAAAGTAGGTTTTTTTTTAAATTTCTTTAAACCTTACTGGTTCGAACGCCGTAAGGAATGAAAAAATGTAAATAATTGTTGTGCCAGCCAAAAAACGAAGAGGAAGTACCGATTAAAATATCGAGTGACAGAAGAGTTCTTAAGATTGTTGAGATCGGGTTTATGTTTTAAAATGCCTTAAAACCGATATCGATAATGTCTCCCCGTCGCTGGGCAGCCTGTATATAAATATACAGATCTCTATTTACATAATTATAATTCTTAGGTAGGTTTAGATTTGCAGACATAAATCTTGTAATAAATATAACAGCTGCCTAATACATTGATTACATTTTCATTAGCCAATGTAAAAATGTCTTTTATTGTACCTAGGATTTGACTAAACACTACACAAAACTAAAAATAAAATGCCACTTTCATCGTGTAATTAATGCCGCGTTTGAGAATCCACATCGGATGCATTTTTTACATCTCGAGCGTTTTTTATCCACATCGGACACATCTGTCCCATTACATTTACGTATACTGAATCACGTGATCAAAGATTTACTACTTACTACATCTCAGATGCATCCGATGTGGATTCTCAAACGCGGCATAAATAATAAACTACAAACGGTCCTGTAAGGGCAGCGTCATATAGCCTTGAAACACCGGATTTTACTGCTATTGCCAGGTCAATATTGAATTTGTAGGTGAATCGCTTATTGAACATTAAAAATACGGTATTAATGACATTAATACGGTATTTGTATATATTTTTGGGAATGTAATTACACATAAATATTATTAGTTGATTATTTAAATGTTTATAAGTTATTTTGTGGCGATATTTCGTAGATATAAACTGTTTAAATCATATAATTTAAAAATTAATTAATTTAAAATTCTTTTCTGTTGGGTATGTTTAATATATTTGGCAACACTACAGGGACAAGTCATGCTTATTGCGCAAGCTTCTAGACACACTATTTTGCGATGTCAGGCGCAGAGACGCGTTTTTATGCACAGTAGGTTTCAATTTCTGCTTAAATGTTATGTTTATATTGGCAGAGACAATCCAGCGAGACGTGTAACTCAATGTATTTTTTTTGTTCGGTAAAAGTTATTTGGGCGATTGTAACCACAACCAATCTATGATGGCGCCACTAGTAAATAGCGGGAAAATTTAAAATGCTTTAGGGCGGGAAATTCAAACATGGATTCAGAAATAAATAGTTTTTCTATACAAATTTACAGGAGAAACAAAAACTATTGTTTCACTGTATATTAAAAAATATTAAAGCTTCCAATAACATAAATTTTTTTTATCATTTAAATAATCATTTTAATAAAGGAAGTTTTAATCAGTTTAATATAAGCAGTGAACATAGTTTTTATTACTCTTGTAAATTTCGCTAAAAAAAACTTGAAAATTCTATTGATTATTAAATATTTAAACTTGGAAAAATAATACACCAAACTCTTTTTCTATAAATTATATTTTTGTAAGGTACAGAAAAACAAACTACAATTGCTTCATTTAGAAAGTACCTCCTATCATTTTGTGACAAATTACAAAGAAAGTAACAGTTGTTATATATTTAAAAACTAATGTAACAAATATTTTATAAAGTATAGAGTATATCGATACCTTTTTGCCAGACTATCATAAGTGCCATTTGAACAAATGTCGCTTACATTAGTCTGGCAAAAAGGTATGGATATGTTATGACTGTTTATTTTAATAGAAACCATGGAAACGAAACAAACACACATGTAAGTTGCCATGCCTTCTAAAAGGGAATGAAGGATGACATACTATCATCATTTAAACAGGACATTGCTGAAGGCTTACCCCTGTTATTTCGTTTGTTTGTGTATCTTGTGCGTGTGCATTCCTGTTGTGTCCGCAGTCATGTAAAAGTTTTCCTAGTCTCCTAATTTGGTTACTAGGTGGACCTTTTTTAATTAGTAGTCTAATCTATTCGATCTGTTCTGCAGCAGGAGGTACTTTTCAAACATAGCAAATAATAATAATAATAATAAACACTATTTAAAGATGAATACATTTTTGTAATTTTTTTGTCACTGCCCCTTACCTGTCTCTTACACCACCAGGGTATACCTATTTTCCACATTCCCTTTATTACAGATTACCTTACAATGTTTGAATGAATATAACATTTTACCCATGAAAAATCTAATTTCTCTTTTTCAATTTCATTTGAAACAATTGGTATATTACAATTTATTATCAAGGAAATCTTCTAATAAAATTATAGCAAATCCTACTTAAACTACTGGTTGTTCTGCAGGATTAATTAAACTTTTCTTGAGATTGATCTCTCTCTAAAATCCAAAACCGACCTGATGTCCCCAAATTTATTTTCCAATGCATCCTGATTTAAAATTCTGCCCTTTTGTGATTCAATTTTTTTTCTTCCTTTAGAGTGGCTATTAGAGGTAGGTGTATGTAAGAAATAGCCAATCTCTAATCATTTCAAAAGTCCTTTGCCAATACTACATGTGCAGATTTTTTACTCAGCATACATTTTACTTTTCTAATAGATAGGAACTTTGTGCTGCCATTAAAGCTGTCCAGACATTCATCTACCTACTTAATGAACACAAGTAGCTGTAACAATGGATCTCTGTTCCAATTCACCTAAAATAATTATAGTCATTGTGTAATATATTATTAAACACACACATTATACAGTGGTTTTCTTAATAAATTGGAAATTACTTACCTCTAGAAAGAAATGTGTACGAAAACGCGAGTTTGGTTCCAGAAATTGCTTCATGCAAAAAATAATATGCAAAAATAAACATTCCCCCCCAAAGAAAATTAATTAAACAACAAAATCAGACTCAAAGAAATATACGGGGCCCAAATTAAATTAATTTTAATAAAATGAACATGTTCATAACAACATTCATAACATTGTCAGTTGTCAGTTTTAATCGATATTTTGACGTCAAAAAACCAGCAACACCAGCGCCCTCTGAAAATGGTGTTAGTTTTATTGGAGAGAGATAGACATATGTAAAGATCAATGTAAAAGAAAAAGAGGGTCATATATGTAATTTAAATGGACCACCGAACATATTTTCCTATTAAGTTGCACGTCTCTGTTGTCTCTGATATTGGTCTTCTATATTATTTCTATGTGTGCGACTCACTGGTTTTATCACATGCAAACTACGGAGACGTAATTTACGGACCATCCTTATTAAACAGTGATAAAAAGAGGTTACAAAAAATTCAAAATTCATGTGTACGTTTTGTTTGTGGCTTGAACAGAAGAGATCGTGTTTCCGCTCATTTAAAAGAATTAGGCTGGCTCAATATGGCTGAGAGACGAGCATTACACGCATGCTCGCTCTTTCAAAATATTTTAAATTCTGCAACACCTCCTTACTTATATAATAAAATATCTTTTCGATGTGATGTACATAATATAAATATACGGTTTAAATCCAAACTCACACCACCACTTCACAAAACTCATTTATTTCAGGGATCTTTCACTTATTACGTATCTTGACTTCTTAATAGGTTGGTTACCCATGCATTATCTCAGTTTAAACAATATTAGGTTAAAAAATTATGTAAAACGAGATTTAATGAATGGTACACTCTTCGTTGTTAAATAATTAAAAATTTTTAAGTATTGGGTTTTGAATGTTGGCTGTTTCTGGTATATAATAGAATATTCATTTTACGGTTAATATTACAATAATATATTATTATAATAGGTTACCCTTCTTACGGTTTATTAATATTATTTACTTTTTGGTATTTTTACTTTTTTTAAAATATTCTAGTTAGTTTTCGTTTTAACGGTTGAGTGGAAGAACAGGTTCTAGTATTGCTCCGGCATAATAGAAACTGAACTCTGCCTTTTGGTTATAATTTTATTTTGTAAAAAATTATAAAAAAAATGTATAATTTGAGCCAATAAAAACATTATTATTATTATGTGAAAGGATGAATTAAAGCCAAATTTATATAAACCTGAAGATTGGCGTTTATTCATTGACTCGTCTCAACGCAGTCTTTAAGGCAGTTCTTCTTCACAACACCAACAAGTTTGCTCCTCTACCTTTAGCTCATTCAACTGTACTCAAAGAAGAGTACACAAATCTAGAAACTGTCCTGAAAAAAATTAAGTATGAAGCACATAAATGGCAAGTATGTGGTGATTTGAAGATTTTGTCCATGATCCTTGGACAACAATCTGGATTCATGAAGTATCCAGTAGGGATCGCAAAAATCACTACGTCAAAAAAGTTTGGCCTTCAAGATCTTCATTTAGGGTTGGATCAAATAATATAATAAGAAAACCGCTTGTTGATCCAGCCAAAATTTTCATTCCTCCTCTTCATATTAAACTCGGGTTAATAAAACAGTTTGTTAAAGCTCTTCATAAAGATGGAGAGTGCTTTACATACCTGTGTCAAGTGTTTAAGCACAAATCAGATGCGAAATTGAAAGAAGGCATCTTTGATGGACCGGAAATCCGGACGTTATTCAAAGATGAAGCAGTCGTTTCTGTAAGTTTTAAGGAAGTGTGCACAAAATTTTTAGGTAACACCAAGGACGCTGATTACGAAAATATTGTGGCCAATATGATCGCAAACTTTCAGTGTTTAGGTTGCCTAATGAATTTGAAACTTCACTTTCTTGATTCGCATCTCAACCACTTTCCGGAAAACAACGGAGACTTTAGTGAAGAGCAAGGAGAGAGATTCCATCAAGATCTTAAAGAATTTGAACAGCGATTTCAGGGACAGTAAATATGTTTGCAGATTAGCTGGATGCTACAAAGAGAAACTCAACAGAAAGGTAAAAAGCGTAGCAGAAATCCGTTGCACAGGTCATTTGAAGAGAAAAGAGCCAGGAAATGACAGAAATTATAAGATTGTTATGATCATACAGGAAAAAACATTAGATAATGGATCTTATCGGTTTTTTAATTTTTCTCCGTTTTTTGCAGTTTGACCACCAATTTTGACTTCAGATTCGTGTTCAGCGGTAAAAAATACGTCGGAAAATCTTTGTCGAACACCCAGCACAGACTACTTTTTTTTTGTGGACCTGTGTAATCGTTCTTGCAACCGGAGTATTGTAAAAGTTTCTTCTCCAATAGTTTAGGAATTATATCTGTACAAAAGGGGAAAGGAAATAAAAATAACCGTCGACTTCAAATTATTATAATATGTTACAAAGATCTCTTATCAGCACACGCTGTATTTTTTGTATAACATCCACATTTCTATCCTTAATCGATCCTACAATTAAAAAATAAATTATATAAAAAAGCACATATCCCAACGTTTTAATCGCTATATTTAAAAAGACTAGTATATTTGGTAAAACATTTTTTTTATAATGTATTTAAATTAAAAAATAAGCTTTAAAAGGTAGATTACAAAAAGAATATATGTATATAACAAGAGGATAAGACGAGTAAAATTTTTTATAAAAGGTGTTGATGATATTGCTAAAATAAGTCGAGTAGTTCAGATGTATCTGTTTGAGAAATTTTGTAATAACAGTTTTGTTTAGAAAATAAAGGTTAAAAATGTATTTAGGATGTTTGATTGTAATGAAATTTTCGATATATGTTATTAATAATGAAAATTGTTTATCAAATTGAGCAGATAAATGATTGCTGTTGGTCATATTTGTTATTTTTTCAAGATTGAAGTGGACAATTGGTATAAAGTAAAGAACAGTTGGCAAATCGATATTTTTGGTCACACTGTATAATAGATTGCGACGTGCTCTTCGAGCACGTCGTTAACAACAAAATCTTAATGCATTTTGCTGTTAACGACGTGAAGAGCACGTCGCAATCTATTATACACTGTGTCCCAAAAAATCTATTTTACTACAGTGTGTAAAAAAATATAAAGATTGTGACGTGCTCATCGAGCACGTCGTTATTAACAAAGTGTATTCAGATATTGTTGTTAACGCAATTTAATATACAGGGTGCTTCAAATTTATTATATAATGTGTCCTAAATTTTTTAATTTATACTTTTTGGAACACACTGTAACACAAATAAAACATAAAACTCTACTCATGTTTATACATTTTTTTGAAACACACTGTAATATAGACATTTTGATGTTAACAAAGTGCTCGAATCTATCATACTATCTATTATACACTGTGTTTCAAAAAAACATGCATACGATAAATAAGTGTCAAATATTGTGTCTATAAAACATAAAACTTTTCTTTTTTTGGGACACACTCTATTACAGACACTTTGTTAACAATCTGAAAATTTTGAATACAATGTATAACAGATTTTTTGAGACACATTGTATAATAGATTGCGATGTGTTCTTGGAGCACGTCGCAATATTAAACTTTTTGATCACATTGTATTATTTATTATATAGTATGGCTCAATAAAAAAATTATAAACATGAAAAATTTAATATACAATGTGTTTCAGATTTTTTAGATTTTGAAACAAGCATAAAGCAAAAACAGGTGAAAAAATAATAAAAACAAACAAAAAACATGAGGTAGGAAAAACTTATTACAGGACTTACTTCTTATTAATGTATTTAGAGAAATTTGTATTATTTAAAGAAAATGTGAAATATTGTAAGGATAGAACTTACAATTGAATTATTAAAATGAATTAAAGATTAATTGGTAAGTTTGTTTTGAAACCAGTGCCAAATAGAAATACATACACACATAGATTTTAGAGTATTTCTTTTTCAAGCACACTATCGCTATCTATTATACAATGTGTTCCAAATTTTTTAATTTGTCAAATATGTCAAATATTGTGTTTATGTAATATAAATTTCTTTCAATTTTATAAAAATTTTTGGGATACACTGTATTATAAACACTTTGTTGTTAACGTTGCAATCTATTATACACTGTGTCCCAAAAAATTTATTATATTACAGCGTGTTCAAAATTTTAAGATTGCGACGTGCTCTTGGAGCACGTCGTTAACAACAATATTTGAATACACTTTGTTGTTAACGACGTGCTCGAAGAGCACGTCGCAATCTAACAATTTAGAACATACTGTATGATAGATTGCGACGTGCTCTTCGAGCACGTCGTTAACAGTATCTGAATACATTTTGTTTTTAACGACGTGCTCGAAGAGCACGTCGCAATCTAACAATTTAAGATTGCGACATGAGTCGTTAACTAAAATGTATAAATGCACTTTATTGTTAACGACGTGCTCAAAGAACAAGTCGCAATCTAATGTAGTGGGCTTCATATTTTTAAATTTTTACTTTTTGGAATACACTGTGTCAAATATTGTGTTTATATAACATAAAACTTTTCTCATATTCATACATTTTTTTTTTGGACACACTGTATTATAAACACTTGGTTGTTAACGACGTGCTCAAAGAGCACGTTGCAAATTTTACAATTTGAACATACTATAGAATAATAGATTTTTTTGGGACATACTGTATAGCACGTCGCAAACTATTATATAGTGTGTCTCAAAAAATCTATTATATAATGTGTTCAAAATTTTCAGACTGCTTTAACAACAATTGTCTATTATACAACGTCTTAAAATTTTTTATAAACATAAATTTTGACGTGCTTTTTTAGCACGTCAAAATTTAACAATTTTCAGATTGTTAACAACAAAGTGTCTATAATACAATGTGTCCCAAAAAAGAAAAGTTTTATGTTGCATAAATACAATTTTTAACACCTTATTGTATGCGTGGTTTTTTTGAAACACACTGTATAATAAATTGCGTTAATTACAATATTTAAATATACTTTGTTGTTATATATCTTTATACGACGTGTTTTTCGAGCACGTCGTTAACAATATCTGTATACACTTTGCTGTTAACGACGTGCTCGAAGAGCACGTCGCAATCTATTGTACTGTGTGTCCCAAGAAAATCTATTATTCTACAGTGTGTCCCAAGAAAATCTTGGAACACGTCGTAAACAACAAAGTTATATTAAGATATTGTTGTTAACGACGTACTCGAAGAGCACGTCGTAATCTATTATACACTGTGTCCAAAAAAATCTATTTTACTACTGTGTGTTCAAAATATAAAGATTGCGACGTGCTCTTCGAGCACGTCGTTAGCAACAACATCTTAATACACTATACACGTCACAATCTATTATACATTGTGTCCCAAAAAATCTATTATATTACAGTGTGTTTAAAAAGTTTAAGATTACAGTGTGCAAGATTTTTTAGATTTTTAAACAAGAAAAAAATAAAAAACAGACGAAAAAATAAAAAACATTCAAAAAAAATAACTTACTTTTTATTAATATATTTAGAGAAATTTGTATTATTTAAATAAAATGTGAAATATTGTAAGAATAGAATTTAAAATTGAATTAACACAAAATAAACTTTATTAAAATTAATTAAAGATTGACTGGTCAGTTGGTTTTAAAACCAATGCCAAATAGAAATACATAAACATATAGATTTTTACTTTTTGAAGCACACTGTATAATGAAAGAGCACATCGCTATTTATTAAAAAATATATCTCAAATTTTTTAATTTTTACACTTTGGAACACAATGTGTCAAATATTGTGTTTATGCAACATAAAACTTTTTTCATAAATGTTTTTGGGACATACTGTATTTTAGAGAATTTTGAATAGAATGTATAATATATATTTTGGGACACACTGTATAATAGATTGCGACGTGCTATTCGAGCACGTCGTTAACAACAATATCTGAAACCACTTTGTTATTAACGACGTGCTCGAAGAGCACGTCGCAATCTATTATACACTGTGTCCCAAAAAATATATTATACTACAGCGTGTTCAAAAATTTTAAGATTGCGATGTGCTCTTTAAGCACGTCGTTAACAACAATATTTGAATACACTTTGTTGTTAACGACGTGCTCTAAGAGCACGTCGCAATTTATTATACAGTATGTTCTAAAAAAATATATTATACTACAGTATTTAAAATCTTAAGATTGCGACGTGCTCTACGAGCACGTCGTTGACAACAAAGTGTATTGTGTATATTTTTGTTAAAGACGTGCTCTTTGAGCACGTCGCAATTTATTATACAGTATGTCCCAAAAAATCTATTATACCAGAGCGTTCAAAATTCTAAGATTGCGACGTGCTCTTCGAGCACGTCGTTAATGACAATATCTAAATATACTTTGTTGATAACGACGTGCTCTAAGAGCACGTTGCAATCTAATATACTGTGTGCTCCAAATTTTTAGATTCTTATTTTTTGTAATACACTGTGCACAATTGGGACATAGGTTAAAGGCAGGTTATTAGGACCAAAATATGACGATAGGGCCAAATATACATTAATGAAATATTGCTGTGGGATAATAATAGATAATAATAATAATGGACTATAATGTTACAGCAAACATATAATTAACTGACAAAAAAATGACATATGTACGAGACGCAATTATCTAACACTACAAAGCACACTTTTAATAAATGAAATATTATTTTTTTAAATTCCCATCTGAGACTTATGAACTGTTACAGTGGCGGTTCGTCGCCAAAATATTGGGGGTTCACGATGAAATAATATAGTTCTCAGTACAGATTTAAGTAAACAACTCTTAGTGTTTTTTATCTAAAACTGTACTGAGATCTATATTCTGTCATTGTGAATCCCCAATTTTTGGCTCACGAGCCGCCACTGAACTGTTAAATTGCGTTTTTCTCGAAAATAGATGAAATTATCGTGTTTAAAGAAAATTATCTGCTAATATTAGATAGAAATGATGGTTACTCATATTTTTTATTTAAAAATACTAAAAAAAGTTTCGTCTAAAAAATTACCACTTAAATTCATCATCAGGAATCATTCACTTTGCACCCTTAATAAAAAAACTTTGAAATAATACAATAAATTATATTCCTTGTCCAAAGATACGCTACTGTGTTGATTTTGACAACAATTCATAAATATACAGTGATAATATTAGAAAAAAAGCGAAAAAACAAAAATCCATTTTAACTGCATAGCAATATTTTGGTACAAATAACCTGCACTTATAGCCTATGTCTCAATAGTTATGAATCACCCTGTATATATTTGAGAAAAAGTTAAGCAAGTATTCTTGATAAGAAAATTCTGCATAGCTTGAATTGCGAGGTGAATACATTTTGCTGTCTAAAAATGTTGAACATACTGTATAATAGATTTTTTGGGACACAGTGTATAATAGATTGCGACGTGCTCTTTGAGCACGTCGTTAATATCAATATCTAAATACAGTTTATTGTTAACGACGTGCTCAAAGAGCACGTCGCAATTTATTACACACTATGTTTCAATAAATATATTATTCTACAGTGTGTTAAAAATTTTAAGATTGCGATGTACTCTTTGTTGTTGTTAACGACGTGCTTAAAGAGCACGTCGCAACCTTAAAATTTTGAACATACTGTAAAATGTTAATGACGTGCTTGAAGAGCACGCCGCAATCTAAAAATTTTGAACACACTGTAGAATAAAAGATTTTTCTGAAACACGGTGTATAATAGATTTCGACGTGCTCTTCGTTAACAGCAATATGTATTAAAATATTGTTGTTAACGACATGCTCGAATCTTAAAATTTTGTTTAACCTGTATTATAATAGATTGTATGGGACACCTTATATAACAGATTGCGACGTGCAAAATGTATTAAGATATTATTATTAACGACGTGCTCTTTGAGCACGTCGCAATCTCAAAATTTTGAACACACTGTAAAATAATAGATTTTTTTGGACACAGTGTATAATAGATTGCGACGTGCTCTTCGAGCACGTCGTTAACAACAAAATGTATTAAGTTATTATCGTTAACGACGTGCTCGAAGAGCACGTCACAATCTATTATACACTGTATTATTCTACAGTGTGTTTAAAATTTTAAGCTTGCGACGTGCTTTTTGAGCACGTCGTTAACAACAAAGTGTATTCAGATATTGTTGTTAACGACGTGCTCGAAGAGCACGTCGCAATCTATTATACAATGTTAGATATATTGTATAATAGATTGCGACGTTAATAACAAAGTGCATTAATATATTTTTGTTAACGACGTGCTCGAAGAGCACGTTTCAATCTAATAAACAGTGTGCTTCAAATTTATTAAATAATGTGTTCCAAATTTTTCAATTTTAACTTTTTGGAATATACTGATTCAAATAAAACATAAAACTCTTCTCATGTTTATAAATTTTTTTGGGAAACACTGTATTATAGACACTTTACTCGAATCTATCATACAATCTATTATACACTGTGTTCCAAAAAAACCATGCATACGATAAAGTGTCAAACATTGTGTTTATGCAACATAAACTTTTCTTTTTTTGGGATACACTGTATTATAGACACTTTGTTAACAATCTGAAAATTTTGAACACAATGTATAACAGATTACTACGTGTTCTTTGAGCACGACGTTATGAACAATACATGTTGCTAATAACAACGTGCTCAAAGAGCACGTTGCAATCTATTAAACACTGTCGTAAAAAATCTATTATACCAGAGTGTGTTCAAATTTTTAAGATTGCGACGTGCTCTTAGAGCACGTCGCAATTTGTTATACACTGTGTCCAAAAAAAAATCTATTATTATACAGTGTGTTCAAAATTTGAATATTGCGACGTGCTCTTTGAGCATTTTGTTATTAACTTAAAATTTTGAACACCCTGTAGTATAATAGATTGCGACATTAACAACAAAGTGTATATAATACAGTGTGTCTCAAAAAAATTTATACACATGAAAATAGTTTTATGTTATATAACACAGTGTGTTCCAAAAAGTAAAAGTTAAAAAATTTGGAATACATTATACAGGGTGTTAGTAAATAAGTGCGACAAACTTCAGGGGGTGATTCAGCATGAAAAAATATTGACAGTTTGCTATATAAACGTATGTCTGAAAATGCTTCTTAAAAACTGACGATTTGTTTATTGCTCTGAAACCGGTCAAGATATGCCCCATACGAAAAATTTTTTTGTCACAGATTGAACGAGGAACTCAAAAGTGATTTTTAATTTGAAATATCTCAGTGGCGTACCATTTTTTTCTTTAAAATAATTGAGATCATTACCCGTATGCGCGCCAATGATGTTCTTAAGTTCTTAAATGCATGTCAAAAAATGCACAATAACTACCTCTTAAAGCCCACCGAATTTCATTTGCATATCTCGACGGGATTCAGAGCAATAAGTAAATCATCAGGTTTTGAGAAAAACTTTAAAGAATTCGAAAAACGAAGCATTTTCAGACATACGTTTATAATAAATTTGAAACACACTGTATATTAGATTGCGACGTGTTCTTGGAGCACGTCGTTAACAATTAAGTACATTCATACATCTTGATAAACGACGTGTTCAAAGAGCACGTCGCAATATTAAACTTTTTGATCACATTGTATTATTTATTATATAATATGGCTTAAAAAAATTATAAACATGAAAAATTTAATATACAATGTGTTTCAGATTTTTTAGATTTTGAAACAAGCATAAAGCAAAAACAGGTGAAAAAATAATAAAAACAAACAAAAAACATGAGGTAGGAAAAACTTATTACAGGACTTACTTCTTATTAATGTATTTAGAGAAATTTGTATTATTTAAAGAAAATGTGAAATATTGTAAGGATAGAACTTACAATTGAATTATTAAAATGAATTAAAGATTAATTGGTAAGTTTGTTTTGAAACCAGTGCCAAATAGAAATACATACACACATAGATTTTAGAGTATTTCTTTTTCAAGCACACTATCGCTATCTATTATACAATGTGTTCCAAATTTTTTAATTTGTCAAATATGTCAAATATTGTGTTTATGTAATATAAATTTTTTTTAATTTTATAAATTTTTTTGGGATACACTGTATTATAAACACTTTGTTGTTAACGTTGCAATCTATTATACACTGTGTCCCAAAAAATTTATTATATTACAACGTGTTCAAAATTTTAAGATTGCGACGTGCTCTTCGAGCACGTCGTTAACAACAAAGAACATACTGTATGATAGATAGCAACGTGTTCTTCGAACACGTCATTAAAAGTATCTGAATACACTTTATTGTTAACGACGAGCTCGAAGAGCACGTCGCAATCTAAAAATTTAAGATTGCAACGTGCGCCTTTAACTAAAATGTATAAATGCACTTTATTGTTAACGACGTGCTCAAAGAGCACGTCGCAATTTATATTACACTGTGTCCCAAAAAATTGATTTTACTACAGTGTGATCAAAATATAAACATATATAGAAACAATATCTAAACACACTTTGTTGTTAACGACGTGCTCAAAAAGCACGTCACAATCTATTATACACTGTGTCCCAAAAAATCTATTTTCTTTAAATTTCTAAAAATCAATTATTTTTGAGGTTTGCCTCATTCTTTTAGTAAATGTACAAAAAGGGTATTTTCTCAAATAAACTATTTTATTTTTATTTTGTTTCCTTACTCTAGTTTTGCAAATTTTATTATTTGTTTATATTTTTTGTTAAATTTCTAATTTAGGTTTTTAAAATTTAAAGATTGCGACGTGCTCTTCGAGTACGTCGTTAACAATATCTGAATACACTTCGTTGTTAACGACGTGCTCGAAGAGCACGTCACTATCTAACAATTTGAAACATATTGTATAATAGATTGCGACGTGCTTTTCGAGCACGTCGTTAACAACAATATATAAAAATATATTTTACTGTTAACGACGTGCTCGTAAAGCACGTCGCAATCTATTATACACTGTGTCCCAAAGAAATGTATTTTACTACAGTGTGTTCTAAATATAAAGATTACGACGTGCTCAAAGAGTATAAAACACAATTAAATATTGTGGTCAACGTAATTTATTATACAGTGTGTTTCAAAAAAACCACGCATACAATAAGATGTCAAAAATTGTGTTTATGCAACATAAAACTTTTATTTTTTTAAAACACATTGTATTATAGACACTTTGTTGTTAACAATCTGAGAATTGCTAAATTTTGAAATATTGATGTGCTCAAAAAACACACCGCAATTATAAAAATTTTTGAGACATATTGTATAATAAACAATTGTTGTTAACACAGTCTGAAAATTTGGAACACATATAATAGATTTTTTGGGACACACTAAGAATATCTTAATATATTTTGCTGTTAACAACGTGCTCGAAGAGCACGTCGCAATCTATTATACACAGTGTCCCAAAAAAATTAATTAAAAACATGAGAGAAACTTTGTTTTTTCAATTTAAAAAAAAACAGCAAAATGTATTAAGATATCGTCGTTAACAGTGTATCCCAAGAAATCTATTATACTACAGTGTGTTCTAAAATTTAAGATTGCTACGTGCTTCTTGAGCACGTTGTTCACAACAAAGTTTTTAAATATTTTTGTTAACAACGTCCTCGTTACATTCTTAAACACAATGTGGTATAATAGATTTTTTAAGACACAGTGACTAATAATTTACGACGTGCTCTTCGAGCATGCCGTTAACAATATCTGAATACACTTTGTCGTTAACGACGTGCTCAAAGAGCACGTCGCAATTTATTGTATATTATGGGTCAGTACATACTAGATTGCGACGTGCTCGAAGAGCACGTTGTTAGAAATAATACCAGAAGACAATTTGTTGTCGCAATTTATATTATGTATATCCTATATTATATATCGCAATCTAACAATTTAGAACATACTGTATGATAGATTGCGACGTGCTCTTCGAGCACGTCGTTAACAGTATCTGAATACACTTTGTTTTTAACGACGTGCTCGATGAGCACGTCGCAATCTAACAATTTAAGATTGCTATGTGCGTCGTTAACTAAAATGTATAAATACACTTTATTGTTAACGACGTGCTCAAAGTAGGCTCCATATTTTTAAATTTTTTCTTTTTGGAATACACTGTGTCAAATATTGTGTTTATATAACATAAAACTTTTCTCATGTTCATACATTTTTTTTGGGGGGCACACTGTATTATAAACACTTGGTTGTTAACGACGTGCTCAAAGAGCACGTTGCAATCTGAAAACTTGCAATGTATATTACATTTTTAGGGACACACTGTATAATAGATTGTGACATGCTCTTCGAGCACGTCGTTAATAACAATATCTAAAAACACTTTGTTGTTAACGACTTGCTCGAAGAGCACGTCAAAATCTAAGTTACACTATCTGTGTTCCAAAAAATATATTTTACTATAGTGTACTCAAAATATAAAGATTACGTGCTCTTTGAGCACGTCGTTAACAACAATGTTTAAATATACTTTGTTGTTAACGACGTGCTCGAAGATCACGTCGCAATCTATGATGCACTGTGTCGTAAAAATCTATTATACTAGTGTGTTCAAAAATTTTAAAATTGCGACGTGCTCTTCGAGCACGCCGTTAACAACAAAATGCATTCATAAATTTTGGTTAACGACGTGGTCGAAGAGCACGTCGCAATCTTAAAATTTTTGAACACACTGTAGTATAATAGATTTTTGCGACATAGTGTATCATAAATTGCGACGTGCTCTTCGAGCACGTCGTTAACAATAAAGTGCATTCATATATTTTGGTTAATGACGTACTCAAAAAGCACGTCGTCATCATAATTTTTTTTTGAACACACTGTATAATAAATTTTTTGAGACACTGTTTAAAAAATTGCGACGTGCAAAATGTATTAAGATATTGTTACTAACGACGAGCTCGAAGAGCACGTCGCAATCTTAAAATTTTGAACACACTGTAGAATAAATATATTTTTTTGGGACACACTGTTTAATAGATTACGACGTGCTTTTCGAGCACGTCGTTAACAGTAAAATGTATTAAGATATTGTCGTTAACGACGTGCTCTTCCAGCACGTCGCAATATATTATACAATGTGTCCCAAAAAAATAAATTAAAACACGAGAAAAATTATTATTTTTTAACTTGTATAACCCAAAAATGACCCCATAGTCTCGCGTTTCACTTAATATAACAATGACGTATGTAAATTAGACTATTTAGACTTAATATCTGAATACACTTTGCTGATAACGATGTACTCGAAGAACACGTCGCAATTTTAAAATTTTGAACACACTGTAGTATAATAGATTTTTAGGATACATTGTTTAATTGCGACGTGCTCTTCGGGCACGTCGTTAACAACAATATTTAAATACACTTTGTTATTAACGACGTGCTCCTAGAACATGTCGCAATTTATTAAAGAGCGTGTCTCAAAAAATTTATTATACAGTGTATTCAAAAATTTTAAGATTGCTCAAAGATACGTCGCAATCCTAAAATTTTAAACACACTGTAGAATAATAGAAATGTACTAAAATATTGTCGTTAACGAGGTGTTCAAAGAACAAGTCGCAATTTATTATACAGTGTGTCCCAAGAAATATATTATATTACAGTGTGTTCTAAATTTTAAGATTGCGACGTGCTCCTCGAGTTGTTGTTAAAGACGTGATCGAATCTTAAAATTGTGAACACCCTGTAGTATAATAGATTTTTTAAGATACAGTGTATAATAGTTTGCGACGTGCACTCGGAGCACGTCGTTAACAATATACAGGGCCGTTGAGAGCCAGGCCGGGCCCCAGGACAATTCTCTAGATCGGGTCTCTCCTCTTACTTAAATTTCTCTACAAAAAAAACTTTTCCTCCTCTACTGGAATTACATTTTCTAATAGGTTCCAACCAAAAATTTCCCCCTCTTGTCTTGTGTCGAACTTCTGAAAGAAAACAAAAATCCTCACCACGGTTGCCGGGGGCCCCCTTTGAGAGTCCGGGCCCCGGAAATTAGTCCCGACTGTCCCCCCCCCTCTCTAGTCGGTCCTGACAATATATTAATAAAGCTTGCTGTTAACGACGTGCTCTTCGAGCACGTCACAATCTATTATACAGTGTGTCCCAAAAAATCTATTATTCTACGGTGTGTTCAAAATTTGAAGATTGCGACGTGCTTTTCGAGCACGTCGTTAACAGCAAAGTGTATTTAGATATTGTTAACGACGTGCTCGAAAAACACGTCGTATAAAGATATATAACAACAAAGTATATTTAAATATTGTAATTAACGCAATTTATTATACAGTGTGTTTCAAAAAAACCACGCATACAATAAGGTGTTAAAAATTGTATTTATGCACCATAAAACTTTTCTTTTTTGGAACACATTGTATTATAGACGCTTTGTTGTTAACAATCTGAAAATTGTTAAATTTTGACGTGCTGAAAAAGAACGTCAAAATTTATGTTTATAAAAAAGTTTAAAACGTTGTATAATAGACAATTGTTGTTAATGCAATGTGAAAATTTTGAACACATTATATAATAGATTTTTTGAGACACACTATATAATAGTTTGCGACGTGCTCTTCGAGCACGTCGTTAACAACAAATTCTTAATACACTTTGTTGTTAACGACGTGCTCGAAGAACACGTCGCAATTTATTATACAGTATGTCCCAAAAAAATCTATTATTCTACAGTGTGTTCAAAATATAAAGATTGCGACGTGCTCTTCGAGCACGTCGTTAACAACAAAATGTATTAAGAAATTATCATTAACGACGTGCTCGAAGAGCACGTCGTAATTTATTATACAGTATGTCCCAAAAAAATCTATTATTCTATAGTATGTTCAAATTGTAAAATTTGCGACGTGCTCGAAGAGCACGTCGTTAACAACAAATTCTTAATACACTTTGTTGTTAACGACGTGCTCAAAGAGCACGTCACAATCTTCAAATTTTGAACACACTGTAAAATAATATTTTTTTGAGACACAGTGTATAATAGTTTGCGACGTGCTCTTCGAGCACGTCGTTAATAACAATTTCTTAATAAACTTTGTTATTAACGACGTGCTCGAAGAGCACGTCGCAATCTTCAAATTTTGAACACACTGTAGAATATAGATTTTTTTGTGACACAGTGTATAATAGATTGCGACGTGCTCTTCGAGCACGTCGTTAACAACAAAATATATTAATATATTGTCGTTAACGATGTGCTCTTCGAACACATCGCAATATATTATACAGTGTGTCCCAAAAAAAAATTAATTAAACACATGAAAAAAAAATTGTTTTTTCAACTTGTATAACCCAAAAATGACCCCATAGCCCCAAACTTGACATAAAATAACAACGACCTATTTAGACTTAATGTTTAAAAAAGCGAATTTACAAATTATAAATTTTCCAGCCCAAAAAAATCATATTTTTCTTAAAAAAATACATCTGAACTACTATAATTAATATCGTGTATAAATGCTTTGAATAGATACCATTGACACTAAAAAAAAAAAAATAAATAAATAGAAATAAAATAAAAATTGGAATGAGCGATTTAGTTTTTCTCTTTAATACAATAATTAATCTAGAAAGAAAAAACATAGCACTTTTTTTTCAACAATTTAAAAATATTTAATAATAATAATTAATAAACAATTGATACCTTTTGCTTTTTCTTTTTATGTCAAACTTACAGGCTGCACAAATCTTTTTTAGCACAAATATATAAAAATTAACACTGGAGAGAAACTCGTAATTTGTAAAAATATAAGACTCAAAATTTTGTTTCTATCAAAAAAATATCGAGAAGTGGGTCAGTGAAAAAAATTACCCAATTTTGACAAGCTATAACGGTCAATGCATTATAATTGTCTTTCCACACCAAACTGCGCATTTAATTCTTGTTGGGATGTGCCAAATAATCATGATTTATTTATGTTGCGCAAACGTCCTTCGTTTGGTACCAAACTAGTATTAATTTCAAACGAAACAATTTTTTTTTCAAAATTTTTCTGTCGTCTTCTACTAAAAAAAAGCCTAATTTTAACTATCTATAACTTTGACATTTCTTTTCCGATATTGGATTTTCAACTAGAGACGCAAAGCGCCATCTTTGCTGTTTGCGTTAATGGTGATAAATATATTTTTTTTTCAATTCCTTCTTGATGTACAGGGTGTGAATATAAGAGAGTATAAAATGTTCGTTTTCTGACAAAGATTTTGGAAATTGTCTAAATTAGTCAAAAAATCTCATTCGCACTGTGTAAAAAAAAATATTCGACGCTACTGATGCTAACAGCAAGGATGACACTTTGCATCTCTGGTTGAAAATCCAACATCGGAAAAGAAATGTCAAAGTTATAGATAGTTAAAATTAGGCTTTTTTAGTAGAAGACGATAGAAAAATTTTGAATTTTCAACTAGTTTGGTACCAAACGAAGGACGTTTGCGCAACATAGATAAGTCATGATTATTTGGCACATCCCAACAAGAATTAAATGCGCAGTTTGGTGTGGAAAAGCAATTGTAATGCACTGACCGTAAATGGAGAACAATACAGGGCTATGTTTCAGGATTATGTGAGACTAGCAATAGAATGTAGATGGCGCTACTTGCCATGCATCAAAAAATATCAGAAAATCATTTTAATATGAAATGGGTCAACAAAAAATTGCCCAATTTTGACTAGTTATAACTTTCACATTTCTTTACCGATGTTGGATTTTCAACCAGAGACGCAAAGCGCCATCTTTGCTGTTTGCGTCAATGGTAATGAATATTTTTTTTTTCAATTCCTTTTTGATGTACAGGGTGTGAATATAAGAGAGTATAAAATGTCTGTTCTCTGACATTAGTCTGATTTAGTCAAAAAATCACATTTGCACTGTGTAAAAAAAAATATAAGGATGACGCTTTGCACCTCTGGTTGAAAATTCAATATCGGTAAAGAAATGTCAAAGTTATAGATAGTTAAAATTAGATTTTTTTGGTAGAAGACGAAAGAAAAATATCGAAAAGGAAATTGGTTCGTTTAAAATTAACGCTTTATTTTCAACTAGTTTGGTACCAAACGAAGGACGTTTGCGCAACATAGATAAGTCATGATTATTTGGCACATGCCAACAAGAATTAAATGCGCAGTTTGGTGTGGAAAAGCAATTGTAATGCACTGACCGTAAATGGAGAACAATACAGGGCTATGTTTCAGAATTATGTGAGACTAGCAATAGAATGTAGATGGCGCTACTTGCCATGCATCAAAAAATATCAGAAAATCATTTTAATATGAAATGGGTCAACAAAAAATTGCCCAATTTTGACTAGTTATAACTTTCACATTTCTTTACCGATGTTGGATTTTCAACCAGAGACGCAAAGCGCCATCTTTGCTGTTTGCGTCAATGATAATGAATATTTTTTTTTCAATTCCTTTTTGATGTACAGGGTGTGAATATAAGAGAGTGTAAAATGTCCGTCCTCTGACATTAGTCTGAATTAGTCAAAAAATCACATTCGCATTGTGTAAAAAAAAATATTCGACGCTACTGATGCAAACAGCAAGGATGACACTTTGCACCTCTGGTTGAAAATCCAATATCGGAAAAGAAATGTCAAAGTTATAGATAGTTAAAATTAGGCTTTTTTTAGTAGATGACGATAGAAAAATTTTGAATTTTCAACTAGTTTGGTACCAAACGAAGGACGTTTGCGCAACATAAATAAGTCATGATTATTTGGCACATCCCAACAAGAATTAAATGCGCAGTTTGGTGTGGAAAGACGATTGTAATGCACTGACTGTAAATGGAGAACAATACAGGGCTATGTTTCAGAATTTTGTGAGACTAGCAATAGAATGTAGATGGCGTTACTTGCCATACATCAAAAAATATCAGAAAATCATTTTAATATGAAATGGGCCAACAAAAAATTGCCAAATTTTGACAAGCTATAATTTTAACATTTCTTTATCAATATTGGATTTTTAACCAGAGACGCAAAGCGCCATCTTTGCTGTTTGCGTCAGTGGCGATGAATATTTTTTTTTTCGATTCCTTCTTGATGTACAGGGTGTGAATATAAGAGAGTGTAAAATGTCTGTTCTCTGACATTAGTCTGAATTAGTCAAAAAATCACATTCGCATTGTGTAAAAAAAAAATATTCGATGCTACTGATGCAAACAGCAAGGATGACGCTTTGCACCTCTGGTTGAAAATCTAACATCGGAAAAGAAATGTCAAAGTTATAGATAGTTAAAATTAGGCTTTTTTTAGTAGAAGACGAAAGAAAAATATCGAAAAGGAAGTTGGTTCGTTTGAAATTAACGCTTTATTTTCAACTAGTTTGGTACCAGACGAAGGACGTTTGCGCAACATAGATAAGTCATGATTATTTGGCACATCCCAACAAGAATTAAATGCGCAGTTTGGGGTGGAAAGACAATTGTAATGCACTGACCGTAAATGGAGAACAATACAGGGTTATGTTTCAAAATTTTGTGAGACTAGTAATAGAACGTAGACTAGAAATGTGGTTTCATAAAATGGCGCTACTTGCCATACATCAAAAAATATCAGAAAATAATTTTAATATGAAATGGGTCAACAAAAAATTGCCCAATTTTGACTAGTTATAACTTTGACATTTCTTTACCGATGTTGGATTTTCAACTAGAGACGCAAAGCGCCATCTTTGCTGTTTGCGTCAGTGGCGATTAATATTTTTTTTTTCAATTCCTTCTTGATGTACAGGGTGTGAATATAAGAGAGTGTAAAATGTCCGTTCTCTGACATTAGTCTGAATTAGTCAAAAAATCACATTCGCACTGTGTAAAAAAAAATATTCGACGCTACTGATGCTAACAGCAAGGATGACGCTTTGCACCTCTGGTTGAAAATCCAATATCGGTAAAGAAATGTCAAAGTTATAGATAGTTAAAAATAGCTTTTTTTAGTAGAAGACGAAAGAAAAATTTTGAATTTTCAACTAGTTTGGTACCAAACGAAGGACGTTTGCGCAACATAGATAAGTCATGATTATTTGGCACATCCCAACAAGAATTAAATGCGCAGTTTGGTGTGGAAAAGCAATTGTAATGCACTGACCGTAAATGGAGAACAATACAGGGCTATGTTTCAGGATTATGTGAGACTAGCAATAGAATGTAGATGGCGCTACTTGCCATGCATAAAAAAATATCAGAAAATCATTTTAATATGAAATGGGTCAACAAAAAATTGCCCAATTTTGACTAGTTATAACTTTCACATTTCTTTACCGATGTTGGATTTTCAACCAGAGACGCAAAGCGCCATCTTTGCTGTTTGCGTCAATGGCGATGAATATTTTTTTTTCAATTCCTTCTTGATTTACAGGGTGTGAATATAAGAGAGTGTAAAATGTCTGTTCTCTGACATTAGTCTGAATTAGTCAAAAAATCACATTCGCACTGTGTAAAAAAATATATTCGACGCTACTGATGCAAACAGCAAGGATGACACTTTGAGTCTCTGGTTGAAAATCTAACATCGGAAAAGAAATGTCAAAGTTATAGATAGTTAAAATTAGATTTTTTTAGTAGAAGACGAAAGAAAAATATCGAAAAGGAAGTTGGTTCGTTTGAAATTAACGCTTTATTTTCAACTAGTTTGGTACCAGACGAAGGACGTTTGCGCAACATAGATAAGTCATGATTATTTGGCACATCCCAACAAGAATTAAATGCGCAATTTGGTGTGGAAAGACAATTGTAATACACTGACCGTAAATGGAGAACAATACAGGGCTATGTTTCAAAATTTTGTGAGACTAGTAATAGAACGTAGACTAGAAATGTGCTATCATAAGATGGCGCTACTTGTCATACATCAAAGAATATCAGAAAATCATTTTAATATGAAATGGGTCAACAAAAAAATGTCCAATTTTGACTAGTTATAACTTTGACATTTCTTTTCCGATGTTGGATTTTCAACCAGAGACGCAAAGCGCCATCTTTGCTGTTTGCGTCAATGACGATGAATATTTTTTTTTCAATTCCTTCTTGATGTACAGGGTGTGAATATAAGAGAGTGTAAAATGTCCGTATTTTGGCAAAGAATTTGGAAATAATCACATTCACACTATGTAAAAAAAATCTTCCACGCCACTGATGCAAGCAGCAAAAATAACGCTTTACACCTCTGGTTGAAAATCCAATATCGAAAAAGAAATGTCAAAGTTATAGATAGTCAAAATTAGACTATTTAGTAGAAGATGAAAGAAAAATATCGAAAAGGAAATTGGTTCGTTTTCGACTAGCTTGGTACCAGACGAAGGACGTTTGCGCAATATAGATAAGTCATGATTATTTGGCACAAATAGTTATTTTGTATTGAAATTATTTTTCTTTATAATGCGAAAAAACTGTTATTTCAGAACAGTCCTTGTGTTCAATGAAAAATGTTTTGACAGAAACGTTAGTCATGTTTTTGTGAGATATTTGGTTAGAAAATACCAAAAAAATAGGATTTGTTGGAAATAAAAAAAGACAGAGATCCAAAAATTATGGAGGAAGAAATGCAAGAAGAAATTTTTAGTCAGGTTGTTAATAATCGTGAGATCTGCATCACTTGAAAAAAAAAAGGTTCATGTTTATAAAAATGTTTGGGATACACTGTATAATAGATTGCGACGTGCTCTTCGAGCACGTCGTTAACGACAATATTTGATTACATTTTGTAGATAACGACGTGCTCGAAGAGCACGTCGCAATTAAGAATTTTGGAGCACACTATATAATAGATTGCGACGTGCTCTTCGAGCACGTCGTTAACGACAATATTTGATTACATTTTGTAGATAACGACGTGCTCGAAGAGCACGTCGCAATTAAGAATTTTGGAGCACACTATATAATAGATTGCGACGTGCTCTTCGAGCACGTCGTTAACAACAAAATTTATTTATATATTTTGGTTAACGACGTGCTCTAAGAGCACGTAACAATCTATTATACAGTGTGCTTCAAATTTTTAAATTGTAACGTGTTGATAACAAAGTATAATCGTTAATAACAAAGTATATTTAAAAATTGTAGTTAACGACGTGCTCTTCGAGCACGTCGCAATATAGTATACAATACATCCCATAAATTTTTATAAAAGAGATCTGCAAGACTTAGGAATTCATACCTAGAATAAATGTTTCTTCTCTTTGAAAAAACAAAACTTTTCCTCACGTGTATAAAACTTTTTGGTACACACTATATGTAATGGATAAAAGTTCTGCATTGCTTGAAAAAAAAAACAACTTTCCTTATGTTTATAACATTCGTTTGGGACGTTTACTGTGTAATAGATTGCGACGTGCTCTTCGAGCACGTCGTTAACAAAGTGTATTCAAATATTATTAACAACGTGCTCGAAGAGCACGTTGCAATCTATTATACAATGTGTGTACCAAAAATTGTTAAAAAAAATCAATAATTTTTGCAATCTATTACAAAATGTGTTCCACAAACTTTTACAAACATAATAGACCCATCAATTGTTCATAAAATTGAAAATAAAAGGAATTTAGAAGAAGTTTTAAATCTTAATGAAAACAATGTACATTTTCAACAGAACGAAGCCCCTTTCTATTATTTTCCTGCTACGAGATAGTAGCTGGATAGATTTTATCTACGACATTGGATTGGTAGAAGAAATCCAATTGAATGGCCACCAAGGTATCCTAATCTTACTCCAATCGACTTTCTTTGAGGTTGCATTAAATAAATAAATTGTTCCAAAGGATAATAGAAACGTATCAAAATATTCCAAGAGAAATTTTCCAAAAACATTAGACAAGAATTTTGAAAATTGTCTTTATTTCTGTCTCGAACCAAATGGCCATAATTTGGAACATTTATTGTAATTTTTTCTATTGTTAATTTGTTTATGTTGAAATAAAAGCTTTTTTGAATTTGAGGTTAGTTTTTGGATTCACCCTACTTTTTGTACGACCAATGAAAGCTTTCCAAAGAGGTATCACAAGTGGGCCATTGTAATTCAAGATTTTTACGTCAATATATGTTGAGCTTAAGAGGGTAGTGATGGTAGTTTAAGAAATATATCATTTAGATTGTCCCCTTGGTTTAAAAAAAAAAACAATATTTTTAATTAATAAAAAAATATAACCATGGTAATTTTTCATATCCCCATCCTTATAGCAGAAGACGAAGAGAAATATTAAAATTTATTCTTTATTTTTAACTAGCAGATCATGGTCGGTCGTTTGCTTGGTACCAGGCGAAGGACGTTTGTGCAAGAGATAAGTCATGATTATTTGGCAGTAAAATTAGCTTTAAAAAAAAAGAATAATTTTGTGAAAAAAACTTAAAAATGATGTTAAAATGCAGGAAAATTGAAATTTTTGGTTTCTCAGTGTTAGAGTAGTTTTTGTCTGAGAAAAAATGTTTTGTTTTAACAATTAAACTGTTTTTTAAAATCTGTTAAAACTAAATGAAAAATTAACATTTAACGTTGTGAATAAAAAAATGTTGACTGGACTTTGATAAGTGTAAATAATAAATATAAAAAAAATGTAACTGGGGGGGTTGGAAGTTTTCGAGAGATGAAAAATGATATTTCTGGTGGAAATTGACGTCAAACACAAAAATGTATAATACAAAAAACGTAGATCAATCAAAAATCTACAAATTTTGTAGAGGTCACTTTTTAATATAACCTCAAAATTTTCGATAAAAATACGAAAGTTTGTTGGAATTATTTTTTTTGTTTTTTATTTTTCATTTATTCGTAATTTCGTATGGGACAAAAATTATAGAGAATAATATAAGAAGTAACTTTTATTTAAAGAATTTTCTTTTACAAATGTAAATAATAGATTTATTTCATAAAATGTTCTTAAAATTTTGAATTTTTTTACATTTTATAAAATTTCTCGAATACGGACCATTTTAGGAAAATTTTGTATAGGACAAAAATTATAGAGAATAATATAAGAAGTAACATTTATTCAAAGAATTTTCTTTTTCTAGTGTAAATAACTGATATATTTTATAAAATATTCTTAAAATTTTGAATTTTTTTACATTTTGTAAAATTCCTCGAATACGGACCATTTTAGAAAAATTTTGTATGGGACAAAAATTATAGAGAATAATATTAGAAGTAACTTTTATTTAAAGAATTTTCTTCTCCAAGCGTAAATAATAGATTTATTCCATAAAATATTCTTAAAAATTTGAATATTTTACATTTTGTAAAATTTCTCGAATACGGACCATTTTAGAAAAATTTCGTATGGGACAAAAATTATAGAGAATAATATTAGAAGTAACTTTTATTTAAAGAATTTTCTTCTCCAAGCGTAAATAATAGATTTATTCCATAAAATATTCTTAAAAATTTGAATTTTTTTACATTTTATAAAATTTCTCGAATACAGACCATTTTAGAAAAAAATTTTATAGAACAAAAATTATAGAGAATAATATTAGAAGTAACTTTTATTTAAAGAATTTTCTTCTTCAAGCGTAAATAATAGATTTATTCCATAAAATATTCTTAAAATTTTGAATTTTTTACATTTTGTAAAATTTCTCGAATACGGACCATTTTAGGAAAATTTTGTATAGGACAAAAATTATAGAGAATAATATTAGAAGTAACTCTTATTTAAAGAATTTTCTTTTTCAAATGTAAATAATAGATTTATTTCATAAAATGTTCTTAAAATTTTGAATTTTTTTACATTTTGTAAAATTTCTCGAATACGGACCATTTTAGAAAAATTTCGTATGGGACAAAAATTATAGAGAATAATATTAGAAGTAACTTTTATTTAAAGAATTTTCTTCTCCAAGCGTAAATAATAGATTTATTCCATAAAATATTCTTAAAATTTTGAATTTTTTACATTTTGTAAAATTTCTCGAATACGGACCATTTTAGAAAAATTTCGTATGGGACAATATTATAGAAAATAATATAAGAAGTAACATTTATTTAAAGAATTTTCTTTTTTTAGTGTAAATAACTGATATATTTTATAAAATATTCTTAAAAATTTGAATTTTTTACATTTTGTAAAATTTCTCGAATACGGACCATTTTATAAAAATTTCGTATGGGACAAAAATTATAGAAAATAATATTAGAAGTAACTTTTATTTAAAGAATTTTCTTCTCCAAGCGTAAATAATAGATTTATTCCATAAAATATTATTAAAATTTTGAATTTTTTTACATTTTGTAAAATTTCTCGAATACGGACCATTTTAGAAAAATTTTGTATGGGACAAAAATTATAGAGAATAATATTAGAAGTAACTTTTATTTAAAGAATTTTCTTCTCCAAGCGTAAATAATAGATTTATTCCATAAAATATTCTTAAAATTTTGAATTTTTTTACATTTTGTAAAATTTCTCCAATACGGACCATTTTAGGAAAATTTTGTACAGGACAAAAGTTATAGAGAATAATATAAGAAGTAACATTTATTCAAAGAATTTTCTTTTTCTAGTGTAAATAACTGATATATTTTATAAAATATTCTTAAAATTTTGAATTTTTTTACATTTTGTAAAATTTCTCGAATACGGACCATTTTAAGAAAATTTTGTATGGGACGAAAATTATAAAGAATAATATTAGAAGTAACTTTTATTTAAAGAATTTTCTTCTTCAAGCGTAAATAATAGATTTATTTCATAAAATATTCTTAAAATTTTGAATTTTTTACATTTTGTAAAATTTCTCGAATACGGACCATTTTAGAAAAATTTCGTATGGGACAAAAATTATAGAGAATAATATTAGAAGTAACTTTTATTTAAAGAATTTTCTTCTCCAAGCGTAAATAATAGATTTATTCCATAAAATATTCTTAAAAATTTGAATTTTTTACATTTTGTAAAATTTCTCGAATACGGACCATTTTAGGAAAATTTTGTATAGGACAAAAATTATAGAGAATAATATAAGAAGTAACATTTATTCAAAGAATTTTCTTTTTCTAGTGTAAATAACTGATATATTTTATAAAATATTCTTAAAATTTTGAATTTTTTTACATTTTGTAAAATTCCTCGAATACGGACCATTTTAGAAAAATTTTGTATGGGACAAAAATTATAGAGAATAATATTAGAAGTAACTTTTATTTAAAGAATTTTCTTCTCCAAGCGTAAATAATAGATTTATTCCATAAAATATTCTTAAAAATTTGAATATTTTACATTTTGTAAAATTTCTCGAATACGGACCATTTTAGAAAAATTTCGTATGGGACAAAAATTATAGAGAATAATATTAGAAGTAACTTTTATTTAAAGAATTTTCTTCTCCAAGCGTAAATAATAGATTTATTCCATAAAATATTCTTAAAAATTTGAATTTTTTTACATTTTATAAAATTTCTCGAATACAGACCATTTTAGAAAAAAATTTTATAGAACAAAAATTATAGAGAATAATATTAGAAGTAACTTTTATTTAAAGAATTTTCTTCTTCAAGCGTAAATAATAGATTTATTCCATAAAATATTCTTAAAATTTTGAATTTTTTACATTTTGTAAAATTTCTCGAATACGGACCATTTTAGGAAAATTTTGTATAGGACAAAAATTATAGAGAATAATATTAGAAGTAACTCTTATTTAAAGAATTTTCTTTTTCAAATGTAAATAATAGATTTATTTCATAAAATGTTCTTAAAATTTTGAATTTTTTTACATTTTGTAAAATTTCTCGAATACGGACCATTTTAGAAAAATTTCGTATGGGACAAAAATTATAGAGAATAATATTAGAAGTAACTTTTATTTAAAGAATTTTCTTCTCCAAGCGTAAATAATAGATTTATTCCATAAAATATTCTTAAAATTTTGAATTTTTTACATTTTGTAAAATTTCTCGAATACGGACCATTTTAGAAAAATTTCGTATGGGACAATATTATAGAAAATAATATAAGAAGTAACATTTATTTAAAGAATTTTCTTTTTTTAGTGTAAATAACTGATATATTTTATAAAATATTCTTAAAAATTTGAATTTTTTACATTTTGTAAAATTTCTCGAATACGGACCATTTTATAAAAATTTCGTATGGGACAAAAATTATAGAAAATAATATTAGAAGTAACTTTTATTTAAAGAATTTTCTTCTCCAAGCGTAAATAATAGATTTATTCCATAAAATATTATTAAAATTTTGAATTTTTTTACATTTTGTAAAATTTCTCGAATACGGACCATTTTAGAAAAATTTTGTATGGGACAAAAATTATAGAGAATAATATTAGAAGTAACTTTTATTTAAAGAATTTTCTTCTCCAAGCGTAAATAATAGATTTATTCCATAAAATATTCTTAAAATTTTGAATTTTTTTACATTTTGTAAAATTTCTCCAATACGGACCATTTTAGGAAAATTTTGTACAGGACAAAAGTTATAGAGAATAATATAAGAAGTAACATTTATTCAAAGAATTTTCTTTTTCTAGTGTAAATAACTGATATATTTTATAAAATATTCTTAAAATTTTGAATTTTTTTACATTTTGTAAAATTTCTCGAATACGGACCATTTTAAGAAAATTTTGTATGGGACGAAAATTATAAAGAATAATATTAGAAGTAACTTTTATTTAAAGAATTTTCTTCTTCAAGCGTAAATAATAGATTTATTTCATAAAATATTCTTAAAATTTTGAATTTTTTACATTTTGTAAAATTTCTCGAATACGGACCATTTTAGAAAAATTTCGTATGGGACAAAAATTATAGAGAATAATATTAGAAGTAACTTTTATTTAAAGAATTTTCTTCTCCAAGCGTAAATAATAGATTTATTCCATAAAATATTCTTAAAAATTTGAATTTTTTACATTTTGTAAAATTTCTCGAATACGGACCATTTTAGGAAAATTTTGTATAGGACAAAAATTATAGAGAATAATATTAGAAGTAACTTTTATTTAAAGAATTTTCTTCTCCAAGCGTAAATAATAGATTTATTCCATAAAATATTCTTAAAATTTTGAATTTTTTACATTTTGTAAAATTTCTCGAATACGGACCATTTTAGAAAAATTTTGTATGGGACAAAAATTATAGAGAATAATATTAGAAGTAACTTTTATTTAAAGAATTTTCTTTTTCTAGTGTAAATAACTGATATATTTTATAAAATATTCTTAAAATTTTGAATTTTTTACATTTTATAAAATTTCTCGAATACGGACCATTTTAGGAAAATTTTGTATAAAACAAAAATTATAGAGAATAATATTAGAAGTAACTTTTATTTAAAGAATTTTTTTCTCCAAGCGTAAATAATAGATTTATTCCATAAAATATTCTTAAAAATTTGAATTTTTTTACATTTTATAAAATTTCTCGAATACGGACCATTTTAGAAAAATTTCGTATGGGACAAAAATTATAGAGAATAATATTAGAAGTAACTTTTATTTAAAGAATTTTCTTCTCCAAGCGTAAATAATAGATTTATTCCATAAAATATTCTTAAAAATTTGAATTTTTTTACATTTTATAAAATTTCTCGAATACGGACCATTTTAGGAAAATTTTGTATAAAACAAAAATTATAGAGAATAATATTAGAAGTAACTTCTATTTAAATAATTTTCTTCTCCAAGCGTAAATAACAGATATATTCCATAAAATATTCTTAAAATTTTGAATTTTTAAATTATTTTTGGAAAAATGAAAAATAACGAAAAAACAATTCGAACGAATTTTTACATTTTCGAAAATTTTGAGGTTATTTTAAAAGTGATCTTTACAAAAGCTGTAGATTTTTGCTTGATTTAAAACTTTTGCGTTAGAAATTTTTGTTTTAAACGTCAACTTTCGCCATTATTACAAACCCCCTCTACCATTTACACAAAATTCAGTTAACAATTGTTTTTTCTCAAAGTTTAATTTAATTGGACTGATAAAGCAAAATAAGACCAAAATCTCTATAAATAATATTCATATTCACGATTAAAACAGAGAAATCCACTATCAATTTGTGATATTTCACATATTGTTGAAATGGATAATAAATTGTCTAAAATTGTCTACTATTTATAACAAAAGATGTAACTACAAACAAATATCGTGCTTTAATTAATAAACAAATTTTTCCATTTTCTCCTCTCTATTACCTCTCACCACACGTCTCTTCACTCCGAATTTACAACTGGAATTTATTTTGGTACTATGAGTATTATATTTTATCAATAAATAGCTGTATCTCCTAATATCTCTGATTATAGTTGAAAAGAACAAAAACTGAATAACCACCATCTTAAATAAGCAAAAAAATACTTTTATTTGGTGTAAAATTGTTTAAATTAAAATACAAACAATTTTACACAAAATACAAATTTATTTTTCTAACCACACGTCTCTTCGCTCCGAATCTACAACTGGAATTAAAAAAAAAAATGTACCCGTATGTTTCTATTCTTAAAAATGATTATTTTTGTTTAATTTTCGAAAATTTTGATGTCTTAATATTTTTCCACATACTTTCGAGTATTTTTAATAAGATTTGTGCTAGCGAGAACTAGGTTCTTCGGAAAAACTAAATTATACGCTATGACCGAAAATTGACCGACCTCCAGGTGGTGAGTAATTAATTATTCTTATTTTTAATAACAAATATATCGATAAAATACAACTTTTATTGTTGAATACTTTTTAAACATTGATTTTTTTTTAACAATATTCTTATAATTACTTTTGATGTATTATAATGGAAAACTTCTGGGAAATTATATAAAAAATCTGTCAGGTTTTCTATTTGTGCGTACAGGGTATAAAGGGAAGCCTAATTTTGGAAGCACGGCTATTTTTGTAGCGAAGATCAACAAAAAAAAGAAGCGATACAATATGAAAAAAGATTTTTTCGAGTCAAAAAGTTTTGTATACTTTTTTTTTTTAATTATACAGGGTGAGTCACAATAGGTAACGCATCGGTTTATAGAGCCAAAACTATTTGATTTTTTTAAAAAAATTAGATATATCAGAAAAGGGAACAATTTAAAAATAGTTTCGATTATACAGGGTTCTCCAAGAAAGTAATGCATCTCAAAGTTAGGTTTTCTTAAATAGGACACCCTGTATTTTATTTTATATTTGAATTGTCTTCGCTTTTGCCATTATAACGATGACAAATAGTATGAGATTATACAGGGTATTTCGGAAGTTATAACCAATTTTGTATATTTAGTGAAAAAGAAATTATTTTTGCGGTAAAAGGATTTATGTCGTAAAATTTTAAATTTTCTTACGGGAAAATGGTTTTCCACCAAATTATCGAATTCGATATATCTAATATACAATATGCTTTAAATTTTATATTTTTACTTTTTGGAACACACTGTACATTGGAAGAGCACATCGCTATCTATTATACAAACCAAAATATACAAATGCACTTTATTCATAATCAAAAAAGTAAAAAATTAAAAAGTCAATAAAGTCAAACAAATTCAAAAAAAAAAAGTCAAAAAACTAAAAAGATAAAAAGTCAAACATTCAAATAAAGTCAAAAAGAGTCAAAAGTTAAAAAAGTAAAAATTTAAAAACGTCAAACAATTTCAAAAAAAGTCAAAAAGTCAAAACAAATCAAAAAAATCATAACAAGTCAAAAAAGTCAAACAAATACAAAAAGTCAAAGAGTCAAAAGTAAAAATTTAAAAACGTCAAACAATTTCAAAAAAATCAAGTCATAATCAAAAAAGCAAAAAATTAAAGTCAATAAAGTCAAACAAATTAAAAAAAAAGTAAAAAAAGTAAAAAAATTAAAAAAACAAAAAGTCAAAAGTTAAAAACGTAAAAATTTAAAAACGTCAAACAATTTCAAAAAAGTCAAAAAAATCAAATAAAGTCAAAAAAGTAAAAAATTAAAGTCAAACAAATTCAAAAAAAGTCAAAAAATTAAAAAGACAAAAAGTCAAACATTCAAAAAAGTCAAAAAGAGTCAAAAGTTAAAAAAGTAAAAAGTTAAAAACGTCAATTTCAAAAAAGTCAAAAATCAAGTAAAGTCAAAAAAGTAAAAAATTAAAGTCAATAAAGTCAAACATATTCAAAAAAAAGTCAAAAAATTAAAAACTATTTTTGCGGTAAAAGGATTTATGTCGTAAAATTTTAAATTTTCTTACGGGAAAATAGTTTTCCACCAAATTACCGAATTCGATTCCATTGAAAACTTTTTTCTTTCGAATTATGGCGAAATATTTTATATTTTGCTTTTGGGAAAATGGTTTTCTATTAATTTTTCGGTAACGGATTTATCTGTTTTGGGAAAATTTCTTTTCGTTTGGAAAAATCGAAGAAAAATTGTTTTTCAAATTTTCCGACTTTTCCGACGAATTATCCGAAAAAACTAACTATTTCAATTATCCTCGCTTTTTCTATTATAACAATACCAAATAGTAAGAAAATATACAGGGTATTTTACACGTTATAACCAGTTTTATATGAAAATCGTATAATGCAATAAAAACAATTGAAAACCAATTTTTTTGCTATAAATTGTTTTTTATTAATCAAAATTTATGCCAATGATTTATTTTTTGCAAATAGAAACAAATTTGTACAGGGTGAGTCAAAACTCGAATACAACATTTTCTATTTTTTTTTAATTGACCACCCTGTAAATTATATTACTATTTAAAAGTAATTTAATTAAAGTTTCATTTGATTCAGTAATTTTTGAATTTTTTTAAATTGAAATGACAAAAAATTAAAGAAATGACAATTTTTATTTTTTGTTCGATATTTTGAATCCTCCTGTAGATATCGAATGTTTCTTGGTGCCATTTTAAAGAGCATAAAATTGCGCAACTTTTATCTAATTTAACTAATTTTGTATCTATTACCGTTTAAGAAATAACAATGCTGCATATCCAGGGAGACTCATTTTTAAAAGTTTTCTTAATAAAATTTTATGTTTTGTCTAAATTCGAATACTCAATTAAATAAAATTAAAAATAAATGCCTTTATTCGAGGGAAATCAAAAATGACACTTTGTTAACTGAATACATTCACATAAAGTGACAAAATATTCATTAAAAACTCGTATGAAAAGACTTGCAGAATTTTTTTTGGGACACACTGTATAATAAACGTATTTTTATATGTTATTAACAAACTGCCATGCAATGTGTTCTAAACTATCTCTTGCGTCGCAAAAAAGTCAACGAATGTGTAACCAAAAAAGTCAAAGAAACTCAAAGAAAGTCAAAAAAAGTCAAAAAAGTCAAAAAAAAGTAAAAAGTCAAAAAAAATCCCCGTCCTTCTACCGAGCTTCTTAAAAAAAGCTCAGCTTGTATATTATTGTACAAGTCAGGTCCTTTTTAAAAAAGAACAGGTGGCAACCCTATTCTGATATGGTTATGTGGCTTTTCATTATTTTCCTTTGCTATTGTTGTATCGTGTTTCACCACTGAAGTGCTTTATAACGATTTTGCATCGTTTTCCCCCCATATCAAGTCGTTTTTCAACTTCTATTTTGCGTTTTTTTTTTACCTCTTTCATTTTTTTCGAGTTGTCCTTTTTTGAAAAGTTTAAAATTTTCTTTTTTACGGCGTATGTCCTGTTTTACTCTTTGATATCTTTGAAAGGGACCTGGCTTGTATAAATATATACAAGCTGACCTTTTTTTTTAGATGCTCGGTAGGACGAGGACTTTCTTTGACTTTTTTTATTTGTTTTGACGTTTTTTGAATTTGTTTGACTTTTTATCTTTTTAATTTTTTGACTTTTTTAATTCTTTTTTGAATATTTTTTATTTTTTTGACTTTTTAATTTTTTGACTTATGACTTTTTTGATTCGTTTTGACTTTTTTGAATTTATTTTACGTTTTTAAATTTTCACTTTTTAAACTTTGGACTCTTTTTGACTTTTTTTGAATGTTTGACTTTTTGTCTTTTTAATTTTTTGACTTTTTTTTGAATTTGTTTGACTTTATTGACTTTAATTTTTACTTTTTTGACTTTACTTGATTTTTTTGACTTTTTTGAAATTGTTTGACGTTTTTAAATTTTCACTTTTTCAACTTTTGACTCTTTTTGACTTTTTTTGAACGTTTGACTTTTTTCTTTTTAATTTTTTGACTTTTTTGAATTTGTTTGACTTTATTGACTTTAATTTTTTACTCTTTTGACTTTACTTGATTTTTTGACTTTTTTGACTTTACTTGATTTTTTGACTTTTTTGAAATTGTTTGACGTTTTTAAATTTTTACTTTTTTAACTTTTGATTCTTTTTGACTTTATTTGACTTTTTGTCTTTTTAATTTTTTGACTTTTTTGAATTTGTTTGACTTTATTGACTTTAATTTTTTACTTTTTTGACTACTTGATTTTATTGACTTTTTTGACTTTACTTGATTTTTTGACTTTTTTGAAATTGTTTGACGTTTTTAAATTTTTACTTTTTTAACTTGACTCTTTTTGACTTTTTTTGAATGTTTGACTTTTTGTCTTTTTAATTTTTTGACTTTATTTGAATGTTTGACTTTTTGTCTTTTTTTGAATTTGTTTGACTTTATTGACTTTAATTTTTTACTTTTTTGACTTTACTTGATTTTTTTGACTTTTTTGAAATTGTTTGACGTTTTTAAATTTTTACTTTTTAAACTTTTGACTCTTTTTGACTTTTTTTGAATGTTTGACTTTTTGTCTTTTTAATTTTTTGACTTTATTTGAATGTTTGACTTTTTTGTCTTTTTTTGAATTTGTTTGACTTTATTGACTTTAATTTTTTACTTTTTTGACTTTACTTGATTTTTTTGACTTTTTTGCAATTGTTTGACGTTTTTAAATTTTTACTTTTTAAACTTTTGACTCTTTTTGACTTTTTTTGAATGTTTGACTTTTTGTCTTTTTAATTTTTGACTTTTTTGAAATTGACGTTTTTAACTTTTTACGTTTTTAACATTTTACTTTTTTAACTTTTGACTCTTTTTGACTTTTTTTGAATGTTTGACTTTGTCTTTTTAATTTTTTGACTTTTTTTGAATTTGTTTGACTTTTTGTCTTTTTAATTTTTTGACTTTTTTGAATTTGTTTGACTTTATTGACTTTAATTTTTTACTTTTTTGACTTTACTTGATTTTATTGACTTTTTTGACTTTACTTGATTTTTTTGACTTTTTTGAAATTGTTTGAGGTTTTTAAATTTTTACTTTTTTAACTTTTGTCTCTTGTTGACTGTATTTGAACGTTTGACTTTTTGTCTTTTTAATTTTTTGACTTTTTTTGAATTTGTTTGACTTTATTGACTTTAATTTTTTACTTTTTTGACTTTACTTGATTTTTTGACTTTTTTGAAATTCTTTGACGTTTTTAAATTTTTACTTTTTTAACTTTTGACTCTTTTTGACTTTATTTGAATGTTTGACTTTTTGTTTTTTTAATTTTTTGACTTTTTTTTTAATTTGTTTGACTTTATTGATTTTAATTTTTTGCTCTTTTGATTATGACTTGATTTTTTTGAAATAGTTTGACGTTTTTAAATTTTTACTTTTGACTCTTTGACTTTTTGAATTTGTTTGACTTTTTTGACTTGTTATGATTTTTCTAATTTGTTTTGACTTTTTGACTTTTTTTGAAATTGTTTAACGTTTTTAAATTTTTAACTTTTGACTCTTTTTGACTTTATTTGAATGTTTGACTTTTTGTCTTTTTAGTTTTTTGACTTTTTTTGAATTTGTTTGACTTTATTGACTTTTTAATTTTTTACTTTTTTGATTATGAATAAAGTGAATTTGTATATTTTGGTTTGTATAATAGATAGCGATGTGCTCTTCCAATGTACAGTGTGTTCCAAAAAGTAAAAATATAAAATTTAAAGCATATTGTATATTAGATATATCGAATTCGATAATTTGGTGGAAAACCATTTTCTCGAAAGAAAATTCAAAATTTTACGACATAAATCCTTTTATCGCAAAAATCATTTCTTTTGCACTAAACATACAAAATTGGTTATAACTTCCGAAATACCCTGTATAATCTCATACTATTTGTCATCGTTATAATGGAAAAAGCGAAGGCAATTCAAATATAAAATAAAATACAGGGTGTCCCATTTAAAAAAACCTAACTTTGAGATACATTACTTTCTTGGAGAACCCTGTATAATCGAAACTATTTTTAAATTGTTCCCTTTTCTAATATACCTACACATTAAAAAAAAAAACAAATAGTTTTGACTCACCCTGTATGTATATATATTCATGATTTTTCTACCGCTTTGTCTGTCAATATTCGGCCATGGTCTAGCTTCGACCTATTTACGAAAAAACTTTCAGCTTCATAAATAATTTTTATACTAGTTCATAATTTGTTATACTTTGTTTTCTTTTCTTTATATAAATGGCAGCATTCTTGCTAAATGTACGAGAAGCCGAAGGGCGTTGCTCCAGAGACGCCGCAAGGGGGCGTACCGCAGCGTTAAAAAGTGCCACATGCACATTATAGACAGCACTTGGATGATTTTGTAAGTCCAGAACAATTTGGAGATTTGTTTTCTGGCCATGGGTAACGTCGAGGCGTCTTCTTTGAATATAAATCTGGAAAAAAATTGATTATAATTTTAACAACATTAAAAATATATATATATAAAGTTGTTTAAGTATTAAGTTTTGTTTATTCCATCTTAACAGTGTAGTTGGTGCAATTAAAGATGATGTTTTTTAAAAATATTTGTTTCAAAGAAAAAAAAAACATCAGGAATAAGCAGTCCAAAATGTCTGAAACTACTGCGAAAACAACAGACAATAATATAAATTTGTTCCCCAATTTGTAAAAATTCAAACCTTACTGATAAAAAAGAAACTGAACAAGAGGCTCAAAAATGTACAAAACAAGAAAATAATTTGACAAAATCAAAAAAAAAAAACAGAAAGAAAATTAAAAAAATAAAGGTATAGAAGAGAAATAAATTTTGATTTTCTAAATTAAAAAGTGTTTAAGATTTTTGAAAAAAAAAAAAATAGAAATTGAGTGAGTAAAGCTTAAAATATTAGAACTGAAAAATCAAATCGACGAGGCCAAAAGCGTTTCTGGTTTGCACATTATCCTTCAACAAAAATACTGTAGAACTAAAAAATGAATAAAAGAAATTGCTAACCATTTTATTTGAAAAGTTATCCTTTTATGCTAAATAAGAAATTATTATCAATACTAATGAAAGTGTAGCTGACAACAACTAAAATTTGCAATAGATTTATCGATACAATGAAAGATATGTCCAAAGTACAATTGCAACCAATAAATATTTCTGATGACATAAAAGAATTTTTTTTTATCATAGATATAACGCAAGATTGGCCTTTATTTATTTGAATACTTTAAAAGTACTAAAGTACAAATTGCAGAAAGGCATGAAAGATGAAGCTTTGGAAACCGTAAGAAGCAGAATCAAAAAAGCTTTACGAATAAAATTCGAATCTTTATTTTATGAAATTAAGACTATTCCGAAAATAAAAGAAGGCGAAAGCTGTAAATGCAATAATTTTGTAGTAACTCTTGAACAATTTACTCTAAAAATTATTTAGAAAATTTACAATTTATCAAACAATTATAAAATTATCTGACTCGTGTAAATTAAGCTGCGGACAACAAGTAGCTAGCCAAATGGCTAAATATAGCCTCGATGGAATGTTTAGGAAGAAGGAAATTTAAAAGCAATTTCCAAAAACGAAATGAAGCAGTTTTTGCACATTTTGTAAAATTTCTGGAATACGGACCATTTTAGGAAAATTTTGTATAGGACAAAATTATAGAGAATAATATTAGAAGTAACTTTTATTTAAAGAATTTTCTTCTCCAATTGTAAATAATAGATTTATTTCATAAAATATTCTTAAACATTTGAATTTATTACATTTTTTTAAATTTCTCGAATACGGACCATTTTAGGAAAATTTTGTATGGGACAAAAATTATAGAGAATAATATTAGAAGTAACTTTTATTTAAAGAATTTTCTTCTCCAAGCGTAAATAATAGATTTATTCCATAAAATATTCTTAAAATTTTGAATTTTTTACATTTTGTAAAATTTCTCGAATACGGACCATTTTAGAAAAATTTCGTATGGGACAAAAATTATAGAGAATAATATTAGAAGTAACTTTTATTTAAAGAATTTTTTTCTCCAAGCGTAAATAACACATATATTTCATAAAATATTTTTTAAAATTTGAAATTATTACATTTTTTAAAATTTCTCGAATACGGACCATTTTAGGAAAATTTTGTATGGGACAAAAATTATAGAGAATAATATTAGAAGTAACTTTTATTTAAAGAATTTTCTTCTCCAAGCGTAAATAACACATATATTTCATAAAATATTTTTTAAAATTTGAATTTATTACATTTTTTAAAATTTCTCGAATACGGACCATTTTAGGAAAATTTTGTATGGGATAAAAATTATAGAGAATAATATTAGAAGTAACTTTTATTTAAAGAATTTTCTTCTCCAAGCGTAAATAATAGATTTATTCCATAAAATATTCTTAAAAATTTGAATTTTTTTACATTTTTTAAAATTTCTCGAATACGGACCATTTTAGGAAAATTTTGTATGGGATAAAAATTATAGAGAATAATATTAGAAGTAACTTTTATTTAAAGAATTTTCTTCTCCAAGCGTAAATAATAGATTTATTCCATAAAATATTCTTAAAATTTTGAATTTTTTACATTTTGTAAAATTTCTCGAATACGGACCATTTTAGAAAAATTTCGTATGGGACAAAAATTATAGAGAATAATATTAGAAGTAACTTTTATTTATAAAGAATTTTCTTCTCCAAGCGTAAATAATAGATTTATTCCATAAAATATTCTTAAAATTTTGAATTTTTTACATTTTGTAAAATTTCTCGAATACGGACTATTTTAGAAAAATTTCGTATGGGACAAAAATTATAGAAAATAATATTAGAAGTAACTTTTATTTAAAGAATTTTCTTCTCCAAGCGTAAATAACACATATATTTCATAAAATATTTTTTAAAATTTGAATTTATTACATTTTTTAAAATTTCTCGAATACGGACCATTTTAGGAAAATTTTGTATGGGACAAAAATTATAGAGAATAATATTAGAAGTAACTTTTATTTAAAGAATTTTCTTCTCCAAGCGTAAATAATAGATTTATTCCATAAAATATTCTTAAAATTTTGAATTTTTTACATTTTTTAAAATTTCTCGAATACGAACCATTTTAGGAAAATTTTGTATGGGACAAAAATTATAGAGAATAATATTAGAAGTAACTTTTATTTAAAGAATTTTCTTCTCCAAGCGTAAATAACACATATATTTCATAAAATATTTTTTAAAATTTGAATTTATTACATTTTTTAAAATTTCTCGAATACGGACCATTTTAGGAAAATTTTGTATGGGACAAAAATTATAGAGAATAATATTAGAAGTAACTTTTATTTAAAGAATTTTCTTCTCCAATTGTAAATAATAGATTTATTCCATAAAATATTCTTAAAAATTTGAATTTTTTTACATTTTGTAAAATTTCTCGAATACGGACCATTTTAGAAAAATTTCGTATGGGACAAAAATTATAGAGAATAATATTAGAAGTAACTTTTATTTAAAGAATTTTCTTCTCCAATTGTAAATAATAGATTTATTCCATAAAATATTCTTAAAATTTTGAATTTTTTACATTTTGTAAAATTTCTCGAATACGGACCATTTTAGAAAAATTTCGTATGGGACAAAAATTATAGAGAATAATATTAGAAGTAACTTTTATTTAAAGAATTTTCTTCTCCAAGCGTAAATAACACATATATTTCATAAAATATTTTTTAAAATTTGAATTTATTACATTTTTTAAAATTTCTCGAATACGGACCATTTTAGGAAAATTTTGTATGGGACAAAAATTATAGAGAATAATATTAGAAGTAACTTTTATTTAAAGAATTTTCTTCTCCAATTGTAAATAATAGATTTATTCCATAAAATATTCTTAAAAATTTGAATTTTTTTACATTTTGTAAAATTTCTCGAATACGGACCATTTTAAGAAAATTTTGTATACAACTAAAATTATAGAGAATAATATTAGAAGTAATTTTTATTAGAAAAATTTTCTTCTCCAAGCGTAAATAACATATATTTCATAAAATATTTTTTAAAATTTGAATTTATTACATTTTTTAAAATTTCTCGAATACGGACCATTTTAGGAAAATTTTGTATGGGATAAAAATTATAGAGAATAAAATTAGAAGTAACTTTTATTTAAAGAATTTTCTTCTCCAAGCGTAAATAATAGATTTATTCCATAAAATATTCTTAAAAATTTGAATTTTTTTACATTTTTTAAAATTTCTCGAATACGGACCATTTTAGGAAAATTTTGTATGGGATAAAAATTATAGAGAATAATATTAGAAGTAACTTTTATTTAAAGAATTTTCTTCTCCAAGCGTAAATAATAGATTTATTCCATAAAATATTCTTAAAATTTTGAATTTTTTACATTTTGTAAAATTTCTCGAATACGGACCATTTTAGAAAAATTTCGTATGGGACAAAAATTATAGAGAATAATATTAGAAGTAACTTTTATTTATAAAGAATTTTCTTCTCCAAGCGTAAATAATAGATTTATTCCATAAAATATTCTTAAAATTTTGAATTTTTTACATTTTGTAAAATTTCTCGAATACGGACTATTTTAGAAAAAATTTCGTATGGGACAAAAATTATAGAAAATAATATTAGAAGTAACTTTTATTTAAAGAATTTTCTTCTCCAAGCGTAAATAACACATATATTTCATAAAATATTTTTTAAAATTTGAATTTATTACATTTTTTAAAATTTCTCGAATACGGACCATTTTAGGAAAATTTTGTATGGGACAAAAATTATAGAGAATAATATTAGAAGTAACTTTTATTTAAAGAATTTTCTTCTCCAATTGTAAATAATAGATTTATTTCATAAAATATTCTTAAAAATTTGAATTTTTTTACATTTTGTAAAATTTCTCGAATACGGACCATTTTAAGAAAATTTTGTATACAACTAAAATTATAGAGAATAATATTAGAAGTAACTTTTATTTAAAGAATTTTCTTCTCCAATTGTAAATAATAGATTTATTTCATAAAATATTCTTAAAAATTTGAATTTTTTTACATTTTGTAAAATTTCTCGAATACGGACCATTTTAAGAAAATTTTGTATACAACTAAAATTATAGAGAATAATATTAGAAGTAACTTTTATTTAAAGAATTTTCTTCTCCAATTGTAAATAATAGATTTATTTCATAAAATATTCTTAAAAATTTGAATTTTTTTACATTTTGTAAAATTTCTCGAATACGGACCATTTTAAGAAAATTTTGTATACAACTAAAATTATAGAGAATAATATTAGAAGTAACTTTTATTTAAAGAATTTTCTTCTCCAATTGTAAATAATAGATTTATTTCATAAAATATTCTTAAAAATTTGAATTTTTTTACATTTTGTAAAATTTCTCGAATACGGACCATTTTAAGAAAATTTTGTATACAACTAAAATTATAGAGAATAATATTAGAAGTAACTTTTATTTAAAGAATTTTCTTCTCCAATTGTAAATAATAGATTTATTCCATAAAATATTCTTAAAAATTTGATTTTTTTTACATTTTGTAAAATTTCTCGAATACGGACCATTTTAAGAAAATTTTGTATACAACTAAAATTATAGAGAATAATATTAGAAGTAACTTTTATTTAAAGAATTTTCTTCTCCAATTGTAAATAATAGATTTATTTCATAAAATATTCTTAAAAATTTGAATTTTTTTACATTTTGTAAAATTTCTCGAATACGGACCATTTTAAGAAAATTTTGTATACAACTAAAATTATAGAGAATAATATTAGAAGTAATTTTTATTAGAAAAATTTTCTTCTCCAAGCGTAAATAACATATATTTCATAAAATATTTTTTAAAATTTGAATTTATTACATTTTTTAAAATTTCTCGAATACGGACCATTTTAGGAAAATTTTGTATGGGATAAAAATTATAGAGAATAATATTAGAAGTAACTTTTATTTAAAGAATTTTCTTCTCCAAGCGTAAATAATAGATTTATTCCATAAAATATTCTTAAAATTTTGAATTTTTTACATTTTGTAAAATTTCTCGAATACGGACTATTTTAGAAAAATTTCGTATGGGACAAAAATTATAGAAAATAATATTAGAAGTAACTTTTATTTAAAGAATTTTCTTCTCCAAGCGTAAATAACACATATATTTCATAAAATATTTTTTTAAATTTGAATTTATTACATTTTTTAAAATTTCTCGAATACGGACCATTTTAGGAAAATTTTGTATGGGACAAAAATTATAGAGAATAATATTAGAAGTAACTTTTATTTAAAGAATTTTTTTCTCCAAGCGTAAATAACACATATATTTCATAAAATATTTTTTAAAATTTGAAATTATTACATTTTTTAAAATTTCTCGAATACGGACCATTTTAGGAAAATTTTGTATGGGACAAAAAATATAGAGAATAATATTAGAAGTAACTTTTATTTAAAGAATTTTCTTCTCCAAGCGTAAATAACACATATATTTCATAAAATATTTTTTAAAATTTGAATTTATTACATTTTTTAAAATTTCTCGAATACGGACCATTTTAGGAAAATTTTGTATGGGACAAAAATTATAGAGAATAATATTAGAAGTAACTTTTATTTAAAGAATTTTCTTCTCCAATTGTAAATAATAGATTTATTCCATAAAATATTCCTAAAAATTTATTTTATTGGTAAATATATTTTTGATTATAATTCCCGAGTTTAATTTTGAACTACCCTTTACTTTTTCCATTTTCAGAGCTTAATTACTAATAGGTAAAAGTGCAGTGAAAAATTTTATTATTTTATCTTTACTTTATTACCCCAGTGTAGGTTAATTAAATAGTGAAGAACGACCTTCAGATGACCCCCAAACTAATAGAAACCACACAGTACTCGACAATACACCAGACAAGGGTACAAAAGACACAACAATAGGGACTAGGAAGCCGTCTACGGTGGACTAGGATGAATCCCTAGAATTCCAGGATAGTCAGGATAATCAAACAGCTCCAAAAGAACATTATGAATCAATGCAAAAACTGTTAGATGATCTAAAAAGATCGGGCGATTCAGTCCCAAGTGTAGACCTCAATATGGACACCACAGAACATACTCCCAGACCGGAACCTGGAGAAACTACCCCTACAACTATTCCAGAGACTGCCAAGGATATTCAACATATGAAGTTTAAAACATTAGCACTTCCTTCCAATATAGTACAAAGGAATCTAGACTTTACGACCCAAGTCAGAAACCCTCCCATAAATCTCCCTGAACAAACAACTGGCAGAGTGGATAACGTCCAAAGGAGGGGCGAACTGAGTAACCTCTCCCAAGGGTCTGTGTCCACACTCCCAGTCACGCAAAAATCCACTTCAACTGGTGCTATAAGAAAAACCATTAGAATAAACAGCGACCCACGCATTAGAAATGATGTAGAAAATAATGATATTCCTCCTAGCATAGTACAAAATATACTAGAATATGATCCCAACAGCCATAACTCGGACGAGGAAAAAAGGCTTACAAGAAACAAAGAAAATAGGTTTAATAAACTACCACATTCTCCGAACAGCCTATTCAAAATCAGAAGTGACTAAGAAAGATCTGCCTATGATCAGGAGACCGATAAGGAAGACAAAACCAATCACAACAAAAATGATGAAGAGCCATTTACAACACCCAAAAAATTCAGTAGAAACTTCCAAAATCTAATAAGAGAAAAATCCAAGAAGACTCTCACTCCCACTAAAAATAAATTTCAACCGCTAACAGATGACTCTGACTCGGACATAGACGATGAAGTGGGGAAAATCGTTAAAAAACGTAAAAAGGGGCTCAAATACAAACCCCTGGACTTAAATAACATTAATGAAGCCAGTAATGTGAACACTAAAAACATAAATTCGAACATTAACAAAAACAAACCATTAAAAACTGAAACAAGACTAAATCCGAACAAAACAACAATGCCCCCAATAGTAGTTGATGGTAAAACTGCTAATCATAGTGAGCTAATAAAGGATCTCAAAGCCCTAATCAAAGGAGAATTTTTATCGATTTTTCGATTTTTCAATTTTTTTTTTTTTCGATTTTTTCGATTTTTTCGATTTTTTCGATTTTTTCGATTTTTTCGATTTTTTCGATTTTTTCGATTTTTTCGATTTTTTCGATTTTTTTTCGTTTTTATCGATTTTTCGATTTTTTTTCATTTTTTTCGATTTTTTTTTTCCATTTTTTTTTATTTTTTCGATTTTTTTTTTTTCGATTTTTCATTTTTTTTTTCTTTTTTTTGCGATTTTTCGATTTTTTTTCGTTTTTTTTTTCTTTTTTTTCGATTTTTCGAATTTTCGATTTTTTTCGATTTTTCGATTTTTTTCGATTTTTTTTATCGATTTTTGGATTTTTTTTTGGATTTTTCAATTTTTATTCGATTTTTCAATTTTTATTCGATTTTTCAATTTTTTTTTTTTTTTTTTTTTTTTTTTTTTTTAACAACAAAAGAGTAGACATAAATATTGTTGTTAACGACGTGCTCGAAGAGCACGTCGCAATCTATTATACAGGGCGTTCCAAAAAGTGTTATACTCGAAAGAAAAAAATTGTTTTTTTCAAAAAATTTATTATTTTTGATAAAAATTTCTACAATATTTGAAAATTCGAAACTTTTCTCATGTATATAATTTTTTTTTTGGACACATTGTGTAATGATTGCAACGAAGAGCACGTCGTTAACAACAATATCTAAATACATTTAATTGTTAACAACGTGCTCTTCGTTGCAATCATTACACAATGTGTCCAAAAAAAAAAATTATAAACATAAGAAAAGTTTCGAATTTTCAAATATTGCAGAAATTTTTATCAAAAATAATAAATTTTTTGAAAAAAACAATTTTTTTCTTTCGAGTATAACACTTTTTGGAACGCCCTGTATAATAGATTGCGACGTGCTCTTCGAGCACGTCGTTAACAACAAAAGAGTAGACATAAATATTGTTGTTAACGACGTGCTCTTCGAGCACGTCGCAATCTATTATACAGTGTGTTCCAAAATGTTTTATATAGATGACAAAACTTTCTGAAAAATTGAAATGCTAATTTTAAATAGTCAGGAATTTATATAAATTTCAAAATACTATGCTAAGTTGAATCTTTGATACACTATTTAACGTAATATACCAAATTTTTATACAAAAAAATTGTATTTTTAACCTAAACATTGCCAAAAACTACAAAATTATATTAATCATAATTAAATTTATTTACCTTCTAATTCCCAATACGTAATTTTCTAAATAATTATTCCAATCTATTTTGGCGACATCGAAACAAAATTCTTCTCTATCCGACTCGCTCAAAACCATCGCCAGTTGTCTCACGTTTTCGTCGTCGAATCGCCATTCTTTCGTCGTAAAATACGCCAAACAATCCGCGGCTTTGTGTAATTTATCCTGTATCCTTAACAACCTAAACAAAAAAAATAACATTTAAAAAATAATCCTGTACATATACAGGGTGTTCCAATGAAAAATAGCCCGTTTGTAGAGATTATAAAAGGAGATTTTTAAAAAAAACACCTAACAACCTGAACAAAAACAAAAATAAAATATTTGTAAAATAATCCTGTACATATACAGGGTGTTCCAATGATAAATAGCCTGTTTTCAGAGCTTATAAAAGAGGAAATTAAAAAAAAAACACCCTGTATAGGTAATACATAATTTTTGTATTACTGTAGCAAAACTTATAGAAAAATACCACATATTAACGAAAATCGCACGTTTTTACGATTAGGTGTTTAAAAGTTATAGGCTCTGGAAGTGGGCTACTTTACTTTTCATTGGGACACCCTGTATATCGAATAAAGGTCAACTTTGTCTAAAATATGTATTTTAAAACTGAATAAATCTGAAAAGGAGGCAGTGGACAAGGACAAATAACGTCAAAAAAAAGACTGAGGAAATCGAAACATGAAAGACATCCCAAATCAAGAACTTGATGAAAATAACAATTACGAACAAGCAAACAATCAAGTTCGAAAACGAAAGTCAATTAATAGAAAATTAATGAAAAAAAAAAAAAGAAATCAAGAGGAGAAGAATAATATTTAAATAGAAAAAGAGTTATGATACTAGCTAAAACGTTTTTATTTGTTACTAACTGTTGCAGAAAGAAGTGTACAGATAAACTAGCACTAAAGAACCAAAGGATTATTTTTTAAAAAATGTCATTAACAAAGATCAAGTTCTAAGTGACAGAAAAAGGTAGAAAGAAAAGGAAGAACTACAAACGGTAGTACAAAAAAGAGAAATAACTGTGTCGTATTTTGTTACTTTTGATGGGAAAAAACTAGTTTGTTTTAAAAAGTTCATGTCGTTACAAGAGGATATTTTAATATAAAAGAAATGTGCTTTCCAAACAGGATGTTGATGAAAATTTAAGCGGACGGTAAAAACCAATAAATGCAAAAGATGAAGAAAAAGCTGAAGTAATAAACCATTTTAACAATTTTTGTATAATAGATTCCGACGTGCTAAGGATTTTTTTTTAAGGAAAAACCTTGGAAATTGGAATTATAGCTACTCATCACAAATAAATAATGTTTTTTGGATTTTCATATTTTAAGGGGGGGAAAAGTGAAATGGGGGAATGGAAAATGGGGGAATGGGAAATGAGGGAACAGGGGAATGGGAAAAATGGAATAAAAAATGGGAGAATGGGAAAAGGGATAAAAAAAGTAACGAGGGAATAGGGCTAGGGGAGGATTAGGGAATGAGGGAAGGAGAAATAGGGGAAGGAAGAATAGGAGAAGGGGAAATAAGGGAAGGAGAAATAGGGGAAGGATAATGGGATATGATAATGTGGAATAGGGGATGGGGAAATAGAAATAGGTGAAATGGGAATAGGGGGAGGAGAATGGGATATGAGAATGTGAAATAGGGGATAGGGAAAAGGAAGATATGTGAAAGGGGAATAGGGAAAGGATAAATAGGGGAATAGGGAAAGGATAAATAGGGGAGTAGGGAAAGGATAAATAGGGGAAGAGGGGAATAGGGAAAGGATAAATAGGGGAGTAGGGAAAGGATAAATAGGGGAAAAGATTAAATAGGGGAATAGGGGAAGGGATGAAAGTTTGTACAGGGATATCGATTTTTTTAAAAGTAAAATCTTGAAAGCTGGAATTTTATCATAAGTAAATAATTGACGTATTTCAAAAAGTTTTCAGATTTTCACATTTTAAGGGAGGGTAAATGGGGAGAGTATCGTAAAAACACATATAAATAAAAAAAATAAAATAAAAATAAAAATTAATGAAGAACAATTAAAATTAATAAAAGTTAATAAAAATAAAAATTAATTAAAGTTAATAAAAAAAATTATTAAAAATTAATATTAATTAATAAAAATTAACTAAAGTTAATAAAAAAAATTATTAAAAATTAATATTAATTAATAAAAATTAACTAAAGTTAATAAAAACTAATGAAAATTAACTAAAATTAATACAAATTAAATAAAATTAATACAAATTAAATAAAATTAATAAAAACTAACTAAAATAAATAAAAATTAACTAAAATTAATAAAAACTAACTAAAATAAATAAAATTAACTAAAATTAATAAAACTTAACTATAATTAATAAAAATTAACTGAAATTAATAAAAATTAAATGAAATTAATAAAAATTAACTATAATTAATAAAAATTAACTAAAATTAATAAAACTTAACTATAATTAATAAAAATTAACTGAAATTAATAAAAATTAACTGAAATTAATAAAAATTAACTATAATTAATAAAAATTAACTAAAGTTAATAAAAACTAACTAAAATAAATAAAATTAACTAAAATCAACTAAAATTAATAAAAATTAACTAAAATTAATAAAAATTAACTGAAATTAATAAAAATTAACTAAAATTAGCCAAAATTATTAAAAATCAATAAAAATTAACTAAAATGAATAAAAATTAACTGAAATTAATAAAAATTAGCCAAAATTATTAAAAATCAATAAAAATTAATAATAAATTAATAAAACTGAACTAAAATGAATAAAAATTAACTAAAATTAATAAAAATAATAAAAATTAATAAAAATTAATAAAAATTAACTAAAATTATTAAAAATCAATAAAAATTATTAAAATTAATAAAAATCAATAAAAATTATTAAAAATCAATAAAAATCAATAAAAATTATTAAAAATCAATAAAAATTAACTAAAATGAATAAAAATTAACTAAAATGAATAAAAATTAACTAAAATTAATAAAAATAATAAAAATTAATAAAAATAATAAAAATTAATAAAAATAATAAAAATTAACTAAAATTAATAAAAATTAATAAAAATTAATAAAAATTAACTAAAATTAATAAAAATTAATAAAAATTAATAAAAATTAATAAAAATTAATAAAAATTAATAAAAATTAATAAAAATTAATAAAAATTAATAAAAATTAATAAAAATTAATAAAAATTAACTAAAATTAACTAAAATTATTAAAAATCAATAAAAATTATTAAAAATTAATAAAAATCAATAAAAATTATTAAAAATCAATAAAAATTAATAAAAATGAACTAAAATGAATAAAAATTAACTAAAATTAATAAAAATAATAAAAATTAATAAAAATTAACTGAAATTAACTAAAATTAATAAAAATTAACTTAAATTAATAAAAATGAACTAAAATTATTAAAAATCAATAAAAATCAATAAAAATTAACTAACTTTAATAAAAATTAATAAAGCTAGTTATATCAATAAAGTTATTAACTAATTTACAGTCATACTCACACTGGTTTTCCTCCAGATATCTGCACGACCGTATCGATGATGTAAGCCGGTAACCAATGCCACAAGAACGTTCTGATGGCGTGCACGTACCGACGCGAAGTCACAGAACCTGATGGATAGAAAGAAACGTCCATAACCGGGTGCTTCCGGCTGTATTTAAAACAATAGTAGACGAAGTCCTTCCATTTGATGGGTTTTCGCATACCTAGAAAATTACTTTTTGAGACAAACTATATAATGAGTAACATGGGAAAATTTTGTATAGGACAAAAATTATAGAGAATAATATTGTAAATAACTTTTATTTGAACAATTTTCTTCTCCAAGCGTAAATAACAGATATATTCCATAAAATATTCGTAAAATTTTGAATTTTTTACATTTTGTAAAATTTCTCGAATACGGACCATTTTAGGAAAATTTTGTATGAAACAAAAATTATAGATAATAATATTAGAAGTAACTTTTATTTGAAGAATTTTCTTCTCCTATCGTAAATAACAGATATTTTTCATAAAATATTTAAATGATCCCCCATAAAGTATCCCCAGATGTTTCGACTCTGTCCAAAATCTCATTAGTTCACCTCAGACTGGAATAAAGCTTTAATTTAAAATTTAATGTGTTTTTCTAAATTCATTTTGATTTTTCATCAAAATTCGAAATTTACACTTTTTCTTAAATAATCATTTTAGAGAATTTATGTATGAGACAAAAATTATAGAAAAACAACTTTTATTTGAACAATTTTAGAAATATTTGACATTTTTAAAAAAAAATTTGACATTTTTTTGAATAATTTTTTTGACAATTTTTTTTTTGGACAAAATTTTCTACAATTTTTTTTTGACAACATTTTTTACAATCTTTTTTGACAATTTTATTTGACTAAATTTTTTACAATTTTTTTTTGGACAATTTTATTTGACTAAATTTTTTACAATTTTTTTTTGGACAATTTTTTGACATTTTTAAAAATTTTTTGACATTTTTTGAAATAATTTTTTTGACAATTTTTTTTTGGACAAAATTTTCTAAAATTTTTTTTTTGACAAAACTTTTAACACTCTTTTTTGACAATTTTATTTAACTAAATTTTTTACAAATTTTGTTTGGACAATTTTTTGACATTTTTAAAAATATTTTGACATTTTTTGAATAATTTTTTTGACAATTTTTTTTTGGACAAAATTTTCTACAATTTTTTTTTTGACAAAATTTTTTACAATCTTTTTTGACAATTTTATTTGACTAAATTTTTTACAATTTTTTTTTGGACAATTTTATTTGACTAAATTTTTTACAATTTTTTTTTGGACAATTTTTTGACATTTTTAAAAAATTTTTGACATTTTTTGAAATAATTTTTTTGACAATTTTTTTTTGGACAAAATTTTCTAAAATTTTTTTTTTGACAAAACTTTTAACACTCTTTTTTGACAATTTTATTTAACTAAATTTTTTACAAATTTTGTTTGGACAATTTTTTGACATTTTTAAAAATATTTTGACATTTTTTGAATAATTTTTTTGACAATTTTTTTTTGGACAAAATTTTCTACAATTTTTTTTTTGACAAAATTTTTTACAATCTTTTTTGACAATTTTATTTGACTAAATTTTTTACAATTTTTTTTTGGACAATTTTATTTGACTAAATTTTTTACAATTTTTTTTTGGACAATTTTTTGACATTTTTAAAAAATTTTTGACATTTTTTGAAATAATTTTTTTGACAATTTTTTTTTGGACAAAATTTTCTAAAATTTTTTTTTTGACAAAACTTTTAACACTCTTTTTTGACAATTTTATTTAACTAAATTTTTTACAAATTTTGTTTGGACAATTTTTTGACATTTTTAAAAATATTTTGACATTTTTTGAATAATTTTTTTGACAATTTTTTTTTGGACAAAATTTTCTAAAATTTTTTTTTTGACAAAACTTTTAACACTCTTTTTTGACAATTTTATTTAACTAAATTTTTTACAAATTTTGTTTGGACAATTTTTTGACATTTTTAAAAATATTTTGACATTTTTTGAATAATTTTTTTGACAATTTTTTTTTGGACAAAATTTTCTACAATTTTTTTTTTGACAAAATTTTTTACAATCTTTTTTGACAATTTTATTTGACTAAATTTTTTACAATTTTTTTTTGGACAATTTTATTTGACTAAATTTTTTACAATTTTTTTTTGGACAATTTTTTGACATTTTTAAAAAATTTTTGACATTTTTTGAAATAATTTTTTTGACAATTTTTTTTTGGACAAAATTTTCTAAAATTTTTTTTTTGACAAAACTTTTAACACTCTTTTTTGACAATTTTATTTAACTAAATTTTTTACAAATTTTGTTTGGACAATTTTTTGACATTTTTAAAAATATTTTGACATTTTTTGAATAATTTTTTTGACAATTTTTTTTTGGACAAAATTTTCTACAATTTTTTTTTTGACAAAATTTTTTACAATCTTTTTTGACAATTTTATTTGACTAAATTTTTTACAATTTTTTTTTGGACAATTTTATTTGACTAAATTTTTTACAATTTTTTTTTGGACAATTTTTTGACATTTTTAAAAAATTTTTGACATTTTTTGAAATAATTTTTTTGACAATTTTTTTTTGGACAAAATTTTCTAAAATTTTTTTTTTGACAAAACTTTTAACACTCTTTTTTGACAATTTTATTTAACTAAATTTTTTACAAATTTTGTTTGGACAATTTTTTGACATTTTTAAAAATATTTTGACATTTTTTGAATAATTTTTTTGACAATTTTTTTTTGGACAAAATTTTCTACAATTTTTTTTTTTGACAAAATTTTTTACAATCTTTTTTGACAATTTTATTTGACTAAATTTTTTACAATTTTTTTTTGGACAATTTTTTGACATTTTTAAAAATTTTTTGACATTTTTTGAAATAATTTTTTTGACAATTTTTTTTTGGACAAAATTTTCTACAATTTTTTTTTTGACAAAACTTTTAACAATCTTTTTTGACAATTTTATTTAACTAATTTTTTTACAAATTTTGTTTGGACAATTTTTTGACATTTTTAAAAAAATTTTGACATTTTTTTGAATAATTTTTTTGACAATTTTTTTTTGGACAAAATTTTCTACAATTTTTTTTTGAACAATTTTTTTGATAATTTTTTTTTGGACAATTTTTTTCTTCCATAAAATATAAAAACGACCCCCTATAAAGGATCCCCCAAGATGATCCAACTCTGCCCAAAATCTAATTTTTTTTGACAAATTTTTTTGACAATTTTTTTGGATTAATTTTTTTGGACATTTTTTTTTGATTTTTTTTTGACAAATTTTTATTTTGACAATTTTTTTGTCAAATTTTTTTTTGACATTTTTTTGGACACTTTTTTAGACAATTTACTTTTAGCAATTTTTTTCCATGAACAATTTTCTTTAAATTTTTTTACGTTTTGTAAAATTTCTCGAATACGGACCATTTTAGGAAAATTACGTATAGAACAAGAATCATAAAAAATATCAAAACTCACCTGAGCAACAATTGTATATTGAAATTTCTTTAGTTGGACTACTTCCTATCCTCCAAGCCGACACAATCATCAAATTGATCACCATATCTACAGGTACTATGTCGGCTATTTTGTCTGGATCACACAACATGGTCCTAAAAAGTCCCTTTCCAGCCGCCGCTATAATACCTAAAAATACAAGACAACATTAAACATAAACAAGACAGACACATACAGACACAGACAGACACAGACAGACACAGACAGACACAGACAGACACAGACAGACACAGACAGACACAGACAGACACAGACAGACACAGACAGACACAGACAGACACAGACAGACACAGACAGACACAGACAGACACAGACAGACACAGACAGACACAGACAGACACAGACAGACACAGACAGACACAGACAGACACAGACAGACACAGACAGACACAGACAGACACAGACAGACACAGACAGACACAGACAGACACAGACAGACACAGACAGACACAGACAGACACAGACAGACACAGACAGACACAGACAGACACAGACAGACACAGACAGACACAGACAGACACAGACAGACACAGACAGACACAGACAGACACAGACAGACACAGACAGACACAGACAGACACAGACAGACACAGACAGACACAGACAGACACAGACAGACACAGACAGACACAGACAGACACAGACAGACACAGACAGACACAGACAGACACAGACAGACACAGACAGACACAGACAGACACAGACAGACACAGACAGACAGACACAGACAGACAGACACAGACAGACACAGACAGACACAGACAGACACAGACAGACACAGACAGACACAGACAGACACAGACACAGACAGACACAGACAGACACTGACAGACACATACAGACACAGACAGACACACACAGACATTCCATTGAAAAAAGAAAAACTAGAAACTTCAGTTCAGCATTTACACATTTTCGACCTATCTCCCTCTAGTACAGTTAGTGAACCATCTTTTTTTCAATCTTTAATATATTGTTTTTGTTTGTATTTTTTCTTTCATTTTGTTTTCGGTTTTTTGCTTATTTCTTTGTTTTCGTTTTTTGCTTGTTTTTGTTATTTTTGTTTTTTTTTTATTTTTTTTATTTTTTTTATTTTTTTCGTTTATTTTCTCTTTATCTTAATATCTTTATATTTTCTGTTTTGGTTTTGTTGTCTGTCTGTTTTTGTTTTGTATTTTCTGTATTTTTTGTATTTTTTGTATTTTTTGTATTTTTGTATTTTTTGTATTTTTTGTATTTTTTGTATTTTTTGTATTTTTTGTATTTTTTGTATTTTTTGTATTTTTTGTATTTTTTGTATTTTTTGTATTTTTTGTATTTTTTGTATTTTTTGTATTTTTTGTATTTTTTTGTATTTTTTGTATTTTTTGTATTTTTTGTATTTTTTGTATTTTTTGTATTTTTTGTATTTTTTGTATTTTTTGTATTTTTTGTATTTTTTGTATTTTTTGTATTTTATGTATTTTATGTATTTTTATATTTTTTTGTATTTTTTGTATTTTTTTGTATTTTTTATTTTTTTTAGTATTTTTTGTATTTTTTTAATTTTTTGTTTTTTCAGTTTGTTCTTTTGTGTTAATAATCCCATAGTACTGTAATATATTTGATTTGATAACCTCAGTCAACTAATAGTAAAAATATTAAACACTCACCTGTAGGACCATTCCAATTATCAACCCATCCTTTAACAGGTTCGTTAATACTGCTTAAAACTATACTGGGTCTTATAATAACCACCGGCAAAGTTCCTTTATTATCTTTCAACCAACATTCCGCCAAAGCCTTCGTGAACGTATACGTATTCGGCCTGTTACCGATCAATTTCGGCGTCAAAGAGTCCACTAAATCTTCATCTAGCGCCTCGACAAGCGACACAACTTGATCGGGACCAATCGGAGGTGGATAGATTGTTTCCTTCACCTCGTACCTATCACAGTTGCAATATGCCGTTGATACATGTATCTAAGTACAACAAAAAAGGGAATTAATCTAATTGAACAAAAAAAAAAGAAGAAAAAAAGGGAAAAAGAAACAGGAAAAAAAGAAGAAGAAAACAAGAAAGGAAAAAGAAACAGGAAAAGAAAAGAAGAAAACAAGAAAGGAAAAAAAGAAGGAAAACAAGAAAGGAAAAAAGAAAAATAAACAGAAAAAAAGGATACGAAAGAAAAAAAAACGAAGAAAAAAACGACAAGAAAGACAAAATATTATTTTAAAAGTTATCAAGTTATTAATCTAAATATTTTTCTAGCTATTAAGATAAATATTAATGAAACGTAACTTGGATGAATTAGTCTGAAACACCCTATATAAAAGATACCGATTAATATAAACATTTAATATTTTTATGATACAATATGACTGTAATCATGTAAGAATTATTTAGCAGTTAAAAAAATGCATTTACAACTATAATTTGAATACAAAAGGATAAACCAAACGCGCCATAAATAGAACATTTAATAACCTATAGAGGCTGTTAATTAGCTAATTAATTAGATATGCCATTGGATTTATGAGTTTAAAAAAATGGTTAGAACTCAAATTAACCTTTAGTTAATAATATTCATCCATAATAATCATAATTGTATATAAATTTGTATGTATAGAATTCAAAAATGATATTTTATAAATCATTTGTTGAAATACATTCAACAATACTGGTTTTAGAACAATATTAATCCCTTCAACCGTCCCTGTAACTTATATCTTAGTCTGAGGCTCCGTCTGTCGGCTCATCGCTCAGTCTTCCGTCCGACTAGAATTAATCATCGCTCAGTCTTCCGTCCGACTAGAATTGACCAGCCCATCGCTCAGTCTTCCGTCCGACTAGATTCTAATCGTAATAAACTTATAACAACATACTTATATCTTTATTTTTTTGCTTTTATCCAACCTGTAAACCTACTAATCATTGCATTTAAATTCCTTGGGCTTCCAAGATAAATTAAACGAACAAATATGTTTTTCCTTACCAGTGCTTCGAGGTGATCCATCCTCTTGCAAAGCTCCACCAACCGTTGTGTGCCCAACACGTTTATGGTGACGGACAGTTTGAGTTTTTCGTCGAATTTGACGGTAGCGGCGCTGTGGAAAACTATGTTGACGCTTCGTTCTAAAACAGCTCTGTCGTTGGGACTGATGCTCAACTCCGGCTGAGTGATGTCACCGTCGATTGGCAGTAATTTGTGAAGATCTAGAGGTCGTTCTTTTCGAATTGTGTCGAAAAGCTGAAATGTATACATATAGTATTAAATATTGTTTGGTGAGCATTTTTTTGGGTTTCATATTCCTGTATAGACTTTGTAAACAATGTTTATTTGTTACATCTTGTGAAATTGTCACATATTAGTAATAAACACCAACCGGTAGAAAGTTTAAAAATACTAAGTATTATTCGTACGTGACTATATTCATATTCTGAATCCGGTTCCGGTTTATTATTAATGAATTTTAAGAACATTAGAAACTTTTTACAGACACGATTAGTATTATAATTAATATTGCAAAATTTAGCATAAGAAAACTAAAACTTGTTTTTTGAATTGATGAATTTTTATATTTAGAAATATTATTTAGCAATTCTCGCTAATTTAAGAAACTATTTTTATAAACAAAAAGAAAAATTCTTCTACAATCGAGACTGATGACGATGATTCCACTATTCCTAGAACCAGCAATATAGACCAGTCAATAAAGTATCGACATTTGAAAACTTACAATGGTTATATTTTTTTATATATATCAAAAAAATAAAAAACCAAATGATATATTTTTCACCACCCCCTTAAGCCTAGTCTGACGTAAAAATTTTAAATTATAATACCCCACTTGTGATACCTCTTTGGAAAGCTTATTAAACATCCTTTCCATGGTCAAAAAAAAAGTAGAATGAACTCAAAAACATAAACAAATTAATAATACAAAAAATTACAATAAAAGTTCAAAATAACGATTTTTAAATTCTCGTCTAACGTTTTGGAAAATTTCTAATGGAATATTCTGAATATTTTGGCGCATAGAAAAAGGTCAACTAGAGTAAGGTCGGGAGACCTTGGTGGCCACTCAATTGGATCCTTTCTACCAATTAGTGTCGTGGACAAAATCTATCCAGCCACTGTCTCGTACCAAGAGCATAATGGGGTTGGATCCCATCTTGTTTTCATCAAAATTTAAATTCAGACGTTATTAACGACGTGCTCGAAGAGCACGTCGCAATCTGTTATATAATATGTTGCAAATATTTAGATTGCGACGTGCTCTTCGAGCACGTCGTTAACAACAAAGTATATTCATATGTTGTTAACGACGTGCTCGAAGAGCACGTCGCAATCTATCATAAAATGTGTTCTATATTTTTAGATTGCGACGTGATCTTCGAGCACGTCGTTAGCAACAAAGTATTTCATATGTTGTTAACAACGTGCTCGAAGAGCACGTCGCAATCTATCACAACATGTGTTCTATATTTTTAGATTGCGACGTAATTTTCGAGCACGTCGTTAGCAACAAAGTATTTCATATGTTGTTAACGACGTGCTCGAAGAGCACGTCGCAATCTATCATAAAATGTGTTCTATATTTTTAGATTGCGACGTAATTTTCGAGCACGTCGTTAGCAACAAAGTATTTCATATGTTGTTAACGACGTGCTCGAAGAGCACGTCGCAATCTATCATAAAATGTGTTCTATATTTTTAGATTGCGACGTAATTTTCGAGCACGTCGTTAGCAACAAAGTATTTCATATGTTGTTAACAACGTGCTCGAAGAGCACGTCGCAATCTATCACAACATGTGTTCTATATTTTTAGATTGCGACGTAATTTTCGAGCACGTCGTTAGCAACAAAGTATTTCATATGTTGTTAACGACGTGCTCGAAGAGCACGTCGCAATCTATCATAAAATGTGTTCTATATTTTTAGATTGCGACGTAATTTTCGAGCACGTCGTTAGCAACAAAGTATTTCATATGTTATATAATGTGTTCCAAATTTTTAGATTGCGACGTGCTCTTCGAGCACGTCGTTAACAACAAATTATATTCATATGTTGTTAACGACGTGCTCGAAGAGCACGTCGCAATCTATCATACAATGTTTTCTAAATTTAACAACAAAGTGGATTCAAATATTATTCTATCAATTTTCCTGCTAGACCAAATTTTTATTTCCACAGCGGATTTATTTGTGTGGAAAATTTTTTCCGACTTTTTCGATGAATTATCCAAAAAAAACTGAAATTTCTTGTATATTTTACAAAATTTCTCACAGTTAGGCATTGAAATTTTTCCAATACCTCAAACACATTTCTCAAGAAAAATGGGGGAAATTTTTTATGTCGAACGCTTTTCTGGGAAAAACTTTGTATAAGAAAAGAGGTAGAGCAGAGAGATCTTAAGAAAAATTATCCAGATCGAGTATTAATATATCACATGTCAGGATTTTAATAACAAGGGAGGGGGAAATCAAAAAAAGCGTAAAATTTTTGTATTTTGGCAAATTTATAAAAAAAAATTCAAGGTAAATGTGTTCGAAGATCACTTCACTATTTATTATACAGTGTATCCCAAATTTATATATAAACATGATAAAAGTCGCAATCTATCATACAATATGTTCCAAGTTTTAAGAAGATTGCGACGTGCTTTTCTAGCACGACGTTAACAAAGTATATTCAGATGTTGTTAACGACGTGCTCGAGGAGCACGTCGCAATCTATTATACAATGTGTTCCAAATGTTTACAAGATTGCGACGTGCTCTTCGTGTACGTCGTTAAGAAAGCATATTCAGATGTTGTTAACGACGTGCTCGAAGAGCACGTCGCAATATATCATACAATGTGTTCAAATTTTTTACATTGCGACGTGCTCTACAAGCACATCGTTAACAACAAAGTATATTCAGATGTTCTTAACGACAATCTGTCATAAAATGTATTCCAAATTTTTAGATTGCGACGTGCTCTTCGAGCACGTTGTTAACAACATCTGAATATACTTTATTGTTAACGACGTGCTCAAAGAGCACGTCGCAATCTAAAAATTTTAAACTTATTGTATGATAGATTGCGATGTGCTTTTCGAACATATCGTTAATAACATCTTAATATACTTTGTTCTTAACAACGTGCTTGAAGAGTTCGTCGCAATTAGAACACGTCGCAATTTATTATATAGTGTGTCCCAAACATTTTTTTATAAATCTTTTCATATGCGTTTTAAATGAGTATTTTGTCACTTTATTTGAGTGTAATTTCTGATTTCCTTTGTATAAAGGCATTTATTTTAAATTTTATTTAATTTAGTATTCGATTTTAGAAAAAACTTATATACACAGGGTGTTCCAATAAGTTTTATATACCTACATAATAATGATTTAAAAAAAAACAGTATTTTTGATATAAAGTTCTCCAAAATTTTGTTGTTTCAATTAATGGAGAACTTTTTATCAAAAATAATGATTTTTTTAAATCAAACTTTTTTTATGTATATAATACTTTTTGGAACACAACGTATAATAAATTGCGACGTGCTCTTCGAGCACGTTGTTAACAACAATATATATTCAGATATACTTCTGTGGAGTTGCTAAAGCATTGTGCAAGGCATCCATTAAACAATCGATACAAAAAGATTCTCAGGAATGGTCCAAGACTGAGACAGGCCAAACAGTTCAAGGAACCATCGGCCAAGTTCACGAAAGACCTACTAGATCAAAAGGGTCAAATCGTTAGAATAACAGTAGGCCTTCCTACTGGACTCTGTCGCCTCAAAAGACACATGAGTGTCTTAAATTCAGCAGAAGAAGCAACTTTGTGCAGGTTCTGTAAAGAAGAAGAGGAAACATCATTCCACGTCCTGTGCCACTGTGAAGGCCTGGCTAGAATGAGGTTTCTAACATTGGGCGAAGAAAAGCTAAATACATGCGTCTACATGTGGGAGCCACTGTGAAAGCTACTAAGTCTAATAAAAAAGACCAGACTAGACGACATACTCTAAAACAAACGGAGTCCCACAATAAATCTGAAAAGGTCGCGGTGGAGAAGGACAAATAACTTCCAACTAATACAATTTCATGTTTATAAAATTTTTTAAAACACATTGTATGATATATTGCGACGTGCTCTTCGAGCACGTCGTTAACAACATCTGAATATACTTTGTTGTTAACTACGTGCTTGAAGAGGAAGCACGTCGCAATCTAAAAAATTGGAACACATTGTATGATATATTGCGACGTGCTCTTCGAGCACGTCGTTAACAACATCTGAATATACTTTGTTGTTAACGACGTGCTCGAAGAGCAAGCACGTCGCAATCTAAAAAATTGGAACACATTGTATCAGTCGTTAACAACATCTGAATATACTTTGCTGTTAACGACGTGCTCTTCGAGCACGTCGTTAACAACATCTGAATATACTTTGCTATTAACGACGTGATCTTCGAGCACGTCGGCAATTTAAAAAATTGGAACACATTGTATGATATATTGCGACGTGCTCTTACGTGCTCTTCGAGCACGTCGTTAACAACATCTGAATATACTTTGTTGTTAACGACGTGCTCGAAGAGCACGTCGCAATCTAAAAAATTGGAATACATTGTATGATATATTGCAACGTGCTCTTCGAGCACGTCGTTAACAACATCTGAATATACTTTGCTATTAACGACGTGATCTTCGAGCACGTCGGCAATTTAAAAAATTGGAACACATTGTATGATATATTGCGACGTGCTCTTCGAGCACGTCGTTAACAACATCTGAATATACTTTGTTGCTAACGACGTGCTCGAAGAGCACGTCGCAATCTAAAAAATTGGAATACATTGTATGATATATTGCGACGTGCTATTCGAGCACGTCGTTAACAACATCTGAATATACTTTGTTGTTAACGAAGTGCTCTTCGAGCACGTCGGCAATCTAAAAAATTGGAACACATTGTATGATATATTGCGACGTGAGCACGTCGTTAACAACATCTGAATATACTTTGTAGCACGTCGTTAACAACAAAGTGGATTCAGATATTATTAACGACATGAAACAAGTGAAATATGTGTTCTTTTAATATTCTTCTAAAAAATGTAGAGGAAAATACAGTACAAGGAAAATGTGAGCCGAAAAATGAAATAAATGTTATTATATTTTATATTTCAAATGACAATCATATTGAAAATGTAGTTAGTTTTGAGGACATTACTATACAAATTTAGGTATTTTTAAAATATTTAGCATCCTTTTTATCTCATTTCCATTAGAATTCGCCATCACCGATGATTTTTTAAATTTTTTATGCTAGATAATACAAAATTATGGATTACCGCATTTCAAATTATTGCCTAATATAATTTGGTAATCTCCACAAACTTTCCACTATATCCTCTCAAAATTTGAAATACTTTTGATGGGGGTATCGACCCTAGTCCGTTGTTGCATCGAGGAACTAGTCGTACTTGAACTTGGACTTGAATGGGAATCGAAACGTCCTTGTTTTTATTATTTTATACTTTCTCCTATTAACAATCCAGGTCACACTATCGAAGTCGGTTTTGTTTTCTTTGTTTGCATGATGGTCACTGCCATCGAATATCCTCTATGTTTAAACAGTGGTGTATTTCTGGTAAAAGTTAAATATTTACATAAACAGGGGAAAGTAAAGATTAAGTGCTATTAAAAATAGCAAATGAAAAGGGAAGTTTGATGGCAAAATCAACTTCTTTGTGTACTATTAATCAATATCATTTTAATACGTTTTTATGGGTACTATTATAAATTTTATAGCATTAGACCAGTCAATACAGACAAAATTATGAAAAATTTTCTGTAAATAATAATAATAATAGAAAAAGCTAATAGCGCGTTTTATAGGTCAAGGGTGGTCAACTTTTCTGTATGTAAGATCTACTTTTTATCTTAAATATATGTTTCGATCGACTTGTTGTCATAGGCGTAGTCTAAGCGAGAAAAGAGGTGTGAAATGCATACTATGTTTATACACTGTGTTTCAGTATAAGCATTCAAGCGAGATATCGGTAGATAAATAAAATATATGTCGCAATTTATTAAACTGTGTCCTAAAAAAATATGAATGCACTTTGTTGCAAAAACCAATGTCCCCAAGAAAAATTAAAACATTTCCAACGTAATTTGACAGAAAAAAGTTCAATGGAATTGGAATTGGTAAAAAACCATTTAAAAAAAAATGAAATGTGTTTAAAACTTTTTAGGACACACTATATAATAAACTGCAACGTGCTCTAATTGCGACGTGCTCTTCGAGCATGTGGTTTATAATAATATCTAAATTCACTTTGTTGTTAACGACGTGCTCGAAAAGAACGTTGCAATTCATTACACAGTGCGTTCCAAAAAGTTTATACAGGAGAAAAATTTTTGATTTTTTCAAAAAAAAAATCATTATTTTTGATAAAAAATTCTGCATTACTTAAAAAACAAAATTTTTATGATGTCTATAAAAAATTTTGAAACATTCAGTATAATAGATTGCGACGTTTAATAACATCTGCATATACTTTGTTGTTAACGACGTGCTCGAAGAGCACGTCGCAATCTAAAAATTTGTAATAAAAAAAATTGTATGATAGATTGCGACGTGCTCTTCGAGCACGTCGTTAAGAACAAAGTGTATTTAGATATTATTGTAAACGACGTGTTCTTTGAGTACGTTGTTAATAACATCTGAATATTCTTTATTGTTAACGACGTGCTCGAAGAGCACGTCGCAATCTATCATACATTTTTTTTTTTACAAATTTTTAGATTGCGACGTGCTCTTCGAGCACGTCGTTAACAACAATATCTAAATACACTTTGATGTCAACGACGTGCTCGTAGAGCACGTCACAATCTATTATACACTGTATCGTTAATAATAAACTGCATTATATATTATGGTTAACGACGTGTTCGAAAAGCACGTCGCAATCTATTATATGGTGTGCAAAAATACAGATTGCGACGTGCTCTTCGAGCACGTCGTTAATAACAGTATATGAATGCATTTTATTGGGACACCCTGTATAATAGATTGCGACGTGCTCTTTGAGCACGTCGTTAACAACAGTATGTGAATGTATTTTATTGGGACACCCTGTATAATAGATTGCGACGTGCTCTTTAAGCGCGTCGTTAACAACAATATATAAATGCATTTTATTGGGACATCCTGTATAATAGATTGCGGCGTGCTCTTTGAGCACGTCGTTAACAACAGTATGTGAATGCATTTTATTGGGACACCCTGTATAATAGATTGCGACGTGCTCTTTGAGCACGTCGTTAACAACAGTATGTAAATGTATTTTATTGGGACACCCTGTATAATAGATTGCGACGTGCTCTTTAAGCGCGTCGTTAACAACAGTATATAAATGCATTTTATTGGGACACCCTGTATAATAGATTGCGACGTGCTCTTTGAGCACGTCGTTAACAACAGTATGTGAATGCATTTTATTGGGACACCCTGTATAATAGATTGCGACGTGCTCTTTGAGCACGTCGTTAACAACAGTATTTGAATGCATTTTATTGGGACACACTGTATAATAGATTGCGACGTGCTCTTCGAGCATGTGGTTTATAATAATATCTAAATTCACTTTGTTGTTAACGACGTGCTCGAAAAGAACGTCGCAATTCATTACACAGTGCGTTCCAAAAAGTTTATACAGGAGAAAAAATTTTGATTTAAAAAAAAAAAAAAATCATTATTTTTTATAAAAAATTCTGCATTACTTAAAAAACAAAATTTTTATCATGTCTATAAAAAATTTTGAAACATCTGCATATACTTTGTTGTTAACGACGTGCTCGAAGAGCACGTCGCAATCTAAAAATTTGTAATAAAAAAAATTGTATGATAGATTGCGACGTGCTCTTCGAGCACGTCGTTAAGAACAAAGTGTATTTAAATATAATTGTAAACGACATCGCAATCTATTACAAAATGTCTTCCAAAAAGTTTTATATACATAAGAAAAAGTAAGGTTAAAAAAAAATGATTATTTTTCTTAAAAAGTTCTCCATTACTTTAAAAAATTGGTGAACTTTTCATAATGATTTCGTTTAAAAAAATCAAATTTTTATCCTATGTGTATAAAACTTTTAGAAACACACTGCATAATAAATTGCAACGTGCTCTAATTGTGACATGATCTTCGAACACGTCGTTAACCACAACGTATATTCATATGTTGTTAAGGACGTGCTCGAAGAGCACGTCGCAATCTATCATACAATATGTTCCAAATTTTTAGATTGCATCATTACGCATGTGTTCCAAAAAGTTTTATACACCTGAGAAAAAGTTTTGTTCCCTTATTTTACTTTCTATTAAAATAATGTCGTCCTTTATAACCTAAAAATAAAATATTCTTACGTAGCAATTTATACATATAAAACAAAATATTCTGATGCCATTTGATAGAGAAATTTTCAAAACGCATTTGTTTTAAATGTTTCAAAAATATCTGAAAAAACCTAAAATATTCACGTTTTTTTTTTTTTCTATTTCCCCCGCCCCTTATAATAAAAACGTATGTTCATATATTGTTGACGACGTGCTCGAAGAGCACGTCGCAAACTGTCATACAACGTGTTTCAAACTTTTAGATTGCGACGTCGTTAACAACAACTTAAATCTATATATTGTTAACGACGTGCTCGAAGAGCACGTCGCATTATATAATACAATTTTTATATTGCGACGTGCTTTTTGAGCACGTCGTTACTAACAAAGTATATTCTCAAAGATATTTTTCTTGATATTGTTCAGATATTCTTCGACGAGCACGTCGCAATTAGAGCACGTTGCAATTTATTATACAGTGTGTCCTAAGTTTTTTTATAAACATGATAAAAATTTTGTTTTTTCAACTGATGCAAAACTTTTTATCAAAAAATTCATGTCAGAAGGAAAAAAATGAGTATCTAAAGAACTTTTTACGTTAATTTTTCACCGTAGAATTTAAAAAAAGTATTTTGAATCAAAAAAAGTTAATAACTCGAAATATTTGGATTTTTTATTAAAAAAAAAAAAAATATGTTTATTTAAGACATACAAAAGTATAATTTTACCAAATTTCATTAGAAATAAATAATTTTTGGAGAAATTTAAAATAAAAAACAAAAATAAATGTAATTAACTCGTTTTAACCCAAAAATTACTTATCCCCTTATTCCCAACAATTATGGAATAATTTTTGTTAAAAAGTTTTGCATCACTTGAAAGAAATATAAAACTTTTCTCGTTTGGTATTTTTTTTGGGACACGCTATATAATAAATTGCGACGTGCTCAAAGAGCACGTCGTTAACAACAATATACGAATGCACTTTATTGGGACACCCTGTATAATAGATTGCGACGTGCTCTTTGAGCACGTCGCTAACAACAGTATGTGAATACATTTTATTGGGACACCCTGTATAATAGATTGCGACGTGCTCTTTGAGCACGTCGTTAACAACAGTATTTGAATGCATTTTATTGGGACACACTGTATAATAGATTGCGACGTGCTCTTTGAGCGCGTCGTTAACAACAGTATATAAATGCATTTTATTGGGACACCCTGTATAATAGATTGCGACGTGCTCTTTGAGCACGTCGTTAACAACAGTATGTGAATGCATTTTATTGGGACACCCTGTATAATAGATTGCGACGTGCTCTTTGAGCACGTCGTTAACAACAGTATGTGAATGCATTTTATTGGAACACACTGTATAATAGATTGCGACGTGCTCTTCGAGAACGTCGTTAAGAACAAAGTGTATTTAGATATTATTGTAAACGACGTGCTCTTCGAGTACGTCGTTAATAACATCTGAACATAGTTTGTTGTTAACGACGTGCTCGAAGAGCACGTCGCAATCTAAAAATTTGTAATAAAAAAATGTATGATAGATTGCGACGTGCTCTTCGAGCACGTCGTTAAGAACAAAGTGTATTGAGATATTATTGTAAACGACGTGTTCTTTGAGTACGTTGTTAATAACATCTGAATATTCTTTATTGTTAACGACGTGCTCGAAGAGCACGTCGCAATCTATCATACATTTTCTTTATTACAAATTTTTAGATTCGAGCACGTCGTTAACAACAATATCTAAACACACTTTGATGTCAACGACGTGCTCGTAGAGCACGTCGCAATCTATTATACACTGTGTCGTTAATAATAAACTACATTATATATTGTGGTTAACGACGTGCTCGAAAAGCACGTCGCAATCTATTATATGGTGTGCAAAAATACAGATTGCGACGTGCTCTTCGAGCACGTCGTTAATAACAGTATATGAATGCATTTTATTGGGACACACTGTATAATATATTACGACGTGCTCTTTGAGCACGTTGTTAACAACAATATACGAATGTATATATGAATAGAATTAATAATTAAGTAAGGTTAATTCAACCGGAAAAACTTATTAAAACAATTTTGGAAGAATTTCAATATCGCTTTGAATATTGTTAACAAATTAACAGCACCCATTAAATTTAATTGAGTAATGAATGAAATTCTTTAAATATATTAAGAATTTCCCATGTTGATTTAAAAAAAAATGTTATATAACATACGAGGGTTTTCTAATATTAAAAATTACAAAAATTAGCTTGTAACTTTAGAATCTGTTGAAATTTCAACATGTAGTTTTTAAAATTATATTTCTACACATTTCGTAATTATATTTCTACACATTTCGTAAATATTTCATCAAATTTTGAAATCTATTGATCAATTAGTTTGAAAATGGTGATGAAATAAAGGCAACAATGTACATTGTTAAAAAAATCCAAGTTTAACTTTGATACCTTGTAACTTGAAAACTCGTTGAAATTTCAAATTGTGGTCTCCAAAATTATATTTCTACACATTTCGTTAATATTTTGTCAAGTTTTAAAACTTATACATCAATTGGTTTAGAAATTATTGTGATGAAATAAAGGCAATATCAAATTTACCAGTTTATTGAAATTAATAAAATTTTGAACTCGATTAATTCTCAGTTATACTAAAATATACACAACTTTGTTAACTTTTTGATTTGAATCAGTCCCTAGTATTATCCCTATAAATATCTGCACTGAATTATATAAATTGTTACCTACCAAATGCCTGTCTCAATTAAACACCTTCTGCCTCTCTCTACCTCACCACGCACACAGAAATTTCGTCGGGCGCCAGTTTTTTCCGGCCAAATTTCGTATTAGGGGTTTCCAGGCGACTTTAAATATCGTACTGTCCAAACGGATTGACCGATTTCGATGAAACTTTGTATACGAAGTGATTCACAAAAAAAAGTTTCGGAAAAAATTAATAAAAATGTCAGATTGGTTTTAATTCAAAGCCACGCGTAGTTTTGACAGTAATGACTCATAATTCAATGTTTTAGTAAGTTTTTTACCAAAATCTGTAATTCAAGAGTCACTACTGCTCTTATTTCTGTCTTTATCAGCCATATAAACATTTTTATTGTATCTCTCTTTAATATTAAACAAAAATTTGACTTACCGGTGAACATATCAATTGTTGCAACCTTTCTTGTGCTTCTTGTCCCTTCTTCGGCCTAATCAGCAAATAAATCTTCGCGACGCCCGGGCAAGACCTCAGCAGCTTCTCCAGAAGAACTTTTCCCATGAATCCGGTACATCCCGTTATGAATAATGTCTTTCCATTATAAAAATCACTAACGCTACTTGAGTAACTGGCTGACGAATTATTTAGGGCTGCCATACTAGCACTAGTGTCAGTCAACATGTACTAGGGGAAGTACTAAGGGAATATACAATATATTGGTAAAGTTATGTAGCGATCTATATGGATAAATACATGAAGTTAATAATAATAATAGTAATAATACTGTCTGTTCGTGTGATTGATTACTAAAGTTAATGTGTGCCAATAAAAATGATTTTAAAATATGTAAAGAAAATCTTTTCAAAAGCAAAAAAAATCAGGTCATGATACAGGAGAATCAAATTAATATGGAAACAACAGTTTGCGATGATGATGATGATGAGAAAAAATATAGAGATATACTTTCAAAGAAAGAATCAGCTATACAAGAGTTGATTAAACAATTGCAGCCAATGCAATTAAGAATACAACAAATTTAAATGATGTTAGGTATGCAAAAACAACAACAGCATATCGAAACAGATTAAGAAGAAGAAATAGTCAAGAAAGAAATAGCTTGGATAGTACAAAGAAGCAGAAACGAAATATGTCAGAATCACCTGAAGTGTCACCTCAAAACATAACCAAAGATCGATACAACGAACAAAAAGAATCAAAATTAAACCATCTAAATGTATTGTACAAAAATTAGAATATAGAACAATGACAACAAATTTCTCAAACCAAAGCTATCAGTGACATTCATATGAAATTAAAAACCAGACCAAAAAAAAATTGATGGCTATAAATCTACATCCTAATTGCAAGCCAGAAGATATAGCTGAAGAATTAAAGCACAATGATTTAAAATTTTGAATGTGCTTAATATTCAAAGAAGAGAAACTAAAGAAGAAATATCAAGTTATAAAAAGGCCTTTGCCGCTATTCATTTGAAAACGGTAAAGACATTAAAAGGATTTATGAAATTAAGACATTACAAAACCTAATAATCCAAATTAAGCTAGTGAAACGCCCAAAATTGATACCCCAATGCAAACGGTGGCAAAGATAAGGGCATATACACTTTTGTAATAAGCAACCAGTGTTGTTGAACATACCAAAAGCCATCTTACAGAAGAGTGTGATAAACCAGCAAGTGTACCACCAAAATGTGCAAATTGCAATCAAGCACATTCAGCAAGCTATAGAGGATGTTAAGTAGCAAAGAAGATACAATACAGAAGATACTAGGAAAGCAAAACTAACCACAATAGAAATAATACTCAATACTCTTATATTCAATATTTTGACATACTGTTTTAGATTAAGAATATACCCCTTGTACTATTTGCAAAGGGAAAAAAAAATTCGTACTTACAGGGTGATTGCGGTTGAATATGTAAAAGGAAAAAATCAACAAAATGCTGAAATTGTCGACAAAAAATAGAAAATAATTACCTTTTAACTTGCGAGTTGTTTATTAAAAAAATCTTATTAGTTTACATACAGGATCATACATTATTGCATTACAAAAAAAGTTCATTATACGGTAGGTATAAGTAGGATAATAAAATTATTATTTAATAATTTTTGGGGGGCAACTTAATAGACCTTGATATTTTCATAATTCAATATCCTGTAAACTGTGTGAATTTTATTATTCAAAAATATCAAATTTACTCTTGGAGGATTTTTGAAAAATGGGGGGATGTAGTGAAGCCTCTCAACCTCTACAAAGTTGGTAAAAATTATAGAGCGACCCCTATGGGGTCGCCTAAATTCATAAGGTAACCTCTACAAGATTATTAAAAATTATAAAGCGACCCCTACGGGGTCGCTTAAAATTGTAAAGTGACCTCTACAAGGTTATTAAAAATTATAAAGCGACCCCGTAGGGGTCGCTTTATAACATAAATATCATTTTCACATTACCTGTGTGAAAAGTTAAAGTTTAAAATTTTGACGTTGTTTGCAAATATTCTTATAAAGCTGGAATATCAGCTTGATATTTAATATTTTTAGTACCTAGAGACGTTGAAAGAGATACATTTGAATGATAAATCGTGCTTGGGTAAAACTTTTCTGCAATAATGGGTTTTAAAATGGATTTAATACTACCGGTATCAATTAACATTCTTAATGGTGGGTAAAAATTTCAATATACATATCTGTAAAAGGTCTTTATAAAAACATACCACATATTCCTTAGACCAAAATAAGTCGATTTAAGTAAAATTACCTTAGTACAAAGTTGCTTCGTTTGGGCTCCAGAGGGCCTTGAAGTTACAATTTTTAAATCGTTTTTCCCATTTAAATTTAAAACGGCATATGCGATTTTGCTGAAATTTGGTATATTGGTAGAGTTTTATGTGGCAAAAAAAATGGTATTAAAATTTTGTCCGATAATAATACATAGGCGTAGAACTTGATTTTTTAAATAATTGCACCTTTAAAAATTCTACGCCAATGGAAGAAAAGGAGTTTGAGTATGAAATTTAGATTGCGCAACTCATTTACTTTAAAAAAGGTACTCTTGATAAGACTCGATTACTCTCATGGTTTTGACGAAATTTGCATTTTAGTAATTTTAGAACATAAACACTAATTATTAAAATACAAACTTTGTCAAAACCATGAGAGTAAATCGAGTGTTATCAAGGGTACTTTTTTGTAGTAAATGAGTACCCAATCCAAATTTCATACTCAAACCCTTTTTCTGCCACTGGCGTAGAATTTTTAAAGGTGCAATTATTTAAAAAATCAAGTTCTACGCCTATGTATATTATTATCGGACAAAATTTTAATACCATTTTTGTTGCCACATAAAACTCTACCAATATACCAAATTTCAGCAAAATCGCATATGCCATTTTAAATTTATACGGGAAAAACGATTTAAAAATTGTAACTTCAGTAAAGACCTTTTACAGTATATAGGAATAAACTTTGATTTCTATAATTAACTTAACTCATTAAGAAATCATTTATTAAATATGACAATAGTTCACTAATTTCTTTAGATATTGAATAGATTACTGTACCATTTATTTCATCAATACCTGTTGATATTTTTTGCAATTTTAGCAAAGTTTTAACGATCCCAAAATGAAGTTAGTCTACTGGATTTTAAAAGGAAAAGTCTGGACCCCCTAAATCCCCCCTTATATCGTAGTTCTTGAAAAATTACAAAAAAAATCGAATTCAGAATGTTAGTGTTCCCAAAACGAGTTAGTTTTCGTGTAATATTCGTAGGCGTGATTTGCGGGATTTACAGAATTTTAAAATGAAGCATCTAAACTAAAACAAATAATGATTGAGAGTGAAAGCAGGTAGAAATACGACCAAATCGGAGGCGTGCTTATTATTTTTGAGAGGGTACAATTATTTAAAATATTCATACAATTTCTTTTATTTATTTCATGAAAACTTTGAAATATCGTAATTTACCTAATCGTTGTAGTCATTAGTGGGGCTTTATGAAAACGGAGTAATAATTGTGGTAATTATAGTAGGAACCAAACAAATTAAGAATATTAATAAAAATCACAATATATATTTCAAATTAAAAATAAGAAAGATACTTAATCAGGGGTTGGTTTGGTGACAGAAACAATATTATCAATTTTACTATTTTAATAATGAATTTAACTTTATTTCACAAATTAACGTATATTTATATATTATGTCGCGGCCGAAGTCAGTAAGGAACTGTCTCTTAAGTTTCTTCTTGGGTTACACATACAGAAGTATTACTTAAATTTTAAATTAAAATCATAATGACGGATATTGCATATCCAATGCAATTGATAATTTTATTTTGTTTTGTTTAGATATTTTTAAATTTTTATATTTTTTAATCTTTTTATATTATATTTAGTTTTTAATTTACTTCGCTTTGTCTATAAAATTTTTGTAATTTTTCAATGACAATAAAGCATACCTCTCTCTCTCTCTCTCTCTCTCTCTCTCCCGGTTTACCTGCAGTTCCTCGAAACTAGCCCCTTACCCAAGAAACCTTAATTGGGTTCGGCCAACATTAAAAGACATTATAAAGCTTAAATTACTATTTGATTGGTACTTAAATCATAAAAGTTTACACGCACCTATCATTTCGGAAATCCCTAAGTAAGATAATTAGTTTGGATATAACCTACAGGATTATGTTTTCTTGACCGCCAAACATAATAATAATAATGTTTATTTCAAATTTATGTAACAATGTACAAATTGATACAATAATAATAATAATAATAATAATTAAATAAATAAACATTTGTATCCTGCTGAGACATTGTTCATGTCTGTGTACAGGAATTAAAAATACAAATTTATATAATAATTTCTAAATGGTAATAGTGAATGGTAAAAATAAAAATTATACCTAAATATATAGACTTCTTTTTGTGTACAAATTTTCTTCTAATCTTCAACCTCAGATTCGTCACTGCTGCTACCGCTATCATCAAAGTTAATTATGATTGGTTCAATATTGTGTTCAATACGGTTGTCTACGTCCCACATTTTTTGCTCTTCTTTTAAAACATGCTGAATGCATTTCTTCCAGTCTTCTGCAGAAACATTTTGAATGGCTTCTTGTAGGTAACGTTGCACGTCCACTAATTTAAATGTTCTGTTTTCTCGTGCCACATATCCTTTTACTTGCGCCCAGATTAATTCTATTGGGTTTAATTCGCAGTGGTACGGTGGTAACCTTAATACTGTAATTCCACGACTCAACGCCATTTCATCCACTGCGAATTTTTTATATTTGTCTCTGTGTAATTTTGTTAACTGAAGTAGTTCTGCCTTTAAACTATCTTTTTTATATTGGATGTTTTTATTAATTAACCATTCTTGAATTGCTCGTTTTTTCCATGATTGTTTCGGTAATGATTCTAAATACCGACTATGATATGGGGCATTGTCCATGACGACGACAGACCCAGGTTCCACAAGTTGAATGATGCCTTCAAACCATTTTTCAAACACCTCCACATTCATCTCTTCATGATAGTCGCCTGTTTTCTTGGATTTAAATATTAATTCACCATTTGGTAAAAATCCACTGTCGCTTCCCATATGCGTAACTATCAGACGACTACCTTTTCCAGACGGCTGTTTTAACCCAGTTGACAAGCCTTCAATAAAGGCTTGTCGTGCACTTGTTATATGACCATCCTGCCATACTTTTTTGACCGTATGTCCTTGGTTAACCCACGTCTCATCCATGTAGTAAATTTTTTTTTTGATATTCCGAAATTCCTCAATTTTTCGGAGATAATTTCTTCTCCATACTATTATTTCCTGACGTTCAATGAGAATGCTTTTCCTGTCGATTTTTCCGTACGTAAATTTCATTTCGTGTAAAATTTTCCTCAAAGTTTCTTTACTCATTTGTGGGACCAATTCATGATCGCTAACTGCCTCCAGAACTTTTTGCAAAGTGGGCAGCTCATTTCTGAAAAAGAAACTGTGAATAGTTGTGCGTATACTGTTTTGGCTTCTTCATCAACTGTGATTTTTTTTCTTCCGCTACTAGTTTTTGGCGTTTGTACTTCCCCATGAATTTTGTTTTCTCTTAGTATTTTGTAAACTGATGATTTTGGTACACCCGTATAATCAGCACATATCAACTAATTTATCTTTTGTAATTGTGGAAGTTAATGATGTTGGAACGCCCGGTTGGTTATTCGGAGGTACATCCGTAGAATTACAGCACATATGCACTAAGTTATCTTTTGGTCGCTGATGATCTCTTTCAAGACAGTGAAATACTCGAAGTACAATTTGCTTTTCACTTAGCGACCGAGACTTCGACCGTTTTACCTTTTTCGACGTTGAAGGCCCTTCAATGTCTTCCATTTTTTGCATAGTTTTAGAACGGTGTAGAAATATTATTATTTAATGTTTAAACACTTATTAGCACTAATATTTTCACCAATTGTTCTTACAACACGTCGATTACTTACTAACTTAACTGTAAAACTTACAATTCACACCGCATAATTCAAAACCCGATGTTACGCTCGTGGTTAGAAATACACTACTGAGAACGTCATCGACGAGATGGATTTTACGCGTAACAGACAAAGACACAAATATCGCTCCGTACACCGATGCCATTAGTTGTAACAAATACTGAACAATCCATAAAATAATTAATTTTAAATGATCAAGAAATGTATAAGTATTACTCATTACTGATTTTTGTTATAATTAATATCTTTTATTAGTACTATGATTGTATATTATCTATAATTTGCCACAACTTACAACTCTACTACTTACTCTATTTTGATTCTGCTAAAAACTAGTAAGGTAAAATTGAGATATGACAACACGGTTCACTCTCAATCATTATTTGTTTGAGTATAGACCCCTTAACCTCCCCCCTTGTATACGTCGATGGCAGTTAATCTTATAGAACGCTGGATAAATTCGAAACTTACCAAAAAGATTGAATACGACTACTAAAGGCTATTGATATATGGAAAAATATGTCTTAACATTTGTCACTGTTTATTAAAAATAAATAAATTCTTCTCCGGCTTATGTTTTTGTGCTTGTTAATGAAGGACGTAGCTGCTATTTGGAAGGGTTTACTTCATTTTCTTTCGTCTACCTGAAACAAAGAAAAGGTATAAAAACTCGTGATATATTGGGTTTGTCAAAAAATATAAATTTTATCCAGGAGAAAAGTACCTTTATTTTTTACAATACAGAGTTATTTTGAATTAAAATTATATTTAAATATGGAATTACAGTTCTTTAGCATGAAAATTCAGATCTACAAATCTACAAATATTTCACATTTGAGGCCAGGGGATGGTCTTAATAATTCCCAAGAGGATTTTTGAGATTTGTTTCCGAATTTTCAAATTTATTTAAAAAAATAGATTTCTTAAAATAAAAAAATATTTTATTGAACAAACATTTATAATTATATTGACATCGGAGTGTTTGTTATATTAAATGATACATAGTATTTATAATACGTATAGAAGAAACTAGTAGATGACTTACACTATCAACCCATTATAATTAATGTATAAAAACAATAATAATGATTCGACATCATTAACATATGTTTAATAAAAATAACAACTTAGATATTTTTCACATATTTAGAAAACTTGATATAAAAAATTGTTAAATAGTTGTTTTTAAGATGTTTTAATGGCATTTAAAATCAGTTTTTTTTTAATTATTATTGCAATTTAACTAACGATAGACATTTTACATTAATTACTTAAAATTACAGTACCAATTAGTTATGGCACTTAATAAAGGTAACTCAAGAAACTGTAAAAAAATAAATAACCTTGTTCAGGTTTTATTAGTTTTATTAGTGTTTCATTGGGAAAATATTTAAACCCTATATATATCTTGCGATCATTATAACTTTTGAATCACTGAATATATTTTTTTGATAATTGGTACATTTCGAGCAAATATATTCGGAGCTAGAATGACATAAATATGTCATGCCTGGCATCGTTGTACGAGAAACATGTTTAAGTCAGATTAATGTTGTACAGCTTAATTTTACCGTCTTTCTATTTGCTAAATTGAGCAAACCTCTGGAAATTAAAAAAAAAGCACAGAAAGTCATACAAAATAATAGAAAATCTTAAGGAAAATCGAAGAAAATCCTACAAAATCTTTGGAAATTCATAGAAAACCATAGAAATTCAAAATAAATCACAGAAATTCCTAGAAAATTTATAGAAAATCATAGAAAACCTTAGAGATCCCTAGAAAATCAGAGAAAACCATAGAAATTTAAGGAAAATCTTCTGCTTCGTGGTAAAGAATGTCAACTGATACATGGAGGAGATGACGTATAAACAGGGTATATGACAGACAAGGAAAGACGAATAGGAGACGTTGAAGAATACTTAGACATCATGCACACAACAGTGTAGACCTAAGATAAGATGAAAAAGAAACCACTTAAGAAGCTGAAGAAAAGGAAGAGCGAAATGTTGAAAGGGTGACAGACAGTCGGATATTCGTAGAAAATCATAGAAAATCAGAAAATCATATAAAATCATATAAAATCATATAAAATCATATAAAATCATATAAAATCATATAAAATCATATAAAATCATATAAAATCATATAAAATCATATAAAATCATAAAATTATATAAAATCATAGAAAATTATAGAAAATTATAGAAAATTATAGAAAATTATAGAAAATTATAGAAAATTATAGAAAATTATAGAAAATTATAGAAAATTATAGAAAATTATAGAAAATCATGGAAAATCATAGAAATCAAAGAAAATTATGGAAAATCATAGAAAATTATAGAAAATTATCGAAAATCATGGAAAATTATAGAAAATTATAAAAAATTATAGAAAATTATAGAAAATCATAGAAAATCATAGAAAATCATAGAAAATCATAGAAAATCATAGAAAATCATAGAAAATCATAGAAAATCATAGAAAATCATAGAAAATCATAGAAAATCATAGAAAATCATAGAAAATCATAGAAAATCATAGAAAATCATAGAAAATCATAGAAAATCATAAAATTATATAAAATCATAGAAAATTATAGAAAATTATAGAAAATTATAGAAAATTATAGAAAATTATAGAAAATTATAGAAAATTATAGAAAATTATAGAAAATTATAGAAAATTTTAGAAAATTATAGAAAATTATAGAAAATTATAGAAAATTATAGAAAATTATAGAAAATTATAGAAAATTATAGAAAATTATAGAAAATTATAGAAAATTATAGAAAATTATAGAAAATTATAGAAAATTATAGAAAATCATGGAAAATCATAGAAATCAAAGAAAATTATGGAAAATCATAGAAAATTATAGAAAATTATCGAAAATCATGGAAAATTATAGAAAATTATAAAAAATTATAGAAAATTATAGAAAATCATAGAAAATCATAGAAAATCATAGAAAATCATAGAAAATCATAGAAAATCATAGAAAATCATAGAAAATCATAGAAAATCATAGAAAATCATAGAAAATCATAGAAAATCATAGAAAATCATAAAATTATATAAAATCATAGAAAATTATAGAAAATTATAGAAAATTATAGAAAATTATAGAAAATTATAGAAAATTAAATTATAGAAAATTATAGAAAATTATAGAAAATTATAGAAAATTATAGAAAATTATAGAAAATTATAGAAAATTATAGAAAATTATAGAAAATTATAGAAAATTATAGAAAATTATAGAAAATTATAGAAAATTATAGAAAATTTTAGAAAATTATAGAAAATTATAGAAAATCATGGAAAATCATAGAAATCAAAGAAAATTATGGAAAATCATAGAAAATTATAGAAAATTATAGAAAATTATAGAAAATTATCGAAAATCATGGAAAATTATAGAAAATTATAAAAAATTATAGAAAATTATAGAAAATCATAGAAAATCCTTAGGTAAATTAACATGGGAAATCGCTAAGGTTCATTCTGCCAATTTTTGACGGTGACGTCACACGTCGAGAATCATCAACTAACTCGTCGAGCCAACAACGGGGGAGTGGGGGAAGCGGCGGAGTGGGGGGAGTGATGGAAATTAAATCTCCTTTAACATCGAATAGAAAAATCACGCCAAAAGGGCCTTAGCACGTATCTTCACTGCTATTGGTCCGATTCAAACGGGAAAAACGGCATTACGTAGAAAATGATGAACGTTGAAGAGAAAAATCTTGTGTAATGCCACAAGGGCCTTAGCGTGTATCTCAGCTATTGTTGGTCCGATTCAAACAGGAAAAACGACATCACGTAGAGAACGATTAACGTTGAACAGAAAAATCTTGTGCAATGTCAAAAGGGCCTTAGCATGTATCACGTAGTCCAATTCAAACGGGAAAAAACGGCTTTATGAAGAGAACGATTAACGTCGAGCAGAAAAATCATGTGTAAAGCCAGAAGGGCCTAAAACTTATATCTGTTATTATTAACAGATTCGAACAGAGAAAACGGTGTTCTACGTGAGGTGTCTTGCCATTCGCAAGTACACATGCGCAGTGGTAATGCCAAAAGGACCTTAACGTGTATCACGTGGTTCGGTTCAAACGGGGAAAACGGCATCATGCGCAGTGACGGACCACCTACGCAGTGCCAGGCCAAAAAGGCATAAAACTTATCATTGTTATTACTATTGGTCCGATTTAAGCGGAAAAAATGGCATTATAAAGAGAACGATTAACGTAGAAGAGAAAAAACATGCGTACAATGGCCTTAGCGTGTATCACGTGGTCCAATTCAAACACTAATGATCATATGTCTAGGATAAAAGGGCCTAAGCTCAAATTCGTTTGGGTTTTTGTTGATTTGTTAATATGCAAAGAGAAAGAGATCCAAACTTTGTCAAGATGGTTCTCTTTACCGATGAAGCGGGTTTTACAAGAAGAGGTATAACTAATACCCATAATGAACATGTTTATGCCGTTGAAAATCCGCATGCAATAAAGGTAAACCATTTTCAGCACGAATTCAAAATTAATGTGTGGGCTGGAATAATTGGTAATTTCATTGTTGGTCCTGTCATACTTCCACGAAGATTAACTGGAGAAAATTATTTGGATTTTCTACAAAATACGTTGCCAGAATTGTTAGAAGATTTACCTCTCCAACTTCGGAGAGATATGTGGTTTATGCAAGATGGAGCTCCACCACATTTTTCTTTAAACGTTAGAAACCACTTGAATGAACAATATCCACACAAATGGATAGGTAGAGGTAATGACGCACCTGTAAACTGGCCACCACGTTCCCCAGACCTAACACCGATGGATTACTCTTTATGGGGACATCTGAAATCCACAGTTTACAGGGAACCTGTAGAAAATGAGGAACAACTCTGGCAACGTATTCAAGATGCAATAAACAATCTTAGAGGTGATGAAGAAGTTATGGAAAGGATACATTTTAATTTTCTTCGACGTATAAATCTTTGTATGCGTGAAAATGGTGAACATTTTGAACAATTTTTGTAAAATCTCTATTTTGATTATGTTGTAAATAAATATTTTTGTGAAACCTATACATTCTAAATTATTAAAACAGAAATTTAGCGAAAACCATGAGAGTAATCGAGTCTTATCAAGAGTACCTTTTTTAAAGTAAATGAGTTGCGCAATCTAAATTTCATACTCAAACTCCTTTTCTTCCATTGGCGTAGAATTTTTAAAGGTGCAATTATTTAAAAAATCAAGTTCTACGCCTATGTATTATTATCGGACAAAATTTTAGTTTTACATTTATATAGGAAAAACGATTTAAAAATTGCAACTTCAAGGCCCTCTGGAGCCCAAACGAAGCAACTTTGTACTAAGGTAATTTTACTTAAATCGACTTATTTTGGTCTAAGGAATGTGTGGTATATTTTTGTAAAGACCTTTATAGGAAAGACCCATCTTAATTTTATACGAGCAATCACCTCCTGAATTTTGTCGCATGAATTTAAAAACACCCTGTATATAATAAAATCACTTATATTTTTAAATCAACAAAAATAGTACTCACAGTAAAAAAAAAATTAAAAACGTTCTGGTACCACCAATAATAAAGCACCTGTCAAGCACCACCACACCACCTATAGTTAGTTGTCACTAGAACACCACTTTCGCATCTTAGAAACTCATCGAGATTCCGGAGGTAGTACCCAATTAGCGGGTCAGTGGGGTATCAAAAGTAGGTCAAATGTACCGACCGAATCACACTACACGAGTGGTTTCTTCAGGTTCAATGTCTTACGACGTATTCTTCGCTCACCGTTCTTTCTTACGGAAGTAGGTGGTACAGCCGATGGTACCGTCGGTTTAATAAGCTCTTCCTTGAGTTTCTAGATGTTTCCGTGGTATTTACAGCGGTATATACGGTAGGCTGGGTCGAAATTAAGTTTACAATACCTATCAAAACTTGCGTTTTGCTGTGTTTACTTTGAATTTTTTTATAAATTTCTAAAATTTGGAATTTTGACGTTACATTTTAGTGTTCGTATTCACACTCTTTATTTTTAATATTTTTAAATAATATATTTAGTCATCTACTACCCCTTTTAACCAATGTTTAATCCTTTTGTAAATATTACTCGAACAACAAATAAATATTACATGATTAAAACTAAACAACATATTTATTTAAAAAATAGTAAAAACTACCTAAAGAAATCAAACAAAAAGCTAACAAATCAAACATAAAAGCTTACAAAACAAAAATAAAAAGCTAACACATTAAGTACAAAAACCATAATAATAAAAAAACATTTACTGAATTTTAAAATGTTGCTATGTTAATATGTAACTTTGCTAAAATATTAGAATTCGTTCTTCATGATCATTTCTCCCAATCTACAGTGTGTCTGTAAGAGGTCTTTGTCCGATAATAATACATAGGCGTGGAACTTTATTTTTTAAATAATTGCACCTTTAAAAATTCTACGCCAATGGATGAAAAGGAGTTTGAGTATGAAATTTAGATTACGCAACTCATTTACTTTAAAAAAGGTACTCTTGATAAGACTCGATTACTCTCATGGTTTTGACGAAATTTGCATTTTAGTAATTTTAGAATATAAACAATAATTATTAAAATACAAACTTTGTCAAAACCATGAGAGTAAATCGAGTGTTATCAAGGGTACTTTTTTGTAGTAAATGAGTACCCAATCCAAATTTCATACTCAAACCCCTTTTCTGACATTGGCGTAGAATTTTTAAAGGTGCAATTATTTAAAAAGTTTTACGCCTATCTATTATTATCGAACAAAATGTTATACGATGAAAAACATAAAAATGTACTTTTTTCATATCTTCTTCAACACCTCTAATCGAGATTTTTAACAAAAATACTCGATTCTTGTCATGTACGATTTTTTGAGGAATATTAATTATTTGCTACAATACGTATACAAAAACATTTATTGTTGGTTTTCATAGTTTCATCTAAATAAAAATATTGTCAAGTTTTAACACCTAATCTCTTGTTAACGATTGAAAGTGTTCTATCTGACTTAATAATTAAAAAAACAAATGCGTGGTTTATTAATATGGCTGTACAATATACACATCCCCAACTAGCCATTCATAAAAGTGTATTTGTTGTGAAGTTCTCATCATCATCATCTATTGTATAGTCCAGGAGACAGTGTGGAATATATCTGTTATTTATGTTTGGAGAAGAAAATTGTTCAAATAAAAGTTACTTCTAATATTATTATCTATAATTTTTGTTTTATGTCAAAATTTCCTGAAATGGTCCGTATTCGAGAAATTTGACAAAATGTGCAAAATTCTGATTTTTATGAAAATTGTTGAACTAAAAGTTGTTTGCGATATCGATTTCTATAATTTTTGTTTATACATGATTTTTCTAAAATGGTCCGTAATGGAAAAGTGCTAAATTTAAATTTTTCTGTATTTTCGTTTTCAATGAATATCTATAGAAAAATGTTTCGAGGTAGATGTATGTGTAAAATGTATATATTTAGTTTATCCTCTAAACATTTATAGAGATGCTGCAATAGGTTGTACAAAATAACCGGAAAAAGCCTATAATAACTAGATAGGAAAGTCATGTGTTGGACACATCAGATTTTTACTTTCCTATCTGTATACAGACATAAGGAAAGTATAGGAATCATGATTTTTTTCGACCTCGAGTTTTCGACGGATTTTTACGTTTTGAGGTCCCCTGAATCCGTTTTGACTATTTTCGCGATGATGTCTGTGTGTGTGTGTGTGTCTGTGTGTGTGTGTGTGTGTCTGTGTGTGTGTCTGTATAACGCATAACTCATGAACCGATACACAGAAAAACACCAAATTTTAAACTTAAGCTTTGTTTCAGCGTCCAATGAGCTGATTAGATTTTGGGCAGTGTCGGAACATCTGGGGGGGTACTTTATAGGTGGTCATTTTTATATTTTATGGAATATATCTGTTATTTACGTTTGGAGAAGAAAATTCTTCAAATAAAAGTTACTTCTAATATAATTATCTATAATTTTTGTTTTATGCAAAATTTTCCTAAAATGGTCCGTATTCGAGAAATTTGACAAAATGTAAAAAACATAATTTTTTATAAAAATTGTTCAAATAAAAGTTGTTTATAATATAATTCTCTATAATTTTTGTCCTATACATAATTTCTCTAAAATGGACCGTATTCGAGATATTTGAGAAAATGTGTAAATTTCGAAATTTGAAGAAAACTCAAAAACGGATAAAGGAAAAAACATTAAATTTTAAACTTAAGGTTTATTTCGGCCTGACGTGAAATGATTAGATTTTGGACAAAGTTGGAACATCTGGGGGGGTACTTTATGGGAGGCCGTTTTTATATTTTATGGAATATATCTGTTATTTATGTTTGGAGAAGAAAATTGTTCAAATAAAAGTTACTTCTAATATTATTATCTATAATTTTTGTTTTATGTCAAAATTTCCTGAAATGGTCCGTATTCGAGAAATTTGACAAAATGTGCAAAATTCTGATTTTTATGAAAATTGTTGAACTAAAAGTTGTTTGCGATATCGATTTCTATAATTTTTGTTTATACATGATTTTTCTAAAATGGACCGTAATGGAAAAGTGCTAAATTTAAATTTTTCTGTATTTTCGTTTTCAATGAATATCTATAGAAAAATGTTTCGAGGTAGATGTATGTGTAAAATGTATATATTTAGTTTAACCTCTAAACATTTATAGAGATGCTGCAATAGGTTGTACAAAATAACCGGAAAATGCCTATAATAACTAGATAGGAAAGTCATGTGTTGGACACATCAGATTTTTTTCCATTGATAAAAATAGTTTTAGTAGTAAGAGATGTACTGAAGTTAAGTAAAAAAATAGTCTGATTAATCTGTATGGATAATATATTTGGCAAGTGCATAAAATACACTTTCAAACGAGTTATGTACACAATTATTTCTACGACCACAATTATTTCAAGAATGTTCCAGGTGTTTTGTATATTAAAGTGTACGCATAGGACACATAAATAAAATCTTATATCACAATTGTAAGGAGGGTGAAAAAGGAGAAAGAGAGAAAGCGATATAAGGAGAGAGGGAGAGAGGTATGTTTAGATAAAGATAAAACTTAATTTAGTAAACAAAGGTGAAAAGACAAATTAATAAATGTTTATATAATTACCAAACAATATAAAAAAATAACAAGTGTCAGGATGTTTGTTTTGATGGTGGAGGCGCTGTCCATTTAGTGCACATAGTCAGGTTTTCCTATAAAGAAGAAAATACTAGTGAGTGTCCGTGAACATTACTTTAGTAATAATTTATTATCTGAATAATCTTTTATTTTCTTATCATTCATTTATTATCTCAATAATTATTCGAACAATCACCAAGTACAAAGGGATTAAGACACGCAATGTACTTATTACTGTTTTGTCTATTTCATTTTTAAGGCATAGTACCTAGGAGTATGAAATATGGTCACGAAGGGATAAAACGCGCGACGTGACCCCTGCCTAGTTACTACCCTTATGGCGTAAAGGGATAAAACACGCGATACGCCCCACATTTCTACTAGTATTGAGCGTGCAATGAGTATGAAGGGATTAAACGCGCGACATACTCGCCCTACCTACTAGAGCTTGACAAAACAGAGCCGTGCAATGAACAAAAGGGATTAAACGCGCAATTGTTCGCTCCAGATATCATTTTTATGTGCGCACGAATAATTATTAAATCAGTATTCAAACAGTTGTTTTTATAATCTAATCAACAATTAAATATCAATAAATATTAAAGGCATTTATCTAAAAACTCAAATACTAAAGAAAACGGACACTCAGTGATAAATCTCACCTGCAAATCCTATCACCCAATATTCACAATAAAACAATCTTTTCACCAACCGCACCTACAACCACTAAACAGTACCTTTCATGGCGCCCCAAAAGATACTTTTAGATTTCGAGAAAGCCTGCATGAATGCTGCAGGGCGAACTTTTCCAGAAGCCGAAATTAAGGGATGTTATTTCCATTTGTGTCAAAGCCACAGTTTATAGCTTAAAATAATCAGTTCGCTCACTCTGCGTCGGCACTTTTGATCTCAATGTTCCAGTTTATACACTGCCCAACTCGGATTTGTATCCCTGGCGCATACAGAATCAATTCATAACCAATACAATATATGACAACCGCCTATATTCAAACAGCATTCTTCTGCGCATTCTGAATTTGTATCCCTGGAGTGGATATTAATTTGGAACATCCAATTGGTCCGAGTGAGCGAACTGATTCTTTAGCTATAAACTGTGTCAAAGCCTTATAAGAAAAGTTAATGCAGTTGGTTTAAAATCGGAATTCGAATCGAACATCGACACAAAATTAAAACTAAAATCCTTTGCAGCATTATCGTTTGTGCCGTAAGAAAATGTACGAGATAATTTTAATCACATCCCCAACTAGCCATTCATAAAAGTGTATTTGTTGCGAAGTTCTCATCATCATCTATTGTATAGTCCAGGAGACAGTGACGATTTTCGGTATTTATTTTCCCAGTCAGCAAGCACGAATAGAGAATTGTAGGATTAGCAATTCTAAGCAAAATTCATATATATTTAGAGGGGGGATCCGATGGGCTGAGGCCGAAAATGCGCCAAAACATACGAGAACACGGCCCTTTTTTTCCATTGATAAAAATAGTTTTAGTAGTAAGAGATGTACTGAAGTTAAGTAAAAAAATAGTCTGATTAATCTGTATGGATAATATATTTGGCAAGTGCATAAAATACACTTTCAAACGAGTTATGTACACAATTATTTCTACGACGACAATTATTTAAAGAATGTTCCAGGTGTTTTGTATATTAAAGTGTACACATAGGACACATAAATAAAATCTTATATCACAATGTTTCACCTAACCAGTTGGTTTATTTATAGAAATTAAACATAATAATTGAAGATATTACAGAAGAAAATAGGGAAATAAATTACATTTCCTTTTACACTTTTATATAATAATTGCTTTATTTAGAATTCACGAATCACTTATTACTCTACATTAATTATAATTATTGTTAGTTTCGTTGTCAAATCATTTATACTAGAGGTGTGAGGAAAATACAATGAACTGTGGAACGCCAATATCGTTGGATGCGCGTGGTAGAAACGGTCCTATAATACTGCTAAAAACATAGCTAAATTTTCATGGAAACACTGTACTTTTGACATTTGCGATACTCCAACGCATATGCATTATTGATGTAATCTCATGATTTTACAGTAATAGTTTTTGCAATTTTAGTGTGATTTTTAGGTTATTATGGTTATTCATTTTATTTGGTTCTGATCTTTTGCGCATTTAGAGTAGGTATTTGTCTTTTATATAGTTTTTAATTTGAATTTTAATATTGTGGTCTATTATATTTGATTGCTGCTTTTCGACTAGTGCTTTATTCTTTTTGTGTTAAAATAAGCTTTATAACCATTAAGTACATGCTTCTAGTTGATATCTACCTAATCGTCATCGGGTGCTTGCAACAATGGGAAAAAGTTTTTTGATGTAAAGTTAGACGCCTTCATTTTTCAGGTAAGTTATTTGTAGTTATTTTTTACTTAAAAGGATAGCAATACGTCCTGCAGTGCGATTCTGATTAGTTGTTACGTTACGTCCCGTTTCTCTACCTACCGTTCGACAGGCACATCGGGTACCCTTTTTGGTACCGTTTAAAATTTGATTCTAATCATCTCTCGAGTAACGGCTACGAAAACTACGATAACGCATGGTGCAGCATGGTTTGTTTTGAAGGTTTAATTTAGAAAATATACCAGAGGCATGGCTTATTGAGTTTTTAGAATTAATAAAATAAGAAATAATAGTTATTGTACATAAATAGATATTTTAATGCTTTATTGTCAGTGTTCCAGTAGTCAATGTTTTATATGATTGGTATTACATCTATATCTTGAAGTAATTTTGTCCTCATTTTTGAGTACCTGACATTTTATATTTCTGAATTTTAAACATTTCTTATTTATATTATTGTATAACTTTTTTTTGGAGTGAGGGTAGCCATATGTGAGTAGTAGGGATTAAGTGTAAGGGTTAAAGAAAAGGTCCTTTATTTCTCACAAGTCAATTTAATTGGCGACCGGTTTCGAAGCTGTCACTTCATCATCAGGCACACCTAAATGGAATGTCAAGGAGTCAGTTGTAATAAAAACAATTATAAAAGCATGAACGGACTTTAACATATACGAAATAACAGAAAAAACAGAAAAAATACAAAAGAAGTTAAACTTGTAAAAACTATTTTGTGTTGTTTAGTTAATAATAGTCTTACATGTGTTTTAATTAATTTATTCAAACAGACATCTCGCGGTTTAACCTAACCTACAATATTTTTAAAAAATACTATTGTATTACATATGACTTTTTACTTTCCTATCTGTATACAGATATAAGGAAAGTATAGGAATCATGATTTTTTTCGACCTCGAGTTTTCGACGGATTTTTACGTTTTGAGGTCCCCTGAATCCGTTTTGACTATTTTCGCGATGATGTCTGTGTGTGTGTGTCTGTGTGTGTGTGTCTGTGTGTGTGTGTGTGTGTGTGTGTGTGTGTGTGTGTGTGTGTGTGTGTGTGTGTGTGTCTGTATAACGCATAACTCATGAACCGATACACAGAAAAACACCAAATTTTAAACTTAAGCTTTGTTTCAGCGTCCAATGAGCTGATTAGATTTTGGGCAGAGTCGGAACATCTGGGGGGGTACTTTATAGGTGGTCATTTTTATATTTTATGGAATATATCTGTTATTTACGTTTGGAGAAGAAAATTCTTCAAATAAAAGTTACTTCTAATATAATTATCTATAATTTTTGTTTTATGCAAAATTTTCCTAAAATGGTCCGTATTCGAGAAATTTGACAAAATGTAAAAAAAATAATTTTTTATAAAAATTGTTCAAATAAAAGTTGTTTGTAATATAATTTTCTATAATTTTTGTCCTATACATAATTTCTCTAAAATGGACCGTATTCGAGATATTTGAGAAAATGTGTAAATTTCGAAATTTGAAGAAAACTCAAAAACGGATAAAGGAAAAAACATTAAATTTTAAACTTAAGGTTTATTTCGGCCTGACGTGAAATGATTAGATTTTGGATAAAGTCGGAACATCTGGGGGGGGTACTTTATGGGAGGCCGTTTTTATATTTTATGGAATATATCTGTTATTTATGTTTGGAGAAGAAAATTGTTCAAATAAAAGTTACTTCTAATATTATTATCTATAATTTTTGTTTTATGTCAAAATTTCCTGAAATGGTCCGTATTCGAGAAATTTAACAAAATGTGCAAAATTCTGATTTTTATGAAAATTGTTGAACTAAAAGTTGTTTGCGATATCGATTTCTATAATTTTTGTTTATATATGATTTTTCTAAAATGGACCGTAATGGAAAAGTGCTAAATTTAAATTTTTCTGTATTTTCGTTTTCAATGAATATCTATAGAAAAATGTTTCGAGGTAGATGTATGTGGAAAATGTATATATTTAGTTTATCCTCTAAACATTTATAGAGATGCTGCAATAGGTTGTACAAAATAACCGGAAAATGCCTATAATAACTAGATAGGAAAGTCATGTGTTGGACACATCAGATTTTTTAACTCGTTTTGTTAAACTTTTAGTAGCGCTTCTTTTATGGAAATAGTCAAGGTGAGTCAAGGTTATTGTTTAACTTCTTTTGTGTTTTTTCTGTTTTTTCTGTTATTTCGTATATGTTAAAGTCCGTTCATGCTTTTATAATTGTTTTTATTACAACTGACTCCTTGACATTCCATTTAGGTGTGCCTGATGATGAAGTGACAGCTTCGAAACCGGTCGCCAATTAAATTGACTTGTGAGAAATAAAGGACCTTTTCTTTAACCCTTACACTTAATATTGTATAACTGTTTGTATTATAAATTGAGCCTATTCTGTAAATATTCAGTATAAAATAAAATAATAAATTATATTTCCCAAATAAATTAATTTATGCTGTATTTGGTTTTCTTCTGTAATATTAGGAAAAAATATTGTTTTTGAGTTTACTAATTTTTTTATAATGTGGTTAAAATAAAACATAACTCCTACAAAAAAAAATACAATGAGTAATAATTAAAAATATGCCACTTGCAAAATGTTTGTGTTCACACATTATATTTAAAATTGTAGACAAATGTTCTGGATTATTTTAAAAACTCATTTTTTTAATTTCAACATAGAAATATCAAAATAAAGCATTTCTTAACCATACTTTTACTAATTTCACTCACGTTACGCTACCTCTTTAGGTCCCGAGTGAATCTGACAGCTATACTCGAGACATCTAGAACGTAAGTTGGAATTAGAATCGCTCAAATTGTAAACTCGGGACGTCACGTCCCGAAAACGTCAATCAGAATCGGGTAGCTGGTTCGGGGTGTGACTTTTGGGTTTTAGCTATCTGAGCCAAATTGTCGGCTAAGTGTCCTCTTTTAGGGCACCCAGAACCGAAAACTATATAGGTATATAATATGTTTTTTTAAATTATTTTTTAATATGTATGCATGGATGAGGGCTTTAGGAAGAGATCCTAAGACTGAACACTGACTGCTATAAATGCCGTTTTTAGAGCACATTTCATAGTAAGTGATTTCATTCTAGCAGCAATGAGGGAACGTTTAAAAAACATGCTGTACCAGCTATTACTTTAAGACCTCGTCTCTTATTATTATTACTTCATTCTAATGCATATATTAAAATGGTTTTTAACTTATGTCCTTATGATTAAAAGATGTAGGTATTTTAGTTATGTTATAATAGAAATATATGATACTTTGTATTGACTGACCTACTGGCCACTGGTCATTCCACTTTTACTCCCTTTTTTCATAAATTATCAAATTATTTAAAAACAAATACATACCTAGCTATTTTCTGTAAATTACATTAAAATTTTAGTATTAATACTTTACTAATAAAACTTATATATATACACAACGGAAGAGTTAATTGGATTTTCTCCTTGTTGAGTTTCAAAAATAGTAATTTAACATGATTTAAAAACAAATACATGAAATGGGCAAAATAGACCTGCAAAGACACTTTGTAAACAATTTCACTTGTATCGATGTGACTTCAGAAATTGTGTAATCTGTATTGGTTATATATATCCATAGATATATAACCAAGACAGATAGGATTATTTACAAAATTTTTGAAGAATGAACGGTGGTGTCCGCGGTAGAAACTCAATAATCGGATTGAACATTAATGCCAAGTTTACGTGCTTTTAACTATAGATATATATATATAACCAATACAGATTACACAATTTCTGAAGTCAACGCGGATGATCCTCGACAGAAATGCAATATTTGAATAAAATTAAAATATTGATGCCAAGTTTGCGATTATAGTAATGTTATTGCGTTCGCTTGAATTACTGTTAGGTCTTTAAATTGTCAAAAAAAAAATAATGTCTGACAACAGCGGAAGTAGAGTAGACCGCAATTGTGGAGGATCGTATATTGTTTCATTCATAAAAATTCCTTCGATACAGTACTAGTCCAGGAGCCAGTGAATTTTTTTCGTACTTGTTTTCCCGGTCCGTGTATATTTAAATAATCTATTCCCGGTGAACTGTATATTTAAAATGGAACGCCAATCTATTAACAAAAGTAAGCCAGATTGAATTCGCGCATTACGTCACATCGATACAAGTGAGATTGTTTACAAAGTGCCTTTGCAGGCCTATTTTGCCCATTTCATGTATTTGTTTCTAAATCATGTTAAATTACTATTTTTGAAACTCAACAAGGAGAAAATCCAATTAACTCTTCCGTTGTGTATATACAGGGTGTCCTTTAAAATGTGTCCCAAAATTCTCAGGCAGATTCCTTAACCAAAAAATGGAAAAAAAGTTCCTATAGACCTATGTCCTAAAGTGCCCCCTAAGCGAGCAACAGCCTCTCGAAATCATTTTTTTTATTTTGATTTTTTGAATTTTCTTAAAAATGGAAACAAATAAAAGAACCAAATTTTGGCTGTTAAATATGATCAATAATAGTGACCTTTTGACACCTTCAAAAAGAAATTATTTCGTCAGGGGTGTACTTGGGAATTTTTTGAAAATTTTGATTATTCATAACTTTTTTGTGTTTTTGGTAATGACTTATCCATATTTTTTTTACATTCTGCATTGAAAACTACGTCAAAAAGAAATACTTGTTTGATCTCGATTGGAGCAGCCGTTTCCGAGAAAACATCATCCAAAGATATTCGTCCACTTTAGCTTAATTTTCAATTTTCCTAAATTACCTCGGTGAATCTCGTAAATAAAAATAACTTTTTTAGCTCTCTCTAAATAATTGTAGTTCAAATGTCGTGGTGGGACTATTTTTATTTAATAATAAGAAACGGTTTAAAAAAATATTTATTCTAAAAAAACAAATCAAAAAAAATTAAAGCAGATGCTCAATGTGGCGACCATTGGTTTCCACACACAAGCGCAACCGTCGTATCATAGACTGTCTTACACGAAAAAATACTTCAGGATTATTCCTAAGAACTTCGCAATGATGAAAAACTCGTTCTTCCAATTCTTCAACTGTTTCAACAGGACTGGAATAAACCAATGATTTTAAATAACCCCAAACAAAAAAATCCATTGGATTTAGATCTGGTGAACGAGGTGGCCAGTTAACAGGACAACCTCTGCCAATTACTCTACCCTCAAATCTTTCGTTAAGGTGCTGTCTAGCTTCAAGGCTGTAATGTGGTGGAGCTCCATCATGCATAAACCACATGTTATGTCTGATTTGAATCGGAATATTATCAAGAAGCTCATGTAAGTTATTTTCCAAAAAAAGCCTGTATGCTGCTCCATTTAACCTATTCGGCAAAACAAATGGTCCAATAAGGTAATTATCAATAACTCCAGCCCAGACGTTTATTGAAAATTTATCCTGGTGGTGACGTTCAACAACCGCGTGAGGGTTATCTTCAGCCCATTCATGCATATTTCGAAAATTTATTATACCATCTCTAGTGAAACCAGCTTCATCGGTAAATAGCACTTTATTAAGAAACATTGCATCTTGATTACATCTTCCAAGAAACCATTCAGAAAAGATAACTCGCGGCTCATAATCAGTAGCTTTAAGTGCCTGAACTTTTTGAATGTGGTAAGGGTACAATTGTTGTTCACGCAAAACTTTCCATACCGTGTTACGTCCGACTCCCACTTCTGAAATTAAATGAGAGAATCTGTGTAGTGAATAGTTAAGAAAGAGAATCCATTGATTTGGGAAATCAGATTTTTTCTGCATAACGCAACTCTTTTCGATACGAAAAGTCGTGAAATGTAAGAGAAGCAATAACAAGTAAAAAAACTAGTTTTATACGATAAGGTACGGGGTAGCTAAAATAATAAATAAGTAATTACTTACCATTTGCTATTTTTCTGGTACTTGTCGATGGGGTTTCAGCTACCCTATCCAAAATTGCTTCTTCCAAAGCAGGAGTTCTCACATAATTTTGTCTTCCACTGTTACTAGAGTTTTTCTTAAATGTACCAGTTTCCCGAAGTCTATCGTCAATTCTAGAAAACGTCTTAGCGCATGGAAGATGCCTATTTGGAAAGCGCTCCTGATAAAGTCTGCGAGCTTCATTGGCATTTCCAGAAGCGAGTCCAAAACATAAGTGCATGTCCGTCATTTCGCCGAATGTGTAATCATTATTGTAGTTATTGTGAGCCATTTTAAACAAAATAATAACAATACAACGAATCGCACCAGAACACTTTTAGAAATAATGTTTAACTGAAGAAACATTTTTATCAGTGAGCGAAAAAAATTATGCATGAAACCCAAAAACGCCAAAAAAATACATATTTTTACTTTTTTATTCTAAACAGCTAAATACAAACCTTATGGTCTTCATAATAAATAAATGGGAACTAAATTTTTAAATTTTATTTAGAGAGCTAAAAATAGTATACAGGGTGATTGATTAGTGTGAGGAAGCTCTGTAGATCTGTTATAATAAAAGTAGGCAGCTTTAAGCTTCACATTTTAAAATTAGTTACGATGTGACAGGGTGTTTCATAAGGCCGTGCCAAATCAAAGTTATGTTTTTTAAATGGAACACCCTGTATATTTTTATATTTTTAGAATCTGCTCGATAATCTGATTTCAATGATGTATCACACTTGTTATCTAATATGAATAGTAAAGGATCTACAGCTACTCAAAAATCACATTTTTTCAAATTCAGGTGGCTGTTGTAGCCAAACAGTTGGAAATCGAGGAAAACGGCTTACAGTCCCTATCCTAACTTTTTAAGGTCTATTCAGTGACATAAAATACATATTATTTGATACAGGGTGATCAAAAATCCAAAATCACATCCGATTTTTGATCACCCTGTATCAACTAATATTTTTTGCCACTGAATAGACCTTCAAAAGTAAGGATAGGGACATGTAAGCCGTGTTCCTCGATTTCCAACTTTTTGGCTACAACAGCCAAAATTGAAAATTAACCTAAACTGCACGAATATCTTTGGATGATGTTTTCTCGGAAACGGCTGCTCCAATCGAGATCAAACAAGTATTCCTTTTTGACGTAGTTTTCAATGTAGAATGTAAAAAAAAATATGGATAAGTCATTACCAAAAACACAAAAAAGTTATGAATAATCAAAATTTTCAAAAAATTCCCAAGTACACCCCTGACGAAATAATTTCTTTTTGAAGGTGTCAAAAGGTCACTATTATTGATCATATTTAACAGCCAAAATTTGGTTCTTTTATTTGTTTCCATTTTTAAGAAAATTCAAAAAATCAAAATAAAAAAAATGATTTCGAGAGGCTGTTGCTCGCTTAGGGGGCACTTTAGGACATAGGTCTATAGGAACTTTTTTTCCATTTTTTGGTTAAGGAATCTGCCTGAGAATTTTGGGACACATTTTAAAGGACACCCTGTATATAAGATAAATTAACTGAAGTTTTATTAGTAAAGTATTAATACTAAAATTTTAATGTAATTTACAGAAAATAGCTAGGTATGTATTTGTTTTTAAATAATTTGATAATTTATGAAAAAAGGGAGTAAAAGTGGAATGACCAGTGGCCAGTAGGTCAGTCAATACAAAGTATCATATATTTCTATTATAACATAACTAAAATACCTACATCTTTTAATCATAAGGACATAAGTTAAAAACCATTTTAATATATGCATTAGAATGAAGTAATAATAACTTAAAGAGACGAGGTCTTCAAGTAATAGCTGGTACAGCATGTTTTTTAAACGTTTCCTCATTGCTGCTAGAATGAAATCACTTACTATGAAATGTGCTCTAAAAACGGCATTTATAGCAGTCAGTGTTCAGTCTTAGGATTTCTTCCTAAAGCCCTCATCCAAGCTGCATACATATTAAAAAATAATTAAAAAAAAAAAAACATATTATATACCTATATAGTTTTCGGTTCTAGGTGCCCTAAAAGAGGACACTTAGCCGACAATTTGACTCAGATAGCTAAAACTCAAAAGTTCACCCCGAACCAGGACGTATTGCTATCCTTTTAAGTAAAAAATAACTACAAATAACTTACCTGAAAAATGAAGGCGTCTAACTTTACACCAAAAAAACCTTACACTTTTTCCCATTGTTGCAAGCACCCGATGACGATTAGGTAGATATCAACTAGAAGCATGTACTTAATGGTTATAAAGCTTATTTTAACACAAAAAGAATAAAGCACTAGTCGAAAAGCAGCAATCAAATATAAATAGACCACAATATTAAAATTCAAATTAAAAACTATATAAAAGACAAATACTCTAAAAGCGCAAAAGATCAGAACCAAATAAAATGAATAACCATAATAACCTAAAAATCACACTAAAATTGCAAAAACTATTACTGTAAAATCATGAAATTACATCAATAATGCATGCAACAACAACACGGGTTTGTATCCAAAAAATCTGTGAATTCAAATCTGTTAATATACATCAACGAAGCAAATTACTCATTAGAAAATAAGACACAATTTTTACAGATTTTAGCAAGGCCTTTGATAAAGTGGATCATGGCGTCTTACTACAAAAGATTTATCGTTTTGGACTATCTGAAAATATTATGAATCTTTTTAAAAGTTATTTACAAAATCGATTTTTTGTAGTAAAACACGATGGAAACACTTCAGGTAAATTTCACGCTTCATCGGGGGTTCCACAGGGATCTAACTTGGGTCCCTTGTTTTTCCTCTTATTTATTAATGATTTGCCAGATGTTATTAGATATTCCAAATGTTTACTTTTTGCTGATGATGTAAAAATATTTAAGCCTATACAAACCGTTAGAGATTGTTCAGCTTTGCAAAAAGATATAAACAGTGTATTGGAATGGAGTGCTCAATGTAAATTAGACTTTAATATTAAAAAATGCAATGTAATGTCAATTACTCGACAAAAGGATCCAATTATTTTTGATTACTGTATGGATAATGAGTCACTAAAACGGGTATATGAATTCAAAGACTTAGGAATTACGTATGACTATAAACTATCTTTTAAAAAACACATTGAAAATGTAGTAAAATCTGCAAATCGCGCTCTTGGATTTACGATACGACAGACGTCTCTTTTTGTCAAAATCGATTCTATAAAATTGATATATGTTACGTTAGTAAGATCTAAACTTGAATATGGCTCTGTAATATGGAATGGAGAATACCAAACCATTTTGCAAGAATTAGAAAGAATACAAAACAAATTTTTAAGATACCTTTACTTTAAAAAATACTTTATTAGACCAGATTATAATAGTGTCAGAACAACACAATTACGAAGTGAATTTAAAATACCTTCTTTAGACTGTAGGAGAAAAATGTTTGCTATACTTTTTTTGTATAAAATCATAAATAACCATATAAATTCCGCAGAAATATTGTCAGTTTTGCCATTTAATGTACCTCCTAGACCTACGCGTTCCGCGATTATGTTTAATATTCCCTTTGTAAGTAGCACTCTTCGATCACCTCTCCTAACCATGCTCCGTTTAGCAAATAATATTACTTGCTTGCACGAAGTAGATTGGCATATGCCTCTAATAACATTCAGACACCTAATTTATAGGTATATTGTGAACTTGTCTGTTTAATTATTTTAGTTTTTCCATTTCTTTTATTATATGATTTGCTTTTTATTTTTTAGAAATTTTTTTTCTCAATATGAGTTTGTGTTTAATCCCCCTATATCTATATATCTATTTATTTAATATGTATATTAATACGTTTTGATCGATTGTGTAAATAATAAATATTGTAAAGTCTATCCTTGTAATTTAGGCCAGTAAGCCTGTTAGGATGGAACAAATAAATAAATAAATATGCGTCGGAGTATCGCAAATGTCAAAAGTACAATGTTTCCATGAAAATTTAGTTATGTTTTTAGCAGTATTATAGGACCATTTCTACCACGCGCATCCAACGATATTGGCGTTCCACAGTTCACTGTATTTTCCTCACACCTCTAGTATAAATGATTTGACATAACGAAACTAACAATAATTATAATTAATGTAGAGTAATAAGTGATTCGTGAATTATAAATAAAGCAATTATTATATAAAAGTGTAAAAGGAAATGTAATTTATTTCCCTATTTTCTTCTGTAATATCTTCAATTATTATGTTTAATTTCTATAAATAAACCAACTGGTTAGGTGAAACATTGTGATATAAGATTTTATTTATGTGTCCTATGCGTACACTTTAATATACAAAACACCTGGAACATTCTTTAAATAATTGTGGTCGTAGAAATAATTGTGTACATAACTCGTTTGAAAGTGTATTTTATGCACTTGCCAAATATATTATCCATACAGATTAATCAGACTATTTTTTTACTTAACTTCAGTACATCTCTTACTACTAAAACTATTTTTATCAATGGAAAAAAAGGGCCGTGTTCTCGTATGTTTTGACGCATTTTCGGCCTCAGCCCATCGGATCCCCCCTCTAAATATATATGAATTTTGCTTAGAATTGCTGATCCTACAATTTTCTATTCGTGCTTGCTGACTGTGAAAATAAATACCGAAAATCGTCACTGTCTCCTGGACTATACAATAGATGATGATGATGAGAACTTCACAACAAATACACTTTTATGAATGGCTAGTTGGGGATGTGTATATATCTATAGTTAAAAGCACGTAAACTTGGCATCAATGTTCATTCCGATTATTGAGTTTCTACCGCGGACACCACCGTTCATTCTTCAAAAATTTTGTAAATAATCCTATCTGTCTTGGTTATATATCTATGGCACCGGTTGACCTGAAGTGATGCTGTGACCACGCGCTCTCCGTCCTCTATCTCCAAAACGATTCACCGTATGAAACATTTTTTTAAACAAAATTTGTATTCTACAATATTGATAATAAATACAAATAGCAAAAAACCCATAGGAAATGAGATATTTACAAAAAAACGAAAAAAAAAACCGATTTTTGTGACCTTTGACCTTGAAATTTAATAGTTGCGTACCCCCTACCATATGTAGGTTTTGAGACAACTTTTAGGGTGTTAATATACACGTATTTACAGACTTTTTAACATGACTTCATTGATCACCCTGTATTTAATAAACCTATGGTCCTACGATAAATATACGTCATGAAGCTTAATCTGAAAAAACTAGCTCTTAAAATCTGCAAACCACGTTCAAAAATTTTCATTCCTGTTGAAAATATTGAACTTCAAATTTTGCCTAAAAATCTCTGTGTAAGTTCGAGTGACCAGCAGTTTATAATGCCTATCTGAATAATTTTTTTCCACTGTAAAGAAATACTTATCTTTAAGCTACTGATAACCATTCTCTCATATCTTGACCGGAATAATGTAATTTGTACATTTTTAATAAGAGTATTAAAACAGCAATATAGTTGCAAAAATGATATCCGCTTTAATAAATTCAAGGCTAAACTTTATCACGTAAAAAAAAAATGTAAACATATAACACAACAAAACAAAAAACTAATAAAAAATGATATTACAATCGAAACAATTAGATTTTTTTTTTTAAATTCAAAACTATACAATGAAATATATTGTAAAACAATTGAAGCATTGTTTATTAATTTTGTATATTTAATTCTAATGACAATTCAATTTTTAGTACGACACATACGAGACTTCTGCAATTGTCGCATCCAAACTAATATTAAATCACATCTGGTTGCTAAAAAATTCGTTAAATAAATTTGTTTCTTAATTAAAAAATAGTCTAAATAAAATCATATTTTACATTCTATATTTTGTATATTTTCTTTTACAATAATAACAAAAAAAATCTGATGTGTCCAATCTAGTTATTATAGGCTTTTTCCGGTTATTTTGTACAACCTATTGCAGCATCTCTATAAATGTTTATAGGATAAACTAAATATATACATTGTCCACATACATCTACTTCGAAACATTTTTCTATAGATATTCATTGAAAACGAAAATACTGAAAAATTTAAATTTAGCACTTTTCCATTACGGTCCATTTTACAAAAATCATGTATAAACAAAAATTATAGAGATCGATATCGCAAACAACTTTTAGTTTGCACATTTTGTCAAATTTCTCAAATACGGACCATTTTAGGAAAATTTTGTATAGAACAAAAATTATAGAGAATAACATTAGAAGTAACTTTTATTTGAAGACTTTTCTTCTCCAAGCGTAAATAACAGATATATTCCATAAAATATTCTTAAAAATATGATTTTTTTACATTTTGTAAAATTTTTAGATACCATTTTAGGAAAATTTTATATAGGACAAAAATTATTCAGAATAATATTAGAAGTAACTTTTATTTAAAGAATTTTCTTCTCCAAGCGTAAATAACAGATACAATATTCTTGAAAATTTGATTTTTTAAATTTTGTAAAATTTCTCGAATACGGACCATTTTAGGAAAATTTTGTATAGAACAAAAATTATAGAGAATAACATTAGAAGTAACTTTTATTTGAAGACTTTTCTTCTCCAAGCGTAAATAACAGATATATTCCATAAAATATTCTTAAAAATATTTTTTTTACATTTTGTATAATTTTTAGATACGGACAATTTTAGGAAAATTTTATATAGGACAAAAATTATTCAGAATAATATTAGAAGTAACTTTTATTTAAAGAATTTTCTTCTCCAAGCGTAAATAACAGATATACAATATTCTTGAAAATTTGATTTTTTAAATTTTGTAAAATTTCTCGAATACGGACCATTTTAGGAAAATTTTGTATAGAACAAAAATTATAGAGAATAACATTAGAAGTAACTTTTATTTGAAGACTTTTCTTCTCCAAGCGTAAATAACAGATATATTCCATAAAATATTCTTAAAAATATGATTTTTTTACATTTTGTAAAATTTTTAGATACCATTTTAGGAAAATTTTATATAGGACAAAAATTATTCAGAATAATATTAGAAGTAACTTTTATTTAAAGAATTTTCTTCTCCAAGCGTAAATAACAGATATACAATATTCTTGAAAATTTGATTTTTTAAATTTTGTAAAATTTCTCGAATACGGACCATTTTAGGAAAATTTTGTATAGAACAAAAATTATAGAGAATAACATTAGAAGTAACTTTTATTTGAAGACTTTTCTTCTCCAAGCGTAAATAACAGATATATTCCATAAAATATTCTTAAAAATATGATTTTTTTACATTTTGTAAAATTTTTAGATACGGACAATTTTAGGAAAATTTTATATAGGACAAAAATTATTCAGAAGAATTTTCTTCTCCAAACGTAAATAACAGATATATTCCATAAAATATAAAAATGACCACCTATAAAGTACCCCCCTAGATGTTCCGACTCTGCCCAAAATCTAATCAGTTCATAAGACGCTGGAATAAAGCTTAAGTTTAAAATTTGGTGTTTTTCTATGTATCGGTTCATGAGTTATGCGAACTACAGACAGACAGACAGACAGACAGACAGACAGACAGACAGGCAGACAGACAGACAGACAGACAGACAGACAGACAGACAGACAGACAGACAGACAGACAGACAGACAGACAGACAGACAGACAGACAGACAGACAGACAGACAGACAGACAGACAGACAGACAGACAGACAGACAAACAGACAGACAGATAGACAGATAGACAAACAGACAAACAGACAGACAGATAGACAGACAGACAGACAGACAGACAGACAGACAGACAGACAGACAGACAGACAGACAGACAGACAGACAGACAGACAGACAGACAGACAGACAGACAGACAGACAGACAGACAGATAGACAGACAGACAGACAGACAGACAGACAGACAGACAGACAGACAGACAGACAGACAGATAGACAGACAGACAGACAGACAGACAGACAGACAGACAGACAGACAGACAGACAGACAGACAGACAGACAGATAGACAGACAGACAGACAGACAGACAGACAGACAGACAGACAGACAGACAGACAGACAGACAGACAGACAGACAGACAGACAGACAGACAGACAGACAGACAGACAGACAGACAGACAGACAGACAGACAGACAGACAGACAAAACGGATTCAGGGGACCTCAAAACGTAAAAATCCGTCGAAAACTCGAGGTCGAAAAAAATCATGATTCCTATACTTTCCTTATATCTGTATACAGATAGGAAAGTAAAAAGTAAAAAGGTCAAGGTCTTATAGAAATATTAAAGAAATTAAAAAATTCTTTCCAATTAGAAAACGTGACAGGATAAATATAAATTATAATTAAGTTACAATAAAATTAATAAGTATTAAAAATTATGTAAATAAGTCTATGAATTTATTATCACGTTTTTTAATTAAAGATTCCAAGTCAGGTTTCGTAATCGATCACAATCAGTCAATTCGTTTTTCTGATTGTATTCTTTTTAGATAATCTTCATTTTGCATGTATATACAGGGTGTATCTAAATAACACCGAAAAAATTAAAGGGGTGATTCTGTGATAAAAATTAATGTGAGTGTTTGGTATAAAATTTTTTGAAAAAACCCTCCCCGGAAAAGTTACACCCCTTCGAAAATTAAAAAAAATAATGGTTTTTCTTTTTTATTTTCCCTGTATATCAAGCTAAAGACACGAAACTTGGTAAACATTATCTGTCAATAAAAGTACACTTTTTGAAATTTTTTCAACCCTGAAGTATGCTTAGAAGGGGTTGAAATAATCAACCCCTAAGATATTTTTTCTTACAACTTTTTTTTAGATGAAAATTTTTTCTTTAAAAAAGTAAGACTGAAAAGCCCAATTCATTGACTAACTTTTTTAACTCTACAAGTTTTTTCTAAAACTTGAGCATTTACGTGAAAAAAAATTTAATGCAATGCATTTTCAAAAAGATGAGCTAACGCGAGTGTATTTTGCGTCAAGTCTAGTGGCCTGTGCTTTGCATAAAAACATTAATACTGATACCAGGATTGTGTAGTGTCATTTTCTGTTACCCATCTTATTGTTTCACAAGTTTTATGATTGTGTATTGTAGGAAATATTAGTTGATTGAAAATATGAATGCATATTCGAATTTGGAAATGGCAGATATGCATTTTACATACGGTCGTGCTAACGGTAATTCATTGGAAGCGCAAAGACTTTATGCTGAACAGTACCCACAGCGTTCACAACTATTCACCGACGCTTGCGGGAACGTGGTAATTTTGAAAAAGAAGTTATGATTCTGATCGTACTAGAGAAGTTAGAACTGCAGCTGTAGAAGAAGCCATACTTAATTCAATTGAAGAATTCCCAGAAACTAGTACCAGGAGAATAGCTCGTGTCCTACATGTAAGCCATTCCGTTGTTTTTAGAATTTTAAAAGAACAAATGTTGTATCCCTATCATCTTCAACGGGTGCAGGCGTTAATGATTCGAGATTTTTTACCCCGTGTGATTTTTTGTCAGTGGCTTATCAATATGATTGGCCAAGCACCACAGTTCTTAGGTAATATTTTATTTACTGACGAGGCGAGTTTCTCAAGAGACTGTATTAGAAATTTTCACAACAATCACCTTTGGGCTGACGAAAATCCTCATGGCTTTTTTGAATTTTCATTAAACGTGTGGCTCGGAATTATTGATAATCATTTAATTGGTCCCCATTTTCTTCCGCTACGATTAAATGGTGAAGCATATTGTCATCTCCTTGAAGAATTACCTGTTCTTCTTGAAGAGGTTCCCATTCAAATTAGGCAACATTTATGGTTTATGCACGATGGTGCACCAGCTCATTTTAGTATACGTGCAAGAACTCTGTATGCCAATCAATGGATAGATCGAGGAGGACCTGTAAACTGGCCAGCCCGCTCCCCTGACCTTAATCCTTTGGATTTTTGCATATGGGGATATCTGAAATCTTTGATATACACAAACCCAGTTGAAAATATCGATGATCTGCGAAACCGCATTGTAGCAAAGTGTGAAACTATAAGAAATTCTCCAGGAATATTTCATCGTATACGCAATTCTATGAGGAAAAGGGTAGATGCTTGTATTGAAGCTGAAGGCGGTCATTTTCAACATTTATTATAATTGTATTGTCGATATTCGACAGGTTTTTGTTCATTGTTTGTTCACTTTTGTTTTTAGTTGTAGAAGTCTTAAGAATCATAATTTGGTTGGCTTAAGTTTTCGAAAAAAACTTGTAGAGATAAAAAATTTAGTCAATGAATTGGGCTTTTCAGTCATGCTTTTTTAAAGAAAAAATTTTCATCTAAAAAAAAGTTGTAAGAAAAAATATCTTAGGGGTTGATTATTTCAACCCCTTCTAAGCATACTTCAGGGTTGAAAAAATTTCAAAAAGTGTACTTTTATTGACAGATAATGTTTACCAAGTTTCGTGTCTTTAGCTTGATATACAGGGAAAATAAAAAAGAAAAACCATTTTTTTTTTAATTTTCGAAGGGGTGTAACTTTTCCGGGGAGGGTTTTTTCAAAAAATTTTATACCAAACACTCACATTAATTTTCATCACAGAATCACCCCTTTAATTTTTTATAAATGTATATATTGTAAAATTTTAAAAAATGAATCTAATCTCAAATTTCGATGAAATTTATATTAAAAAACACGTGGATTTTGATTTTTCATAATCTGGGTGAAACGTATCACAGCTATTGCTTGTAGAAAGTTTTTTTTTTCAATTTTGCATTATTTCAGTTTTTAGTTTGATTTTGATATAGTGTTAAAAAAGTTTGACAGGTCCGTAGTTGGCTAAATCATTCAGTTTTTGTTTCTAATTAATTTTTAACCTATAGCAACACAAGCGACGCTTCAAAAATAATACTGTAGAGATATTAAAAAAATAAAGATAAGGTATTGTCAGAGTAAACAGAGAATTTCGTCTGACGAAGATTATTTTCTCAGTATTTACTTACCTACTTATATAAAACCATAAATCAATATATTATAGATATAGATATAAAAAGTTTGACGACAGTAAACTGGGTGCGGACTTAAATAAACCCTGAAAAAACTAGTTATAATAATAATAAATTCTTTTATTGACATTATGCACACATATATGACTTATGTCAATTGGCAGGGTTCAGTGTTCCTTAAAGGTAGATGAACTAAGTAACTCTGCTCTTCCACCCAACCATGATTAGTTTTCAATTATAACTACACCATTTTGTTTTAAACTAGACTGAATTTGCTTACAACTTCTCAAAATTTATCAATTTTTTTCGAACTTTGAAATGTTTAGCTATCTTTTGTTCTGTGGGAATTTTAACCTTGTACTTTTTTCGGGATATTCCTCTCTTTCATATTACAAAGGGACCAATAAATAAACCTCCTCCTATAGTCTAATCAACAAGCGTGTTTGTGGGACATACTATTACGAAAATTATGTTCAATAGCTCATTCGATTCGGAATAATGTCTAGATTAATGTGTGAAGAAAAATTTTGCAGTGCATAAAATTTTTTTTTTAAAAAATTGATTTGTTTACATTTTGTCAAATTTCTCGAATACGGACCATTTTAGGAAAATTTTATATGGGACAAAAATTATAGATATTATTATAGTAAGTAACTTTTATTTGAAGAATTTTGTTTTCCAAGCGTAAATAACAGATATATTCCATAAAATATTCTTAAAAATTTGATTTTTTTACATTTTGTAAATTTTCTCGAATACGCACCATTTTAGGAAAATTTTGTATAGAAAAAAAATTATTAAAAATATTATTAGAAGTAACTTTTATTTAAAAAATTTTCTTTTCCAAGCGTAAATAACAGATATATTCCATAAAATATTCTTAAAAATATGATTTTTTTACATTTTGTAAAATTTTTAGAATACGGACCATTTTAGGAAAATTTTATATAGGACAAAAATTATTCAGAATAATATTAGAAGTAACTTTTATTTAAAGAATTTTCTTCTCCAAGCGTAAATAACAGATATACAATATTCTTGAAAATTTGATTTTTTACATTTTGTAAAATTTCTCGAATACGGACCATTTTAGGAAAATTTTGTATAGGACAAAAATTATACAGAATAATATTAGAAGTAACTTTTATTTGAAGAATTTTCTTCTCCAAGCGTAAATAACAGGTATATTCCATAAAATATAAAAACGACTCCCTATAAAGTACCCCACCAGATGTTCCGACTCTGCCTAAAATCTAATCTTTTTACCTCAGACCGGAATAAAGCTTGTTTAAAATTTGGTGCTTTTCTTTATCCGTTTATTTACAAAAAAGTCAAAAAAGTCAAAAAGTTAAAAAAGGTAAAAAAAGTAAAAAAGTCAAATAAGTAAAAAAAGTCAAATAAATTCAAAAAAGTGGCAAAGACAAAAAAGTAAAAAGTCAAAAAAGGCAAAAAAAAAGTAAAAAAGTCGAAAAGGTAAAAAAAAAATAAAAAGTCCAAAAGGTTTCCAGAAAGGTAAAAAATTCAATAAAAGAAAAAAGTAAAAAGTAAAAAAAGTAAAAGTCAAAAAAAAAAAGTCAAAAAAGTCAAAAAAAAGGCAAAAAAAGGTCAAAAAAAGTCCGATAAGTCAGAAAAAAGTCAGAAAAAAGTCAGAAAAAAGTCAAAAAAGGTCAGAAAAGTCCTCGTCCTTCTACAGAGCTTCTAAAAAAAAGCTCAGCTTGTATATTTTTGTACAAGCGAGGTCCCTTTTAAAGATATCAAAGAGTAAAACAGGACATGTGCTGTAAAAAAGGACATTTTAAGCTTTAAATTTTACAAAATGTAAAAAAATCAAATTTTTAAGAATATTTTATGAAATATATCTGTTATTTACGCTTGGAGAAGAAAAGTCTTCAAATAAAAGTTACTTCTAATATTATTCTGTATAATTTTTGTTTTATACAAAATTTTCCTAAAATGGTCCGTATTCTAAAAATTTTACAAAATGTAAAAATTCGTATTTTTAAGAATATTTTATGGAATATATGTGTTATTTACATTTGCAGAAAAAAATTCTTCAAATAAAAATTACTTCTAATGTTATTCTGTATAATTTTTGATCTATACAAAATTTTTCTAAACAGGTCCGTATTCGAGAAATTTTACAAAATATATAAAAAGAATATTTTATGAAATATATATCTGGTATTTACGCTTGGAGAAGAAAATTCTTCAAATATTAATATTATTCTCTATAATTTTTGTCCTATACAAAATTTTCCTAAAATGGTCCATATTCGAGAAATTTGACAAAATGTAAAAAAAATATTTTTTTTATAAAAATTGTTTAAATAAAAGTTGTTTGTAATATAATTCTCTATAATTTTTATCGTATACATAATTACTCTAAAATGGACCGTATTCGAGATATTTGAGAAAATGTGTAAATTTCGAATTTTGAAGAAAACTCAAAAACGGATAAAGAAAAAAACATTAAATTTTAAACTTAAGTTTTATTTCGGCCTGACGTGAATTGATTAGATTTTGGACAAAGTTGGAACATCTGGGGGGGTACTTTATGGGAGGCCGTTTTTATATTTTATGGAATATATCTGTTATTTACGTTTAGGGAAGAAAATTTTTCGAATAAAAGTTACTTCTTATATTATAATCTAAAATTTTTGTTTTATAAAAATTTTTCCTAAAATGGTCCGTATTCGAGAAATTTGACAAAATGTAAAAAAATATTTTTTTATAAAAATTGTTCAAACAAAAGTTGTTTGTAATGTAATTCTCTATGATTTTTATCCATACATAATTTCTCTAAAGTGGACCGTATTCGAGATATTTGAGAAAATGTGAAAATTTTGAATTTTGAAGAAAACTCAAAAACGGATAAAGAAAAAAACATTAAATTTTAATCTTAAGTTTTATTTCGACCTGACGTGAAATGATTAGATTTTGGACAAAGTCGGAACATCTGGGGGGGTACTTTATGGGAGGCCGTTTTTATATTTTATGGAATATATCTGTTATTTATGTTTGGAGAAGCAAATTCTTCAAATAAAAGTTACTTCTAATATTATTATCTATAATTTTTGTTCTATACAAAATTTTCCTGAAATGGTCCGTATTCGAGAAATTTGACAAAATGTAAAAAAAAATAATTTTTTATAAAAATTGTTCAAATAAAAGTTGTTTGTAATATAATTCTCTATGATTTTTATCCTACACATAATTTCTCTAAAATGGACCGTATTCGAGATATTTAAGAAAATGTGTAAATTTTGAATTTTGAAGAAAACTCAAAAAAGGATAAAGAAAAAAACCTAAATTTTAAAATTAAGTTTTATTTCGGTCTGACGTGAAATGATTAGATTTTGGACAAAGTCGGAACATCTGGGGGGGTACTTTATGGGAAGCCGTTTTTATATTTTATGGAATATATCTGTTATTTATGTTTGGAGAAGAAAATTCTTCAAATAAAAGTTACTTCTAATATTATTATCTATAATTTTTTCTCTATACAAAATTTTCCTAAAATGGTCCGTATTCGAGAAATTTGACAAAATGTAAAAAAAATAATTTTTTATAAAAATTGTTTAAATAAAAGTTGTTTGTAATATAATTCTCTATAATTTTTATCGTATACATAATTACTCTAAAATGGACCGTATTCGAGATATTTGAGAAAATGTGAAAATTTTGAATTTTGAAGAAAACTCAAAAACGGATAAAGAAAAAAACATTAAATTTTAAACTTAAGTTTTATTTCGGCCTGACGTGAAATGATTAGATTTTGGACAAAGTCGGAACATCTGGGGGGGTACTTTATGGGAGGCCGTTTTTATATTTTATGGAATATATCTGTTATTTATGTTTGGAGAAGAAATTTCTTCAAATAAAAGTTACTTCTAATATTATTATCTATAATTTTTGTTCTATACAAAATTTTCCTGAAATGGTCCGTATTCGAGAAATTTGACAACATGTAAAAAAATATTTTTTTTTTAAAATTGTTCAAATAAAAGTTGTTTGCGATATCGATCTCTATAATTTATGTTTATACACGATTTTTCTAAAATGGACCGTAATGGAAAAATTGTAGGAAAAGTGCTTACTTAATTTAAATTTTTCAGGATTTTCGTTTTCAATGATTATCTATAGAAAAAAGTATGTGGAAAATGTATATATTTAGTTTATTCTCTAAACATTTATAGAGGTGCTACAATAGATTGTAAAAAATAACCAGAAAAAGCCTATAATAACTAGATAGGAAAGTCATGTGTTGGACATATCAGATTTTTAAAATAATTATTGTATTAATTATAAACAGAATATTTATTGATAAAACAAGAAAATAGAAAACGGTATTTAGTCACAAAATATATACATATACATTTGAAACTTATTACAAAAAATTATTTACCCTCAAACCAACCCCTTATATATTAAACATTTAAAAAATCTTTACTAGCTTAAAATACAAGTAAATAAATTGTTTTTTTAAACAAATTAGCTTGTATTTGTGTCTTCTATTTGATGTATATATCAGAATATTTTCCCGGGCTGTAAATCACCCTCAAATCCAACCCTTATATTAAACACTTAACACATTTTTGCCTACTTAAATTGGAATAAAATTAAACATTTTTTTATATAAATTTGATAATATTTATGTCCTCAATATAATGTATATCTAAAAATATTTTGCCGGGCTGCAAATCACCCTCAAATCAACCCCTTATATTAAACATTTAAAAAATCTTCACTGGCTGAAAATGCAAGTAAATTAATTTTTTTTATAAACAAATTAGCTTCTATTTGATGTATATGTCAGAATATTTTGCTATGCTGGAAATCACCCTCAATTCCAGCCCTTATATTAAACATTTAAAAAAAATTTGCCAGCTTAAATTGCAAGTAAAAGAAATTTACTTTATATAAATTTGATAACATTTATACCCTCTATTTAATGTACATCTCATTAAATAAATAAATAAATAAACACTTCAAACCAAATTTTTCTACAAAATAAGCAAAATAATCTAACAAAAAGCAGCAACATTAAAAATGTAATGTTTATAAACAAAAAAATGTATAGAAAACAATAGGTTTCCCTTTTGTGATAACTGTAGGTATAAATCAATTCAAATTGTTAAATATTTGTTTACAAATGTATTAAAAACTGCACCAATTTAATTATAATAATAATACTATCCCTTTACAAGTGAATTTCAACCCCAAAAACAAAGTTTGTGTATGACTATTTTATTACTTTAATAGTTTAACAATAATTGCTTTTCCATATATGTATTTATACCCATAAAACAATAATAAATTTTTAAATTGAAGGATCAAACCAACATTTAGAAAATCAGCATACCTATATATCTATCAAGATAAGAATTTATTAATATTGCAATAAAATAAAAGGCTAAAACATGATTTATAATAATTCTTTACAAAAATTAAACATCGCCCTACTATTCAATCAATATTTTAAGCAAATTTAATCATAAATCATTCACATTATATATAATTTTGTATTTTTAAAAAAGAATTAATTAATAATTTACTACACCGCTATTTTTTGAAGTACCCTTGTAGGTACGCACATGTATATTGTAGATATATTACATAAAGTTGCAAACGTTTATTACATTATTAAATCAATTATTCGCGGGATTACAATTGTTTAAAAACAATACACAATTAAACGGCTATTTCTAATTCATAATCAATTCATTAAATTACTTTTTACAACAAATTGGTGACAAATTATTTAATTTTAGTACTTAAAAACGTATTTTAAGGTTAGGGAATTTATTTCGACTAGCAAAGCTCTGTTCTATAAATAAACACACAGCCGTCTTTTGAGTTAAAAAAGTAGTTCAAAGGGTGGAAATAAACAGAGTTTTAATCGAAAATATCCACCTACTTTAAAGCTTTCAAATTAAATTCTTACCTAATCTCAGTAGCCGGCAATGAATATTCAAATAAATCCAATAAACTAACACAAAATCACAATCGAACATTCATAAAACTTGACGGAACACACTGAATTTATTCGGTAATAAACTGGTTAACAAATTAAAGGGAATTACTAAAAATTTCGAGTAGTTTTACGAAAAAATCAATATAATGTTACACAGCTTTAAATTTGGGCGAGTACCAATCTAGGAGGTAGACACTGATGTCATTGATAAATATCATCGTTGTGTCATCTGTGAGGGAGTTCGTGAACTACGCGTTTTTCAGCATGCGCTTCTCTCGTTCGATGCAGTTTTCAGTAGAGTAGAGTGAGCTTTGGAAGAGGACAGTGCCGGCGCAGCTCATTTGAAATATGGAAGGTTCAGAATCCAATTGAGGCGTTCTTTGCATAAACTCCAGTTGTCATTAAATTGAACTTCTGTGATTTTTGATGAAAACTGCTGTTGACATAGGAGATTTATGAAGAATGGTCGATATTTTAACTGTTCACATCTTGAACTACCGGAAGTTTTGAGGATTTTTTTACGCAAGGGGCATAGATATGTTATATACCCGTTAGTGTCATAATGTAAAATTCCGGAAAAAGTGACACATGGGTTTTTTGCAAAATACGCCTCAATTATACAAGGACAAAATATTGAAGAAGGTGATTCCTCCCTGTTCACGTCAAGGTTCGAAAATATCATATTTATATCACATGATATATATCTGATATATATCCAATATAAAATATAATTATTTAATTAAAAAACAGTATTATTTCTTGCACAAACTATATTTTAAATTTTAACACAAATATATTAACAAAAACCTATATTCTAAACAACAAGACCATTTATTTTAACTCAAATTAAAAGAAAAAAAATTAATAAAATAAACAGATTTTAACATTATTTTATTAACATTAATATTTTAACACAAACACATATAAATCGCAAGTTATAATACTTTTATACAGGGGAGTATTGAGACATTTTCGGATTTTCAGAATGGTGGAAAACATTTTTAATTTATTAATTAAAATTATCGAATATATATCAAGGTATAAATATCATGATATTATATCACTTGATATAATCCTCCGAACCCTGGTTCACGTACAACAATAATACTATACCAGAGCATAATGAATGAAGTCACGCGCTTAAAGCTGCAGAAGCAGCGTTGCCAGAATATATTTTTGTAATGTACCAGATTTGTCTAAAAAATGTACCAGATTACATAAAAATGTACTAGATTGTATAAAACTACCAGATTTTTCTAATTGTGAAGTGTGGTCATTAAAGAGCAAAAAAAGTTTTATAGAGAACACTATTTTATCTCTCGAGCAATTTTTGAAAAAGATTTTAATAACTTATGGTACTATTTTATCTTTTGAACAGTTTTTAAACCTTTTTTTATCTCTTGAGCTATTTTTAGACAATATTTTATTTCTCGATAAATTCCTAACAGAATTCTATCTCTCGAGCAATTTTTAACAACTTTTTTATATCCTTGGAGCAATGTTTGTACAATATTTAATTTTTGAACAAGATTTTAACAATTTATAATACTATTTTATCTCTCGAACAATTTTTAAACCTTTTTTTATCTCTTGAGCTATTTTTAAACAATATTTTATCTATCGATAATATTCTATTATTCTATCTCTCGAGCAATTTTTAACAACTTTTTTATCTCTTTAGCAAACTGCACAATATTTAAACTTTCGACAAATTTATAAGAATATTTTAACTCTCGATAAATTTTTAACAATGTTTTATGTCTCGAGCAATTTTTAACAACTCTTTTTCTCTCGAGCAATTTCTAATAGTATTTTATCGTTCGAGGAATTTTTAATCGAGAAATTTCAAACAGTCTCGAGTTAATTTTGAACAATATTTTATTTCTCAACAGTATTTTATCCCTCCAGCAATTTTTGAACACGATTTTAATAATTTATAATACTTACTATTTATTCTCTCGAATAATTTTGAAATATTTTTTATCTCTCATTAAATTTCTAACAGTATTTTTATCCCTAGAGTAATTTTTGAATAATATTTTACCCCTCAAGCAATGTCTAATACTATTTTATCCTTCGACCTATTTTTAACACCATTTTTTACCTCTCAAGCTATTTTTGAACAATATTTGATCCCTCGTGCAATTTTTGAACAATGTTTTATCTCTCGAGAAATGTCTATTTTATCTCTGAAGCAATTTTTAACAACTATTTTAATTTCTCAGGAAATTCTTGAACAATATATTTTACACTTAAAATGGAAAAATACGCTGAAAAAGTACTAGATTTTGCTTCGAATGTACTAGAGTACCAGATTCTCAGAGAATGTACTAGATCTAGTACAATTGTACTAGACTGGCAACACTGTTTATCGGAATCACGTGCCAACTAGTCATAAATGCATGTTTATTGCCAAAATGAATTACGCCAGGGGCGTATAAAAACTATTGGCAAATTAAGTGCAGTAATAGTAAATAATATTATATGAAAGTAGGTTGGTTATCTATTTTTGTAGTAATAATCATTTATGTTTATAATTTTGTTTTATTTATTGTTAAAATATGTAAATATTATGCCAGTGGCGTAGAAACACTATTGGAAAATTAAATGGGGTATTATACTAGAACAGTGGTCGCCAACCTCTCAATGTGTTGAGCTACTTTGTTAATTTTGGAATAAACGGCGAGCTACCCACGCGGAAGCCACGTAACGCAACGTAAATGAAATAATCCACAGTTAATTTATCATTATATGTATTTATTTTACTATTTAACTGGTAATACATAGGTACTAATAATAAACTAATAACAAAATAACTAATATTACTAGTACGTACTTGTTCATAGCTACATTCCTACCTACCAAACGAAGGTGTTTGAAAAATAAACACAAACTTTTATCCAGCCACAACGGCATGTCACGTAAGATTTAAAAATAGTTAATAATAACAACAAAAAAGTAACGCACTATCATGAACATAAACATTGAAGAATAAAAAAGCACGTTCAATGAGAAGGCTGACACTCAGACTCATCGATAATTTTTAAGCATATCGGAAAAGGAACTATGCTTTTCCGTATCTCATTGAGTTTTGCAGGATTTTATAACTATTTGGCTCATTTGAAACAAAGGTTAATTAAAAGCAGCAAGTGTGGTTTTGTAAAAATGATTCCATTACATTATGAATTAAGTTACAGTTTAAAACAACTCCTGTCCAGTAGTGTGTCCTTTCAGTGGAATAAACTTATCTTCTTTAATCGTAAAATCACTAAAAACCATCCTGACGAACACGGCCATCTGGGCAGTGTCAACGATATCTGTTGATTCATCCAGTTGAAGTGAAAAATAAACACAGTTATCTAAGTCAGTTCTTAACTGTAAAAAAATATCATTTCTCATTACTTCTACACGTCTCATCACTGTATTAGCAGAAACTTGCATAGATTTTATAGCTGAAACCAAAGTATATTAACCGTTAATATATTAACGGTTAATATACTTTGCTGAAACTATCTCGTCTTTATTTCTAAAGTTGGCAAATAAAGAATCAGCAGCTTCTAAAAACGCCTGTTTTATCATTTCCCCGTCTTCATAAGGTTTTTTTTTGTGCAATTATCTGGGACATACGGTACGATGCTTCAGTTGCAGTCTTATTTTTGTCGACTGTTCTTAAAAATATTGATTGTTATCCAATTAACTGCTTTTTTAACTGTTTCAGTTTCTCCTTTCTGGTGGGAATGATTTTTCAAAATTAGAATGTACAGTTTTATGATGTCTCTCAATATTTCCTTCTTACAACTGCTTGCCATAATATTATTTTTTGTTGTTTTCTACTAACCCAACCGCTGGACGTTGGTTACGCGTTCAGTTTTAAACTAAGCGCAATGTCGCCGCGCCGTGCGTATTTATCCCGTTCTCGAACACTAATGCGCTGGTCCGGCTGGTCGGTTCTAGCTTGATGGCGTCAGCGGCAGATCGCTCACCGCAACGTTGCCGCTGTTTATGTTTAATATTATGACAATTAGATTTTTTTGTGGAATTTTCGGAAGCTTCTCTGATTTTTGCAGTTTGTATTTTTTAAATTAAAATCGTTGTGAGAGCTACCAGAATTGCCTCCGCGAGCTACCGGTAGCTCGCTATCGACAGGTTGGCGACCACTGATGTAAACGCTGATCAATTTACCCCATAAGCTGGAGTACCGCAGAGCTGCGTCCTGGGGCCTATTTCTTAAAACTACTTTGCAACTTTTTACCTTACATTTTGTATATTTTACTAAATTTATGCTTTATAAACGAGAAATTTGATTAATTAGAGAGTAAAATTTAATAATCTGCAAAGTTAAGGATGTTATTTTATAGAAGTCAAATATTTTGTAGCCATAAATTTGCAAAATGTAAAGTAATTTATGAAATAGGCCCCTGGTATTCGTAAAACATTAGAAATTAAGATCAGTCAGACACTAAAAAAACATTTATTTGATCTCATAGAGGAAAAAATGCATCATATTTGTTAATATACATACAATGTATAAGTAAATAAAGATAACAATGAAACAGTATCTGTCTAAAATCTTATCATCTGAATGACATCAGACTAAACAAATTTGTAAATTAGCTTTAAAATGGTGATTAAAAAAATAAATATAGGTAATTCAGTTTGCATAGGCGTCTATATTATTTATTTATTTTTCTTTTAGATAATATTTATAGAAAAAGAAAGTGCTGCATCAACATAAACTATGTAGAGCTAACTCACAATACGTTAATTTAGTATAAGGTGAACAATTTTTTTACAAAGAAAACTAGGACGAAAAAGTTTAACATAAATAATGAATTCTTAATATTTTCCAACAATACAACCAAACAAACAAGTAAAAAATAGTCTGTGATGAAACGAGATAAAAATGGCATAACACAGATTAATGTTAAAAATTGAGACAGTATTGTAGCGCCACGTGCGAATTCTGTGAATTATTTGGAAGGTCACTTTAGTTAATACAAAACGCGGGAACATTCAAAATTGTCATTCACTATTTAGTTCAAAAGTGGTTATCAAATTAAGATTTGTTCATACTAACTTCGTTTTCACGTTATTATAGCAATAAAATTATATTTGTTACAATAAAGCAAAAAATTAGTAGTTTGAATCAATCTTAACTTAAATATTTTATTAAAACACAAAAGTTAAAAAACATGGTCAACAAAATTAAAGAAACCAAATTATTTTTGAGAGCACAATCTCTGCTTCAGTGCCAGAATATCTTGTTCCTGTTGTTTATTGAACTTTGAGGCTTTGCCTGATAATTTTAGTGAGATTTCTCAACTTTGCAATCTGTTTTTATCTTTGGTAGCTTTTGAAACAAGCTGGGTACTTCTTTTTGCATCTATTGGTTCTTCTTTTTGGATTTCTTCGTTTTCTCGACTCTTTGTAGCTACAGATTTTTCAAATATGGATCATTTTGGGAAAATTATATACAAGACATTTAAAATTTGCACATTGTGCACATATGAACTACTGGAGATTTAACTAATATATTGGTTCGGCAAGATGGATTGCGTGACTCAATTATGGGTAACGAAAAGTTAATTTTACTCAATATATATGAAGAGTCAATTTGATTATTTAAAAGTTTGTGTAAAAAAGGAGATTGATGCGTGGTTACGCCTATCTCTCAGTGGTTTAATGTCAAACATTTGAAGCAATTTCTCATGGTTATATCCTCTTTTAGGATAAGGCCCATAAGTCTTAAAATATATATACAAACACTTTAGAAATTTTCTTTGTACAGCTTCAATGGAATATATTGAGTTCTGATAGATAGGCGACCATATTACAGAACAGTATTCCAACTTACAATAATTTAAAAGTTTCAATGTTAGCAAAACCAGACCAATTTCTAACACAATATCCTAGCAAATTTCGAAGCTGCAGCGGTAAGATCTCCAATATGGCCACTAAATGTGAATTTGTTGTCGAATTTTATGCCAAGGTCTTTAAATGAGTAACAGCGTTGTAGAAACAATTTAGAAATGTTGAGCTGTAACGAATTTTCCAAGCACCAACTATTAATAGTATTTAATGATTGCTGCAACCTGTAACTATCTTCTGGGCCACTAATTCTACAGTAAAGTTTTAGGTCGTCGGTAAACATGAGATGAGGGCAGTCTAATTTCGAAAATAGATCATTTATGAATATTAAAAATAATATCGGTCCTAAATGTAATTCTTGTAGAACACCTGAAGTAGCTACATATAGATGAAACCTAAACCCACCGTGTTCAACAACTTGAGACTGTCCAACTAAGTAATTTTTAAGCAGCTGAAGTAAGGGCCATGATAGCCCACAAGATCTTGACTTCAACAATAGTAAAAAGTGGTCAATTTTATTAAATGCTTCTTGAAAATCCGTGTAAATTGCATCTGAGTCAAGAATCTCAGAAGTATATTGGGTAAAACAAACTAGATTAGTAACAGTAGATTTTTTTGACAATTATCGAAGTTTTGACTAAAGTATAGATAATGTCATACAGAATAATTTCAAAAAGTTTACTAAATTACATAAATTTGAGAGCAGGCAAGTAGTTCGAGATAACAGTTGAATCGCCGCTTTTAATTGTTGGACATATTTTTGTTAATTTCCATACTTCAGAATATGAGTTAGATTTTAATATCATATTGTAGATAACCACCAGTGATTTAACTAGAACATGTATAAATCTTTGACGAGGAAGCTAGAAATGTTATCACAACCAGAAGTCATTTTATTTTTTTATTTTTTGAATGCATTATGTACCTACGTCAAGTTCAGATATACTATTAAGCGCTATATTCTTTCACTCGCGAAATTACGTGAAACTCTCAGCGCTTATCCCCAAGAATAACTAAATAGTTACCTATTTTATGTTTTTTATTTTAAATATTTTACAAAATTATTATTATTGTTGAAGCATGGAATAAAAAATGAAATTTCTCACCCACGCTCAGGATTTTCCTTTTGTGGGGTTTCATTTTTATTTACCAACAAAACAAATTATTAATTAATGTATACCTATATATTTTAAATATTGTATTTTTTATGGTAAATAAAAATTACTAATTACTACTACTAATTACTAATATGCGTGCTATTAACGTTGACAGGTTCAGGTGCAATATAAAGAGGGTTGGAGTGTAAGAAGACACTTGAAAATAATGTTGAGAAGGCATCAATAATTTATCGAGGACAATCAAATACTTCTGATTCCAAATACATGCTTCCTGGTATATTTGATTTACCACGTTTTATATTTACAAATCAAAATTTTGCGGGATCATTATTGATGGCATCTTCAGTGCTTTGTACATATGCAGCATATGAAATTTGAATTTGTTGTTTTATAAGCCTTCTTAGCTGTTTAAATTATTATTGTAATAGTATTAGTTTGTGATTATAAAACACAAAATAACCATTACTTCATAAACTTCTCATGGAACAAAATAACATAAAACCACAAGAAGACTATCAAATAAAAAGAAAAGTACTCAACTTCTTATATAATCTTACGGACTCATGACCTTTCAAAGTCCTAATTGAACATAAGGACAAAACACCAAAACATGTTAATGAATTCAAAAAAAAAATATTATGGGGGAACAACTGCAACAATCCTAATGGCAATATCATAGTGGACGGTATACTTGAACATAATTTTATATGCTTCAATGATGGGTCAGCTACTAGGTTGAGTCTCCCTGGTCAGAATAAAAGTAAAACTAATCTGACTCTTTGTTCTGAAGAGTTGGGACTAAAAAGTGATCATGGGTAACCCTACCACAAGACTAGAATGAGATAAATATAATAGAAGAATTAATAAATCAGGTAAATATTATAACTTAAGAAAATCTTGCTGAAATTATCAATGATACAACAGAAAAGTGTGTTCCAAAAAAAAAGTGGTTATTCCAAAATATCTTAACGACAGCACAGCTGAAACTACATTGATAAGAAGTTTCATGTAGCTACTACAAAAAAATCTGATGTGTTCAACACATGACTTTCCTATCTAGTTTTTATAGGCTTTTTCTGGTTATTTTGTACAACCTATTGCAGCACCTCTATAAATGTTTAGAGGATAAACTAAATATATACATTTTCCACATACATCTAACTCGAAACATTTTTACTTTCCTATCTGTATACAGATATAAGGAAAGTATAGGAATCATGATTTTTTCGACCTCGAGTTTTCGACGGATTTTTACGTTTTGAGGTCCCCTGAATCCGTTTTGACTATTTTCGCGATGATGTCTGTGTGTGTGTGTGTGTGTGTCTGTATAACGCATAACTCATGAACCGATACACGGAAAAACACCAAATTTCAAACTTAAGCTTTGTTCCAGCGTCTAATGAGCTGATTAGATTTTGGGCAGAGTCAGAACATCTGGGGGGGTACTTTATAGGTGGTCATTTTTATATTTTATGAAATATATCTGTTATTTACGTTTGGGGAAGAAAATTCTTTAAATGAAAGTTACTTCTTATTTTATTATCTATAATTTTTGTTATATACAAAATTTTCCTAAAATGGTCCGTATTCGCGAAATTTTTTTTTATAAAAATTGTTCAAACAAAAGTTGTTTGTAATATAATTCTCTATAATTTTTATCCTATAGATAATTCTTCTAAAATGGACCGTATTCGAGATATTTGAGAAAATGTGTAAATTTCGAAATTTGAAGAAAACTCAAAAACGGATAAAGAAAAAAACATTAAATTTTAAACTTAAGTTTTATTTCGGCCTGACGTGAAATGATTAGATTTTGGACAAAGTCGGAACATCTGGGGGGGTACTTTATGGGAGGCCGTTTTTATATTTTATGGAATATATCTGTTATTTATGTTTGGAGAAAAAAATTGTTCAAATAAAAGTTACTTCTAATATTATTATCTATAATGTTTGCTCTATGTAAAAATTTCCTGAAATGGTCCGTATTCGAAAAATTTGACAAAATGTGCAAAATTCTGATTTTTATGAAAATTGTTGAAATAAAAGTTGTTTGCGATATCGATCTCTATAATATTTGTTCATACATGATTTTTTTAAAATGGACCGTAATGGAAAAATTGTAGGAAAAGTGCTCAATTTAAATTTTTCAGTATTTTCGTTTTCAATGAATATCTATAGAAAAATGTTTCGCGGTAGATGTATGTGGACAATGTATATATTTAGTTTATCCTCTAAACATTTATAAAGATGCTACAATAGGTTGTACAAAATAGCCGGAAAAAGCCTGTAATAACTAGATAGGAAAGTCATGTGTTGGACACATCAGATTTTTCTATAAATATTCATTGAAAACGAAAATACTGAAAAATTTAAATTTAGCAGTTCTCCTCTAATTTTTCCATTACAGTCCATTTTAGAAAAATCATATAAAAAATAAAAATTATAGAGATCGATATCGCAAACAACTTTTAGTTTAACAATTTTCTTAAAAATCAGAATTTTGCACATTTTATCAAGTTTCTCGAATACGGACCATTTCAGGAAAATTTGGCATAAAGCAAAAGTTATAGATAATAAAATTAGAAGTAACTTTTATTTGAACAATTTTCTTCTCCAAACATAAATAACAGATATATTCCATAAAATATAAAAATGGCCACCTATAAAGTACACACACAACACAACACGCACGCACGCTCGCTCGCACGCACGCACGCACGCACACACCCACACGCCCACGCACGCACACACACACACCCACACACGCGCTCTCACACGCCCACCCCCACACCCAAACACACACACACACACATACACACACACATACAAAAAAAAAAAAAAAAAAAAAAAAAAAAAAAAAAAAAAAAAAATTCTGTTTCGCAAGGATTTGCACGCGGTCGGTCGCCAGGTCACAAATGGCAAAGTTGATAAGGTTTGATACTCTACCACCTGAGCTAATAGGCCTTGCGTCAATTGAATGATTTAATCGGTTGTGTTTAACCAGAATAAAAAGCAAACATAACTTGGTTATTTTAAAATTATTTTAATAATAATTGTTAAAGATAAGTATTTAGAATCTAGTTTACAACAATTTCAATAATTTAACAATCATATCGATTTTAGTATTAATATGGACATTACAAAGATCAAAATAGAAATGATGCGTTTGACATTTTGTGACAGCTGTTGCGGAAAGTAGCATATTCGCACACGGGTGGAAAATAAATTCTTACCCAGACAGCACACCAAATCCTTTGGATATCTACTGAACATCCCAATATCCACTGAATGTCCAGTCCATGGTAGATATATATTTTATATCCATGAGATGTAATTTATAGACATGCAAATGTCCATAAATAATAGTAATTATATAACAAATTATTAAAAAATTACGCCATTGTTCTCGCCATTGTGGCTAATAGTACCGTTCAGATATTTAAAATTAATTTTTTTAAGGTGTATTCAATATCCCATGAACATCCACTAAATATATTAAAGTCTAGGCGCGAACGCAAACCATCGTGGATATCCACTAGATGTTATTTGATTCTGCTTACTAAGTATAGATGGCGATACCACTATCGCATCTACTCATGCTCGACCCGCCGTAATAGAGTTCGCTCGAAATTTTTGTCCTACAGACTCCATTAGAGGCTGGAGTCGAGAATTTCCATCTATTGCTGAAGAGTCCTAATAAGGATGACTTTCTCCTTAGTGGCCAAAATCAAAGGCAGAGTGTTGAAAATATTTTTAATCTCTGCTATTTTCTTTCGACGTTATTCAATAATCATTGGTTACTTATGAACCTCTACTAAAGATATCCATAAAATATTTTGGTGAATATCCGAATATCTTCTATATCCTGGGATATAGACGGACATTTGGTAGGATATCCATATTGGATATATTGAATATCCACAAAATATATTCTGTGAATATCTCTGTGATTTCTTGTATTTTCTGGAAGATACCCATTAGATATTTTGCTGAATATCCATTAGGATATCTTCTATATCCTGGATATAAACGGACATTTGAATATCCATATTAGATCTACCGAATATTTCTGATATCCTGTGGATATATTGGATATCCACAGAAGATATTCTGCGGATATCTCTGGGATTTGGTGTGTTGTATGGGTATTCATACGCGTGTGATATAGGGCACTTTCCAGAGGACTATATACCCAGATAGCACAAAGTCGTCTTAAAGACGTCTTTAAGACGTCTAGCATAAGACATTCGAGACGTCTTTAAGACGTCTGGTATTTCCTGAAAGACGTCTTAGAAGACGTCTGATGTTACAAAAAGCGACGTCTTTAAGACGTCTTATTAATGGTTTATATTGGTCTGTAGAGCTTAAAATAAGCCATAAATAAGACGTCTTTAAGACGACTTATTAATAGCTTATAATGGTCTTGTAAAGCCTTAAATAAGCCATAAATAAGATGTCTTTAAGACGTCTTATTAATGGCTTATAATGGTCTTGTGAAGCTTTAAATAAGCCATAAATAAGACGTCTTTAAGACGACTTATTAATAGCTTCACAAGACCATTATAAGCTATTAATAAGTCGTCTTATTTAAAGCTTCACAAGACCATTATAAGCCATTAATAAGACGTCTTATTTAAGGCTTATAATGATCTTGTGAAGCTTTAAATAAGCCATAAATAAGACGACTTATTAATAGCTTATAATGGTCTTGTGAAGCCATAAATAAGACGTCTTTAAGATGTCTTATGAACGTAGGACGTCGGATATCTTGGTTATTAAAAAGTAGAACAACCTTGCAGATTATAAAATAATGCAAAAAATAGAATTAAAATATTTATTGATAAAACATCTATTAATCACAGGTCACTAAGAGTTATTTTCTTTGTAGCGCATTCGATTACTCCTCTTTAGCCATAACTGGATTGATTTTTCTCTTTGATTTGTAGTTGCCTTTGTATAGCTCCTAAAAAGAAATTTAGTTAAGAGCATCTAGTCCCAGAAAATTATACTTTGCAAAAGTTAGTAAAAACTGACAGAACAGTTATCTATAAAGCAAAACAAAAAATTAATTTCTTAGAATTTTAAATCAAAGAATTTTTATAATCATTTAATGTAATATGAGCTATTAATCGCCTACTTTAACAATTTTACTTTAACTTCACTCAAAATGGGAGTTTTTGATATTATTAGTTCTTAAAATCTCCATAAAAACAAACAAAAATGATACTTGACGAATATCTGAATTAAATCTTATATTAAGATGTTTACTTTTAAATTAATTTAATTATTCTTAGAAGAAACAGGATATTAATGTTCTATGTATATAAACAAATATTCATTTATTACCTGTATTCCAGGAACGTGCTACATCGGTAACACAAACTATTCTTCCCTCTGTGGTTTTTGTTCCATATTATTTAAGTAGAAAGAGACACAAATGCTCAAAATAGCCCAAAGTCGCTTTTGGTGGCTATAATCGTGTACGCAATAAAATAATCAATAATCCACAATGAGCTTGGGCCATACACATTTTTGGCTTGGGCTTGAATGTATTTCTTCTTTTCTTCGTTTTATATGGGCTCAATCTTTTCACTTTTCCACTGCACTTGATATTTGATTTCAATTATCTTCTCCAAATATTACACTGAATATTTTGTTTAATTTTGTATACTTTTTAAATTCGGATGGTCACTTTTATACTAGATAGTTTGTGATTTTTATGGGATTGCTTGGCTCCCGATTCGGAGAACGCCATTTCAATATTGCCGAATCGGAAGTCCGGCTTGAATATAATGTTAAATCAAACGTCAAACTTCACTTCATTTGATTCTTCTTGTTAAATTTGAATTATGTAAACCGTGCAAGTTTCCGTCCGACTGAAAGACGTTTATAAGACGTCTTTGAGTTTTCACATTTATATATGGATTTGGCAAGACGTCTTTAAGACGTCTTAAGAACGTCTTTGAGCTCTCACAATAATACGTCTGAATTATGGCTTTTAAAAGACGTCTTAATAACGTCCTAGGACATTGAGACCAAACCAAGACACAAAAAAGACGTCTTTCAGACGTCGTGTGCTATCTGGGTAGTGTGATATGTGTCACTTTCCTAAGTGGTCGTAGGAAAAATATATTTTATGACGAAAATGGTTTGATTTATACTGGCTATAAATATACTAAAATTACTTTCTAATATAAAATATAATGTTATGTGAGTCATTTCATTATTCAGTCATGCTCTAACACTACAAGTCCCTCTCTGTCTTATTTGGCCTTTGAGGCTCAACTTGTCCGATTATTATACATAATTAAAACCCGTGATTTCGATGACTATTCGAGAAAGGACGAGATGATATTTCTGGTCTGTTCCAAATATTTCTAGTTTGGTGGAGGAGCTTCTATACTCCACCAAACTTTAGAAATTTGTATATAAATATTGGTGGAAGAACACAGTGCAATCAGTTATTATATGGACAGTGAAGATAAATAGTAATTAGTAGGTAGACAGTGGTGAATATAAATAGTGATCAGTTTAAAGACATTCGAAGTATATATAAATTAGAATAGTTGTGTTATAAAATAAATAAGTTTTTAAATAAATTATTAATAAATAAACTGTTGTTTTAAAGTAAACAAACATCACAATAATACCTATTGTTAGCAAATGAGATTACACTCAATCAAAGATATAATTATATTCTCAATTGAATACACTAAAAAAATTATTAAACAGTAAGGCACGAAAATGATAAACAAAAATACAAGCAGCCATTTTACACGAGCGCACGTATGTGAATACCCATTCCTTACGAACGACCGCAGGCGGCCTCAGGATACAGCGTTGTCAGAGTTGCTTTAAATAATTTCTAACACTATATTGATCACGAAACTGTCTCTGCCTAAATATGTATTAGGTACTGATACTGCCGTGTTAATTAAAATAGTTGTATCTGTTTAATACTTGACCGTGTTTTTCTAAGCCATCCTATCCTGGTTTTACAAAAATGTAATGCATTTATTTAATAGATGGTATAGAAATGGTATTGGTATTTATGTTACAAAATATAGTACAATGTAAAGTAGAAAGTTTTTTTTTCCATCTAAAATTATTCATGAATTTATTGAAATTATTTTTAACAAAATTAATTTGTGTAGATTTAAAAATAAAACCGGCCAACTGCGAGTCATACTCGTGCATGAAGGGATCTGCACCATCGTACAAGATTTAATTGTCTAATTTAGACAATGATGCTATGTAGGTATTTTAAATACTTTATTAAGACAGAGCAAAAAACCAAAAAAACACGTTTATTTAAACTACATATAAAAAATATCAAATGGAACTCCATAACTTAAAAATCTGATGTGTCCAACACATGACTTTCCTATCTAGTTATTATAGGCATTTTCCGGTTATTTTGTACAACCTATTGCAGCATCTCTATAAATGTTTAGAGGATAAACTAAATATATACATTTTACACATACATCTACCTCAAAATATTTTTCTATAGATATTCATTGAAAACGAAAATACAGAAAAATTTAAATTTAGCACTTTTCCATTACGGTCCATTTTAGAAAAATCATGTATAAACAAAAATTATAGAAATCGATATCGCAAACAACTTTTAGTTCAACAATTTTCATAAAAATCAGAATTTTGCACATTTTGTCAAATTTCTCGAATACGGACCATTTCAGGAAATTTTGACATAAAGCAAAATTTATAGATAATAATATTAGAAGTAACTTTTATTTGAACAATTTTCTTCTCCAAACATAAATAACAGATATATTCCATAAAATATAAAAACGGCCTCCCATAAAGTACCCCCCCCAGATGTTCCGACTTTGTCCAAAATCTAATCATTTCACGTCAGGCCGAAATAAACCTTAAGTTTAAAATTTAATGTTTTTTCCTTTATCCGTTTTTGAGTTTTCTTCAAATTTCGAAATTTACACATTTTCTCAAATATCTCGAATACGGTCCATTTTAGAGAAATTATGTATAGGACAAAAATTATAGATAATTATATTACAAACAACTTTTATTTGAACAATTTTTATAAAAAATTATGTTTTTTACATTTTGTCAAATTTCTCGAATACGGACCATTTTAGGAAAATTTTGCAAAAAACAAAAATTATAGATAATTATATTAGAAGTAACTTTTATTTGAAGAATTTTCTTCTCCAAACGTAAATAACAGATATATTCCATAAAATATAAAAATGACCACCTATAAAGTACCCCCCCAGATGTTCCGACCCTGCCCAAAATCTTATCAGCTCATTGGACGCTGAAACAAAGCTTAAGTTTAAAATTTGGTGTTTTTCTGTGTATCGGTTCATGAGTTATGCGTTATACAGACACACACACACACACACACACACACAGACACACACACACACACACAGACACACACACACACACACACACACACACACACACACACACACACACACACACACACACACACACACACACACACACACACACACACACACACACACACACACACACACACACACACACACACACACACACACACACACACACACACACACACACACACACACACACACACACACACACACACACACACACACACACACACACACACACACACACACACACACACACACACACACACACACACACACACACACACACACACACACACACACACACATCGCGAAAATAGTCAAAACGGATTCAGGGGACCTCAAAACGTATACTTTCCTTATATCTGTATACAGATAGGAAAGTAAAAATGTATAGTTTTTTAAATGAATTTTGGGAAAATTTTAAATTTTTTACAATTAATTATTCTTGCTAACTTGAATACTTTCCCAGAATTCGAGTCGATTCTTTGGGATCATTGGACCAAGTTTTTTTATTATTGTTTATTCTCTACGCGGTAGTAGCTGAACATATCTTAAAACAAAGTTAGATGAAAAGCCGCGTTTATGAAAATCTTTGCAGTTACGGCTTTTATCACTCACATTAGTAGTTGCTACTTTTTGATTTAATAAATGTCAAGAAAAATCATTACGCCCAAATTTCTAAGCGTAAAATCTAAGGTTTTATAGAAAATACATCCATGAAAGTTATAGAAATGGATAAAAAATAAATTGTTGCCATGCGTAGTGAGTATATCTTTATTTCAAGGAAAATTGTGGTTACGGCCATTTGAATTAACACGGCAGTATAAATGTTAATTTGGAATTTGACAATAAACCTTCTAATGTAATCTCTAAAAAAATCTGATGTCTCCAACACATGACTTTCCTGTCTAGTTATTACAGGCATTTTCCGGTTATTTTGTAAAACCTATTGTAACAACCCTTGTAAATATTCATTGCCAACGAAAATACTGAACAATTTAAATTTTATATTTTTCCTATATGGTCCATTTTAAAGAAATTATATAATGAATAAAAATTATAGAGAAAAAACTTTTACTTTAACAATTTTATGAAAAATTATAATTTTGCACTTTTTTAAAATTTCTCAAATACGGACAATTATATGAAAATTGTGCATAGAATAAAAATTATAGAAAATAATTTTACAAGCAACTTTTATTTAAAAAATGTTCTTCACCTAACGTAAATAATAGATATATTCCATAAAATAGGAAAACGATCCCCTTTAAAATACCTCCAGGTGTTTCGGCTATGATCAAAATGTAAACAGTTTAACACAGGATGGCTTGAAGCTTAAATTTAAAATTTGGTGTTTTTCTTTTTTATTCATTTTTGAGTTAACTTCAAAATTTGCACTTTTTCTTAAATATCTAGAATACGGTCCATTTAAGAGAAATTATGTATAGTACAAAAATTATAGAGAATGACATTACAAGTAACTTTTATTTAAAGAATTTTCTTCTCAAATCGTAAATAACAGATATATTCAAAAAAATATAAAAACGACCCTTTATAAAGTACCCCCCAAAGTTCTGATTATACCTAAAATTTAATGAATTCACTGTATTATAGATTAAAGATCAATTTTAAAATTTTATATTTTTTTCTTATTCCGTTTTTGAGTTCTCTTCAAAATTCCAAAATTTTACTTTTTCTTAAATATCTCGAATACGGTCCATTTTAGAGAAATTATCTATATGACAAAAATTATAGAGAATGACATCACAAACAACTTTTATTTGAACAATTTTCACAAAAAATTATTTTTTTTTACTTTTTAGCTATTTTCTCGAATACGGATCATGTTAGAAAAATTTTGCATAAAACAAAAATTATAGAGAATAACATTACAATCAACTTTTATTCAAAGAATTTTCTTCTCCAATTGTAAATAACAGGTATATTCCAAAAAATATAAAAATTACCCTCTACCCTGCACAAAATTTAATCTCACTTCCTCTATAGACGTTAAGGACACAACAATCATCTACAAACTCGTTTCAAGCTCCCTCTAGTAACAATTGCTTAATCACTTCAGGACCGTCTAGCGCCCAAACTGAACTTTCTACTAAAGTAAGTTTACCTAAATCAACTTATTTTACTCTAAGGTACGTTTTTTTAAATACCTTTCATGTCTATATTATATTTCGCAAAATATAATTATCTATTTTAATTTTTACGATTTTCTTTTTTTTTGTATTATCTTAGAAAATATATGCTCATTGAAGTTCCTTCAATTCTAATAAAACAATATTTAATTTTAATAATTTATATTTGGGCCCAAAAAATCTTCCAGTCCCACTCTGTCTCGTCTAGAATTCTCGAGGTCATAACGCAAACCATTTATAAAATTTAATAAAAAAATTACTATATTTAATTTCAACAATTTGTATTTAGGCCCAAAAAATCCTCCAGTCCCACTCTGTCTCGTCTAGAATTCTCGAGGTCATAACGCAAACCAGTTATAAAAATTAATAAAAAATTACTATATTTAATTTCAACAATTTGTATTTGGGCACAAAAAAATCCTCCAATCCAACTCTGTCTCGCCTAGAATTCTGGAGGTCATAACGCAATTCATTTTTATAAATATAAAACAAATTAGTTTACTTAAAATGTATTTTTTATTAAATTAATTTGACAATGACTAATGACACTGAAACATATCCAAATAGACTAATTCCAATATCCAAGATATTACACAAAAAGTTTGTATCAAGTTTGTATCATAATTTTATCAAGTTTGTATCAAGTTTGTATCAAGTTTGTATCAAGTTTGTATCAAGTTTGTATCAAGTTTGTATCAAGTTTGTATCAAGTTTGTATCAAGTTTGTATCAAGTTTGTATCAAGTTTGTATCAAGTTTGTATCAAGTTTGTATCAAGTTTGTATCAAGTTTGTATCAAGTTTGTATCAAGTTTGTATCAAGTTTGTATCAAGTTTGTATCAAGTTTGTATCAAGTTTGTATCATATTTTTATCAAATTTTTATCAAGTTTGTATCAAGTTTGTATCAAGTTTGTATCAAGTTTGTATCAAGTTTGTATCAAGTTTGTATCAAGTTTGTATCAAGTTTGTATCAAGTTTGTATCAAGTTTGTATCAAGTTTGTATCAAGTTTGTATCAAGTTTGTATCAAGTTTGTATCAAGTTTGTATCAAGTTTGTATCAAGTTTGTATCAAGTTTGTATCAAGTTTGTATCAAGTTTGTATCAAGTTTGTATCAAGTTTGTATCAAGTTTGTATCAAGTTTGTATCAAGTTTGTATCAAGTTTGTATCAAGTTTGTATCAAGTTTGTATCAAGTTTGTATCAAGTTTGTATCAAGTTTGTATCAAGTTTGTATCAAGTTTGTATCAAGTTTGTATCAAGTTTGTATCAAGTTTGTATCAAGTTTGTATCAAGTTTGTATCAAGTTTGTATCAAGTTTGTATCAAGTTTGTATCAAGTTTGTATCAAGTTTGTATCAAGTTTGTATCAAGTTTGTATCAAGTTTGTATCAAGTTTGTATCAAGTTTGTATCAAGTTTGTATCAAGTTTGTATCAAGTTTGTATCAAGTTTGTATCAAGTTTGTATCAAATTTAATAAAAAATTACTATATTTTATTTCAACAATTTGTATTTGGGCCCAAAAAATCCTCCAGTCCAACTCTGTTTCGTCTAGAATTCTCGAGGTCATAACGCAAACCACTTATAAAATTTAATAAAAAATTACTATATTTAATTTCAACAATTTGTATATTTGGGCCCAAAAAATCCTCCAGTCCAACTCTGTCTCGTCTAGAATTCTCGTGGTCATAACGCAAACCTATTTAATTTCAACAATTTGTATTTGGGCCCAAAAAATCCTCCAGTCCCACTCTGTTTTTCCTAGAATTCTGGAGGTCACAACGCAACTCATTTTTATAAATATAAAACAAATTAGTTTACTTAAAATGTATTTTTTATTAAATTAATTTGACAATGACTAATGACACTGAAACACATATCCAAACAGACTAATTCCAATATCCAAGATATCATTACACAAAAACTTACAAAACTAAAAAATATTGTGCGCCGATCGATTCGCAATATCTTAAAAAAGAAACAAAAAAATGCTACACACGATGACAACTTGACAGATGACACAATGGCACGAAGACAGATAGGAATGATTTTTCTCTAAGAATTAATACAACAAAACTTAAAATGAATAGGAAATTCTAATGAAAATGTCATGAATGATTTTGCGATCGACTATAAGGCGGTAAAAAGTCTAATCATCTTCTTCCTCTTCTTCTTCACCAGCATCGTTATCTTCGTTATCTTCCTCGCCCGAATCCTTTGCTTCTTCTTTCTTCTTTGGTCGGCCACGTCCTCGACCTGTACGTGCAAACCCTGTATTATGATTATAGAAAAATAACGATCAAAATGTAAAAATAAATTATTGATATTTTAGGTACAGCATAAATTGCGCCCCCTATATGTACAATTATAATTATAGAAAAATAACCAGCAAAATGTAAAAATAAATGTTAATATTTTCATGAGAATTTAAATATTTATTAATTTTAAAATACAAAATGACAAAAAAAAAGAAGAAATAAACCTTTACCTGATGGTGCAGCTTTAGCTTTGGTTTTGGGGAAGCCCCTCTTTTTGGTGGCGCCCTTTGGTCTGCCTCGCCCCCTCTTTGCTGGAGATGCGGCACTGTCTTCGTCGTCCTTGTCCTATAAAAATGAAAATATAAACAAAGGAATACAAAAACACTTGAATTTTTAGGTTAATATTTTTTTTTCTAGATTTATGCCCCTTTATACAGTTTTTATTGAGTAAGTTTTCATCAAATTTTGGTCAAGTTTTTGTCAAGTTTTTGTCAAATTTTTGTCAAGTTTTATCAAGTTTTTGTCAAATTTTTGTCAAGTTTTTGTCAAGTTTTTGTCAAGTTTTTGTCAAGTTTTTGTCAAGTTTTTGTCAATTTTAAGTTTTTGTCAAGTTTTGAGTTTTTGTCAAGTTTTAAGTTTAAGTTTTTGTCAAGTTTTAAGTTTTTGTTAAGTTGTTTTTGTCAAGTTTTAAGTTTTTGTTAAGTTGTTTTTGTCAAGTTAAGTTTTTGTCAAGTTAAGTTTTTGTCAAGTTAAGTTTTTGTCAAGTTAAGTTTTTGTCAAGTTTCTATCAAATTTGTATAAAGTTTGAATAAAGTTTGAATAAAGTTTGTATAAAGTTTGAATAAAGTTTGAATAAAGTTTGTATAAAGTTTGTATAAAGTTTGTATAAAGTTTGTATAAAGTTTGTATAAAGTTTGTATAGAGTTTGTATAAAGTTTGTATAAAGTTTGTAGAAGGTTTGTATCAAGTTTGTATCAAGTTTGTATCAAGTTTGTATCAAGTTTGTATCAAGTTTGTATCAAGTTTGTATCAAGTTTGTATCAAGTTTGTATCAAGTTTGTATCAAGTAAGTTTGTATCAAGTAAGTTTGTATCAAGTAAGTTTGTATCAAGTAAGTTTGTATCAAGTAAGTTTGTATCAAGTAAGTTTGTATCAAGTAAGTTTGTATCAAGTAAGTTTGTATCAAGTAAGTTTGTATCAAGTAAGTTTGTATCAAGTAAGTTTGTATCAAGTAAGTTTGTATCAAGTAAGTTTGTATAAAGTTTGTATAAAGTTTGTATAAAGTTTGTATAAAGTTTGTATAAAGTTTGTATAAAGTTTGTATAAAGTTTGTATAAAGTTTGTATAAAGTTTGTATAGAGTTTGTATAAAGTTTGTATAAAGTTTGTAGAAGGTTTGTATAAAGTTTGTATAAAGTTTGTATAAAGTTTGTATCAAGTTTGTATCAAGTTTGTATCAAGTTTGTATCAAGTTTGTATCAAGTTTGTATCAAGTTTGTATCAAGTTTGTATCAAGTAAGTTTGTATCAAGTAAGTTTGTATCAAGTAAGTTTGTATCAAGTAAGTTTGTATCAAGTAAGTTTGTATCAAGTAAGTTTGTATCAAGTAAGTTTGTATCAAGTAAGTTTGTATCAAGTAAGTTTGTATCAAGTAAGTTTGTATAATGTTTGTATAAAGTTTGTATAAAGTTTGTAGAAGGTTTGTATAAAGTTTGTATAAAGTTTGTATAAAGTTTGTATAAAGTTTGTATCAAGTTTGTATCAAGTAAGTTTGTATCAAGTAAGTTTGTATCAAGTAAGTTTGTATCAAGTAAGTTTGTATCAAGTAAGTTTGTATCAAGTAAGTTTGTATCAAGTAAGTTTGTATCAAATAAGTTTGCATCAAGTAAGTTTGTATTAAGTAAGTTTGTATCAAGTAAGTTTGTATCAAGTAAGTTTATATAATGTAAGTTTGTATCAAGTAAGTTTGTATCAAGTGAGTTTGTATCAAGTAAGTTGTTTTTATCAAGTAAGTTTTTATCAAGTTTTTATTGAGTATGTTTTTATCAAATTAAGTTTTATTAACCTCTTAATGTATACTGTGTCCCATTTAGAACGAGTTATATAAATATTAATTTCAAATTCATATACATTATTGGCACACTCGCGTCTCTACGTTTGAAAAAGATTGAGGCTCTATGATTCTTATTTTCTTATTTATGTAATTTTTTACTCAGTCGCCCGGCAAAGAGGTATGACATATTGTTTACATTGTTTTAGTGGCTACAAAATCTCTAAAAAAGAAAAGTAAGTTTTACTATTAAGTTTTACTACTAAGTTTTACTACTAAGTTTTACTACTAAATTTTACTACTAAGTTAAGTTTTACTACCAAGTTTTACTACTAAGTTTTACTATTAAGTTTTACTATTAAGTTTTACTACTAAGTTTTACTATTAAGTTTTACTACTAAGTTTTACTACTAAATTTTACTACTAAGTTAAGTTTTACTACTAAGTTTTACTACTAAGTTTTACTATTAAGTTAAGTTTTACTACTAAGTTTTACTATTAAGTTTTACTACCAAGTTTTACTACCAAGTTTTACTACCAAGTTTTACTACCAAGTTTTACTACCAAGTTTTACTACCAAGTTTTACTACCAAGTTTTACTACCAAGTTTTACTACCAAGTTTTACTACCAAGTTTTACTACTAAGTTTTACTACTAAGTTTTACTACTAAGTTTTACTACTAAGTTTTACTACTAAGTTTTACTACTAAGTTTTACTACTAAGTTTTACTACTAAGTTTTACTACTAAGTTTTACTACTAAGTTTTACTACTAAGTTTTACTACTAAGTTTTACTACTAAGTTTTACTACTAAGTTTTACTACTAAGTTTTACTACTAAGTTTTACTACTAAGTTTTACTACTAAGTTTTACTACTAAGTTTTACTACTAAGTGTTACTATTAAGTTTTACTACTAAGTTTTACTACTAAGTTTTACTACTAAGTTTTACTACTAAGTTTTACTACTAAGTTTCATCAAGTTTTATCAAGTTTTATCAAGTTTTATCAAGTTTTATCAAGTTTTATCAAGTTTTATCAAGTTTTATCAAGTTTTATCAAGTTTTATCAAGTTTTATCAAGTTTTATCAAGTTTTACCAAGTTTTATCAAGTTTTATCAAGTTTTACTAAGTAAGTTTTACTAAGTTTTACCAAGTTCTACTAAGTTTTACTAACAATAAGTGTAACTAAGTTTTACTTTTCCAATTATTTCAAGTTTTGGGGGCTTTGATTCATATAATATAAAACAATGGATCAAACTGTTAACTTTTAATTATAATAATGACAAAAAATTAAGATATTTCTCAGGTATTTTTACAAGAAGACAAAGACATTATAGACAATCCTGAATAATTATTTAATGGGACATATTTCGAGATAAATTATTTTTAAAAACCAACTTGATTTATGAAAAACCATAACCGTCACGAAAAATAGTTATTAGGCGTTCGTAAATAATAAAAAATATATATACTTACTTTTTTTGTCCTCTTTTTTGAAACAGCATCATTTTTCTCGGTTTTCTCTGCCGCTTTTTCTGCGTTTGATTTACGTCCACGTTTTGAAGGGGTGGCTGCGTCGTCCGACATATTTGATTTGTTTGTTAATACACTGCGAAAAAAATAAAAAAACAATATGTAGATTTGAACACTTTTGATGCGGTATATAGAGGAATTTTCGTTGTAATGCAAAAATAATTGAGTTAATAAGTGCTTTTTGGAATAAACTTATTTCCCCGCCTCTGTTATTCGATTCGGAATAGTTTGTAGATGATTTTTGGAAAAAAATACAAGAGTTATAAACAATTAACTGAAAAAAAAAAAAATGGTTTGGTTTTTTGCAAATATCTCAAAAACTATTTGACATTTTCAAAATTTGAAAAAAGATTCAAAAAGAGGAGAAAATTTCCCACCACAAAGTGCAAACAAAATTTTTATATTTTGACAGCTGTTAAAGTTATAGAGTATCAAATTTGCAGAATTCCTAAATTTTATTAATAATATTAATAAAAATACAAAATTCATCAAAATTGATAAAAATTAATAAGAATCAATAAGAATCAATAGGAATCAATAGGAATCAATAGGAATCAATAGGAATCAATAGGAATCAATAGGAATCAATAGGAATCAATAGGAATCAACAATAATCAATAAAAAATCAATAAAAAAATTAATAGGAATCAATAAGAGTCAATAGGAATCAATAAGAATCAATAGGAATCAATAAGAATCAATAGGAATCAATAAGGATTATTAAGAATCAATAAAAAATCAATAAGAATCAATAAGAAAAAAATAAAAATCAATAGGAATCAATAAGAATCAATAAATAATCAATAAAAAATCAATAAGAATAAATAAGAATCAATAGGAATCAATAGGAATCAATAGGAATCAATAGGAATCAATAGGAATCAATAAGAATTAATAGGAATCAATAGGAATCAATAGGAATCAATAGGAATCAATAGGAATCATTAAGAATTATTAAGAATTATTAAGAATTATTAAGAATTATTAAGAATTATTAAGAATTATTAAGAATTATTAAGAATTATTAAGAATTATTAAGAATTATTAAGAATTATTAAGAATTATTAAGAATTATTAAGAATTATTAAGAATTATTAAGAATTATTAAGAATTATTAAGAATTATTAAGAATTATTAAGAATTAATTATTAAGAATTATTAAGAATGTGGATATAACATTACCACCAGCGCCATCTGTTGATACGAATACGACCATTTCAAAAATTTCTTTAGAAGAAAAATAAAAATTTGTATTTCGCATCAACGAAGGTACCTGATTGTCCCCCAGCTCTATATACCATTTTTCATTTCTGTACTATAGTCATTGTATAAAGAACTACTAGTAGTATCACCTTATGGAACTATAATTGGACCCAATAGATGATCCCATTAGAATTAAGACAAACTGAAAATGATAAGGCGATTCGAAGAGAATTGAAGGGTCTACTAGCTGAGAAAACTTACTAAAATCTTGAAAAACACAGAATAAAGACACTTTTGAGTCACAATTCGTTAGTATACCGTCGACAGACGAACTAAAAATAACAATAAGAAGGGATGACGTCCCACAGGTTCTGAAACATGCTATATTACAATAGTGGAGATGATTTACCTAAAAAAGTATGGAGAATCTTAAAAAAGTATGGAGAAAAATTCCAAAACACAGAATAGACACTTTCGAGTCACAATTCGTTAGTATACCCTCGACAGACGAACTAAAAATAACAATAAGAAGGGATGACGTCCTACAGGCTCTGAAACATGCTATATTACAATATAATAGCGCAGTGGAATTATCAAATATGTAATCAATTGAAATATTAAATTTATTATATTTAAAACTGGGCTTTAAGTTATGGAAAAGCGGAAAAAAGTGTCCAGAATTGATGAAAACACACCAAAGTCTTCCGGACAACATTCGGTAAGATCTAGTACACCGATAGAATCAGTAGCAGGGACAAAAAAATGGAGATGATTTACCTAAAAAAAAGTATGGAGAATACTAAAAAAAAGTATGGAGAAAAATTCCAAATCACAGAATAAAGACACTTTCGAGTCACAATTCGTTATTAAATAATAAAATTAAGGAAGATTTAGATATCCACATATCACAAACTTCATTAAGAAAAGAGTCCTTAAAAAATTACAATTTAAATGGAGAAAAACAAAATAATTGTGTAAAGTTTTGGTGGAAAAAATGAAAATAAGAACTTTAAGAATAAAATATTTGAAAAAGATAAAATATTTTAGAAGAAAATTCTTCAAATAAAAGTTACTTCTAATATAATTATCTATAATTTTTGTTCTATACAAAATTTTACTAAAATGGTCCGTATTCGAGAAATTTGACAAAATGTAAAAAAATATTTTTTTTATAAAAATTGTTCAAACAAAAGTTGTTTGCAATATAATTCTCTACACTTTTTATCCTATACATATTTTCTCTAAAATGGACCGTATTCGAGATATTTGAGAAAATGTGTAAATTTCGAATTTTGAACAAAACTCAAAAACGGATAAAGAAAAAACATTAAATTTTAAACTTAAGGTTTATTTCGGCCTGACGTGAAATGATCAGATTTTGGACAAAGTCGGAACATCTAGGGGGGTACTTTATGGGAGGTCGTTTTTATATTTATGGAATATATCTGTTATTTATGCTTGTAGAAGAAAATTGTTCAAATAAAAGTTACTTCTAAAATTATTATCTATAATTTTTGTTCTATACAAAATTTTCCTAAAATGGTCCGTATTCGAGAAATTTGACAAAATGTAAAAAAATATTTTTTTTATAAAAATTGTTCAAACAAAAGTTGTTTGCAATATAATTCTCTACACTTTTTATCCTATACATATTCTCTCTAAAATGGACCGTATTCGAGATATTTGAGAAAATGTGTAAATTTCGAATTTTGAACAAAACTCAAAAACGGATAAAGAAAAAAACATTAAATTTTAAACTTAAGGTTTATTTCGGCCTGACGTGAAATGATTAGACTTTGGACAAAATCGGAACATCTGGGGGGGTACTTTAAGGCAATTCTGTTAAGCTATTAATTATATAACATTTGCAATTGTTTATTTAATTTTCAGTCAATTTTTTATACTATTATAATTGTTTTACTAAATCTTTGGAATTTTTTTATTTCTAGCTATTTACTTACTATTCTCTGGCTATCTTCAATAAAAAATATTAAAAATTATTTTTCCTCTGAAAAACATGCAAGAATTTCTATAAATAATTGAAAGAAAAGTCGTAAAATGAATTATGTTGAGAGGATCGGACAAAAAAATTTGGCAATTGTCTAGAAAGTGGGGTGAATACGCCCCCCCCCTTCGTAAATATAGGTAGGGGCGACACATTATTTTTATAATTCGAGTATTTTGAGATATTGGTTGCATAGATAGTTAAAAAATTAGTAAAATAGGCCATTCCTTTTTTTAATTCCTTTTTCTGTACTGTTAATGATTATTTTCGATTTGGTTCATGACAGGGTTCAAGCTGGGGTTGTATATAGTAGAGCGATGAGGGTTACCCACACCTAGTCCCCTATTTTTGAAGCCTCTAAAGCAGTGGTGCTCAAACTTTTTTGGAAAGCGAAATATTTGACGGAGTCCTAAACACATTTCTAAAAAAAATCTGATGTGTCCAACACATGACTTTCCTATCTAGTTATTATAGGCTTTTTCGGGTTATTTTGTACAACCTATTGCAGCACCCCTATAAATATTTAGAGAATAAACTAAATATATACATTTTCCACATACTTCTACCTCGAAACATTTTTCGTATATTCTTTGAAAACGAAAATACTGAAAAATTTAAATTTAGCACTTTTCCATTACGGTCCATTTTAGAAAAATCATGTATAAACAAAAATTATAGAGATCGATATCGCAAACAACTTTTAGTTCAACAATTTTCATAAAAACAGAATTTTGCACATTTTGTCAAATTTCTCGGATACGGACCATTTCAGGAAATTTTGACATAAAACAAAAATTATAGATAATATTAGAAGTAACTTTTATTTGAACAATTTTCTTCTCCAAACATAAATAACATCGTTTAGTGAGAATATTAGTGACGTAACTCAAAAATACACGTTTTCGACTTGTGTACTTAAAAAAATTGCTTAATATACATACATGTACATGCAACTGGTACATAACTTACGAAATTATAGTTCTACTACTGTCCGCTCGATGGCTGTAGTTGTTTGTAATGCTTGGTATTTTTATTTTCACCTTCGAAGGCAATACTGACGAATGTAACATAATTAATATTCATTTACTTAAAAAAGAACCTGTTACATTATAACTTAAAGATATTTAAAATTTAGAGAAAAAATCGGTAAGATAGCTCCAAACGTATAGCCAAAAAAAAAAATAATTTTCGTACAAACTTTAACCGCGTTTATCTTAGATCAACATATTCGGAGTTAGGTCACTAATGTCACTAGGCGATATATATTCCATAAAATATAAAAACGGCCCCCCCTAGATGTTCCGACTTTGTCCAAAATCTGATCATTTCACGTCAGGCCGAAATAAACCTTAACTTTAAAATTTAATGTTTTTTTCTTTATCCGTTTTTGAATTTTCTTCAAAATTCGAAATTTACACATTTTCTCAAATATCTCGAATACGGTCCATTTTAGAGAAATTATGTATAGAATAAAAATTATAGAGAATTATATTACAAACAACTTTTATTTGAACAATTTTTATAAAAAAATAATTTTTTTACATTTTGTCAAATTTCTCGAATACGGACCATTTTAGGAAAATTTTGTATAGAACAAAAATTATAGATAATTATATTAGAAGTAACTTTTATTTGAACAATTTTCTTCTACAAGCATAAATAACAGATATATTCAATAAAATATAAAAACGGCCTCCCATAAAGTACCCCCTAGATGTTCCGATTTGTCCAAATTCTAATCATTTCACGTCAGGCCGAAATAAACCTTAAGTTTAAAATTTAATGTTTTTTTCTTTATCCGTTTTTGAGTTTTCTTCAAAATTCGAAATTTACACATTTTCTCAAATATCTCGAATACGGTCCATTTTAGAGAAATTATGTATAGAATAAAAATTATAGAGAATTATATTACAAACAACTTTTATTTGAACAATTTTTATAAAAAAATAATTTTTTTACATTTTGTCAAATTTCTCGAATACGGACCATTTTAGGAAAATTTTGTATAGACAATAATTATATTAGAATTAACTTTTATTTGAAGAATTTTCTTTTTCAAACGTAAATAACAGATATATTCCATAAAATATAAAAATGACCACCTATAAAGTACCCCCCCAGATGTTCCGACTCTGACCAAAATCTAATCAGTTCATTAGAAGCTGGAATAAAGCTTAAGTTTAAAATTTGGTGTTTTTCTGTGTATCGGTTCATGAGTTATGCGACCTACAGACACACACACACAGACAACATCGCGAAAATAGTCAAAACGGATTCAGGGGACCTCAAAACGTAAAAAACCGTCGAAAACTCGAGGTCGAAAAAATCATGATTCCTATACTTTCCTTATATCTGTATACAGATAGGAAAGTAAAAAATTGAAATACTCCATTTGTTTATAAAAAATTTATAATCAAATGGAGGAAAAAATTTTTTTTTTAATTAATAAATGTCTTTTCTCGACATTAAAACAGTAATATTATAATAAATTGAAAAAAAAAAAAAAAAAAAAATTTATAGCACCATTGTGACTTTTCTGTTTGTGTAAACTTTAAAAAATTATTATAAACAAAGTATTAACATTTTTTAAACTTTTATGAAGCTATTTTGTATATAAAAAGAACTCCACGAAGCAAAAAAAATTACGGTAATTGTTAATATTTTTATCAATTTGTAATGATAGAGAGAAATTCTAAAAATTTTGTTAATTAACAATAACCTACTTTGTTAGAAAATTAATTTTTATAAAAAATTCCAACGGGAATGAATTCTTTTAAGTGTTTAGAATACTCCGTAATTTTTTTAAAATTTTTGAATTTATTTTATTAACTTAAAAAAATTATTTTATGTAACGTACTCGGTTTCGACGCCGTGTGCGCAACCTAAAAATGGCGCGCGGAAGGCTACTTTAAGTGTTAAATTAAAATTATAAATAATGGAGGTACAGTTCTGGGAGTAGAACTTATTTATAGCAAATTTCCTCCTCTTTAAGGATCTTTTTTGAAAAATCCAAAAATATTTATAGTTTACAAACTATAGGCGAAAAACCAAACACCATGTTTTTGAGGTTTTTAATTGTTTATAACTTTTGCAATTTTTTATACACTGCAAAATTTTTCTTCACACATTGATCTAGACATTATTCCGAATCGAATGAGCTATTGAATATAATTTTCGTAATAGTATGTCCCAAAAGCGCTTTTGAACATGGGGGGCGGCCATTAATTACGTGAGGCGTTCAAGGGGGGAGGGGATCAAGCTAAATCTTTCCAAATCTCACTTAGGGGAGAGGGGGGTCTTTGTAAATCTAACGTATTTTTTTTTTCAAGTTGAAAACGGTGTAAAATTGCGTGAAAATTAAAGTAAAGAATGTTTCTAGAAATGTTTAGTCGTAAATAAAAGTAATAAAACATATTGTGTTTGTTTTTTTAATAATCCAACGCATTTACACCCAAAACACAAATTTTGAAAAATCTCAAGAGAGATTAGGGGAGGGGGGAGGGAGTTGAGGAAAATCTTACGAAATTTCACCAGGGGGGGAGAGGGGTCAAAAAATCCTCAAAAATACCTCACGTAATTAATGGACGCTCCCTTGTTGATTAGACTATATAATCTACAAGAAAAAAATCGTATTATATGCGTAATTTTTACTTTCCTATCTGTACAGATATAAGGAAAGTATAGGACTCATGATTTTTTTCGACCTCGAGTTTTCGACGGATTTTTACGTTTTGAGGTCCCCTGAATCCGTTTTGACTATTTTCGCGATGATGTGTGTGTGTGTGTGTGTGTGTGTGTGTGTGTGTGTGTGTGTGTGTGTGTGTGTGTGTGTGTGTGTGTGTATGTGTATGTGTATGTGTATGTATGTGTGTGTGTGTGTGTGTGTGTGTGTGTGTGTGTGTGTGTGTGTGTGTGTGTGTGTGTGTGTGTGTGTGTGTGTGTGTGTGTGTGTGTGTGTGTGTGTGTGTGTGTGTGTGTGTGTGTGTGTGTGTGTGTGTGTGTGTGTGTGTGTGTGTGTGTGTGTGTGTGTGTGTGTGTGTGTGTGTGTGTGTGTGTGTGTGTGTGTGTGTGTGTGTGTGTGTGTGTGTGTGTGTGTGTGTGTGTGTGTGTGTGTGTGTGTGTGTGTGTGTGTGTGTGTGTGTGTGTGTGTGTGTGTGTGTGTGTGTGTGTGTGTGTGTGTGTGTGTGTGTGTGTGTGTGTGTGTGTGTGTGTGTGTGTGTGTGTGTGTGTGTGTGTGTGTGTGTGTGTGTGTGTGTGTGTGTGTGTGTGTGTGTGTGTGTGTGTGTGTGTGTGTGTGTGTGTGTGTCTGTATAACGCATAACTCATGAACCGATACACAGAAAAACACCAAATTTTAAACTTAAGCTTTATTCCAGCTTCTAATGAACTGATTAGATTTTGGTCAGAGTCGGAACATCTGGGGGGGTACTTTATAGATGGTCATTTTTATATTTTATGGAATATATGTTATTTACGTTTGAAAAAGAAATTTCTTCAAATAAAAGTTACTTCTAATATAATTATCTATAATTTTTGTTTTATGCAAAATTTTCCTAAAATGGTCCGTATTCGAGAAATTTGAGAAAATGTAAAAAAAATAATTTTTTATAAAAATTGTTCAAATAAAAGTTGTTTGTAATATAATTTTCTATAATTTTTGTCCTATACATAATTTCTCTAAAATGGACCGTATTCGAGATATTTGAGAAAATGTGTAAATTTCGAAATTTGAAGAAAACTCAAAAACGGATAAAGGAAAAAACATTAAATTTTAAACTTAAGGTTTATTTCGGCCTGACGTGAAATGATTAGATTTTGGACAAAGTCGGAACATCTGGGGGGGTACTTTATGGGAGGCCGTTTTTATATTTTATGGAATATATCTGTTATTTATGTTTGGAGAAGAGAATTGTTCAAATAAAAGTTACTTCTAATATTATTATCTATAATTTTTGTTCTATGTCAAAATTTCCTGAAATGGTCCGTATTCGAGAAATTTGACAAAATGTGCAAAATTCTGATTTTTATGAAAATTGTTGAACTAAAAGTTGTTTGCGATATCGATTTCTATAATTTTTGTTTATATATGATTTTTCTAAAATGGACCGTAATGGAAAAGTGCTAAATTTAAATTTTTCTGTATTTTCGTTTTCAATGAATATCTATAGAAAAATGTTTCGAGGTAGATGTATGTGGAAAATGTATATATTTAGTTTATCCTCTAAACATTTATAGAGATGCTGCAATAGGTTGTACAAAATAACCGGAAAATGCCTATAATAACTAGATAGGAAAGTCATGTGTTGGACACATCAGATTTTTTTTGTTATTGGTGAAAATAATTATTTAATACAAATCAGCGTCTAATAGTGTCAATTATTGGTGCAGTTACCTTATACCTAACATTGCAACTTTTTTTTATAGATGTCGCTTTAATTTTTTTTTCTTGGAATATTGGGCCTTGAAATCTACAGCACTGGCAAAAATCCCAAACAAAAAATCACAACAGCAAACTTTTTACAAAAAAAAAAAAACTATTTTTCTGAATGTTAGTTTAACGCCCTGTAACTTAGTTGAGATCCAGTTTTTGATATAGGTAAATATAGCCAAATCCACTTATTTTTTGGTAATTTATCTGAGGAAGAATTTATAAACGAGTATTTTTAATGTTTTAAATATTTTTTTTTAATTTCTCGCGCTTTTGTATCATATATTGAAAATACTTTTAAAAATTTGCATAATGGCGCCAAAAGTGCTAGGTACGGACCTGTGGCGATTATCCTTCTGTTTGTTTTGGCTCAAACAGAACCTTCAATTATTCCAGTTCTCAAATACAATTGACGAATAAATTTTACAAGATTACGTCGCGAGGTTATATTAAACCTCTTAATTCAATGATTCTGAATTAGTTTCCAAAACAAGCCGATTTATACCAGCAAACGAAAGAGAAAGCCGTACTTTTATTAAATATGAATGCAAGTCAACCACGTCACATGACGTCAAACACACAAAAATCAATAATGTCGATATAACATTACCACCAGCGCCATCTGTTGATACGAACACGAACATTTCAAAGATTTCTTCACGAAAAAAAATAAAAGTTTGTATTTCGAATCAACGGAGGTACCTACCAGATGTATATACAATTTCTTTTTTCTGTACTGTAGTATAATATCTGATCGAATAAACAAAAATAAAAGTTAATTTACCTATAAAAATCTGTTTGAACTAATTTGGGAGAATAATTATACAAATGTAACGTAATGAATCTATTTTTTTGTAATAAATCATTAAAAAACAAGGTACCTATCGTTTATAATTTAGTTAAACCGTGTAGAATGCAAAATCAGATTGGGAAGTCACTAACCCTACGACCTTCGATAAAATTAAGCTTTTTTTTCATATCAAACTTGCGGAATTTAAAAAAAAAATCAATATAAACGCCTCAAAAACTTTTCGTAACATAATTTGTGCATAATTAATTTTATTATAATTAAATTCTCCCCAATTTATTGTTAAAATAAATATATACCTATATAATAAGGATTAATAATTAAAAAAATATATCGAAATTACAGTAGGTAACATCAAATTAGCGCGCGCCATTTGAAAATACGTAAAATAATATAATATTAAAATTATACGCCAACACCCAAATATTTTTCAGACTAAATAATCTCCGCAGTAACAAAAACATAATATCAAACAATAAAACTAAAAATTAGCTATAATTCGGTGCAAGAATCGCATCAAAACACCCCATACTTTCAGAGAAATTAATTTTCGAACATCGATTTGGAGTCTACTGGCTTGGTTTACAAATTTCCAGTCGCCATGCTCGAAAAATAAATCCATTTTATTACGCTTCGAAATTAATTCCTCTGATACCACTCAACGGATCTTTATACCAATCACACGATAAATTAGAGTGAAAAAACTAATATATTACAGTAATTTTGTACGGATTCAAATAAATTCCTGGGAATTTATATTAAATGTTGAAGAGAAAAAATAAATCGACTTACCGAAGGAACACACAAGCTGGCTATGCCGGATCGTTCGGTAGCGTTCCGATGATGTCGCTTTCGCTAGCCCGCCAAAACGGTGCAGCCAATCAGAAACGTTCCTAGGCAAATAAACAAAGTATTGTCCTTTTCTATTCTCAACCGTTTTTCTTTCAAATATATTTATTTTATTCTTTAATTTTGTAGTAAATTTGTTTACTTATAACGTTATAAATTCAGATAGTTTTATCGTACAAATTAAAATGCACTCTTCATTTTTAACCTAAATAATATGGGTGGGTAAAAATCAATATCCATCAGGTTTACAATTAACCTCTTAAGAATACGTTTTGCCATTTTGATTCCCGGGCTAAATGGGATGACTCATTATCATTTATCATTACAAAACTTGTTTGTTTGCATTTTTTATGTTTTTATGTCTAGATATAGCACAAATTCTGCAAATTTGGATTAAATAGGTTACAAATTTCATATTTCAGAACAACTAGAGAACTAGGTCAAATTAATTATATTTTTCTACCTATCAGATAGGTATAAATTTCAATATTAGATCAAAAGTTATCGCGATTATGAGGTATTAATTGGATTATTCTTTTTTTATATTGATTGCTATGAATACAAAACTAACAGAACCACAAAAGAAATTATTATTGTTAGAAGAACATGCAACGTATGGCGAGTGGCGTAGCATGAGGTAAAGTCAAGATGGCGTCTAATATAAGAACCAATACCTAAGCTGTTTTTTGTGTAGACCTATTTGTAATTTTCTCTTGAATTAAAAATAATCGATAATAAATTTTAGGAAGAACTTGTAGTACTACGTTTTATAAAAATATTAAAAGAAAGTAATTAATTCATAGCTTTGTTCGTCAGCCTGTCGACGAGCATGCGCATTGTGCGTTTCTATTTTAAGCTGTTTTTGAAGCGTTCGATTTTCGGCTCTACGAACGTTTAAAATCGAAATGCGCGTGCTCGTTTGTCGTGGACATGTCGTTGATAGGTAGGATTTTAGTTAGATATAGGCGATAGGCATCGACCTGAATTCCAGGTATAGGCGGTATAGATATGTATTAGGCATTCCAACAACCTGTCGAAGTCGAAAATGCTGCGCGTGGCTAATGATAGATTATGATGATATGGCAACGGTGGCACGGTCAATGATCTGTTATATATGGTTTATATAGACTGGTCATCTATACGTAAATAAAATATATAAAAAGTAGGTGGATGTGGATTCTCAAACGCGGCATATGAACAGCGGGTCGAACTGGGAGATGTTTTCTCTTTGTCTAGTATACAAGATAATCTAGAAAGCACAATCTTTGAACGTTCGCCAACATGCTGATCAGAGCCGGCTTAGGTTGAATGTTATCTGTTTAAATATTTATAACAAAGGTGGTGTTGGCTATATCTATTTCGTAGGTTCGGAGAGCCCTTCTTGTTTTTGGAACGTATTAAAACCGTTAAATCTTAGTGGCATTAGTATATTACACACTTAACAACTTTACTACAAAATAACATTACATTTGACAAAGAAAATACGTTAAATAAATGAATATCAAAGGCAAAAACACAAGATATAGTACTGATTGCTTTAACGACAAGAATTGACCTGAGTTCTAAGAAACGCGGTAAAATATGCACTGTCATCTGCCTCTTTCGATCACAATATCGCTCTGGAATGATGTCCAAGGGTAGGCAACTTTATATACACATGTGTATGTTGGGTTGACGTAATAGTAGATAAGATAATTTTTAAAATGTTCGATTTTGTCAAAAATAAACGTACTTTACTCATATTTTTTGATAAACCTCGTATACGGCTTGAAAAATTTGATATCTGATGACTGTATTTTAAATTTTGGGTCATGCAGGACTTTTTAAAATTTCCACTTAATTTACAATATACATACAATGTTAACACTTGCAAAGAATCAACTCAACTGCAATATTTGTAACAAATTTAGTACCTACCCTATAAATATCACAGAGGGCGTCTCTCAGGGATCAGTCCTTGGACAAATCCTGTGGAATATAGTGTACTAAATTGCAGATTCCCGGAAGGAGTTAATGCAGTAGCTTTTGCCGATGATTTAGCTCTCACGGTATGTGCAAACACAAAATACAACCTCATCTATAAAGCAGAAGTAGCCCTTGATATGGATGGAAAAACATAAGCTAACCCTAGCAAAACACAAGACCGAGATGATAGTTCTAAAAGGCATCAAGAACAGAGCAAACCTCATAGTACGCATGACAGACACAGAAATAAGACCTGCAAAATACGTTAAATAACTTTAAGCGAGAAAAAAAGTATGGAGAACACTTCAAATCACCAGGAAAACAAAATAGAGAATTTCAAGCCTGTCTCGCATTATACCAAATCTAGGAAGTCGCCAGCAGACCTCCGTGTGGTCCAATCCACCATACTTTATCGTGCACAGATATGGCATCTGATGATGCATATAAAATACTACAAGACCTTGCTATCTAGAGTAGAGAGAACTACAGAACTGCATCAACAGTCGCCTTAAATATCGTGGCCGGGGTTATTTCTATACACCTGATGGTAAGGGAAAGATTCCGTTTACACCTTAGGAGAGAAACTAACGATAACGATAACTGTCGAAAGTGGCAGATAGTATTTTAGACGACAATAATTCATTCTGTATTTGCACGCCTAAATAATGAGTCATTTTAACAGTTTGTTGCACCGATAGTTTCCTTGGAATATTTATGATTATTTCTATCTAATTTTAGCACCAACTGCAGCAAATTCTCTCATTTTGTATTTATCTTTTCAAACCCCTAATATGGTTACAACACTCTCACTCAAATTACATTTAATATCTCAAATGCGGCCCTGTACATTGTTTACTATGTTGTATAATATTCAGTTGTGGAATGTTATTTCAGATAATTTCCTCATATAAATATCTATCAGGTTGTTAAATACGTTGAGCACAAGCAACTAATGTTTAACTTTTAATATGAACAATTTATTTAGTTTGCAAACAACATAAATATATAAGAAACGTTGATTGAAATGTGTTTCTTTGAATAAAGTAAAAAAAATAAATAATTTCCTACATTTTTAATTCAAAGCATAAGGCTTATATTTAATAATCAATCTATATAACTATTTATATCATTGACTCTGCCATATCACCAGACCTACAGGGTTGCCATATCTATATAAAGAGTCATATCATAACATGTTATTACTATTTCTAATCTCTAGTATTCATAGTTATTACCTACTGGAAGCCATTTTTTGACCAGTTTAAAAATAGATATTTATATTATAATTGTGGCATGCAAAGAAATAGGAATTTTAATAGTCGAACTGGAATACAAACGAACAACAAGTCTCCTGTCATTTGTCAAATGTCAAATACGTCATTCTCATATTTTGTAATTTTGTTGTGAAGTGAACTTTTTTAGATTAATGCCGTTTATATTTCTTATAAAAAGTTCGTACAGTACTTTAGTACACCTTTATATTAAATACTATTCAATTGGTTATTCTTTATAAATGATATTAATTTCATACAAACTAATCCCACAATAATGTCTGATTCGGAGGCAAGTAACTTTTCCGAAAACGAAAACGCTTCGGATGCAGGTTCTGTACGATCTCGCAGTTCCAGAGGAAGTGTTAGATCCAGAAGTAGAAGCGCATCCAGATCGAAATCCAGATCAAGATCTAGAAGCCCTTCAAAAAGTCGATCGAGAAGTTTATCTAGGGGATCAAGAGGATCTAGAGTATCGAGGTCTAGATCTGCTTCTAGGTCTAGATCTCCCTCGCGATCCAAGTCCAGATCGCGATCTAAATCTAGATCACGTTCGCGGTCACGATCGCGGTCCCGGTCTCCCAAAAGTAGAGGAGGGTATGTACCTATTATTCAAATTTGGAAATCTTTGTAAAATATCTTTTTTTTAACTGAAGTTCTGAAGCACGAGAAGCTTCTGGCCCTGAAGATGTGGTAGAAGAGGAAGAACCAGATGGAGAAAGTCTTCGTTCTGATGAATATGATAGTGAGGAAGATGAGAGTGATGATGGGGGACGGTCGAAAAAGAGGAAAAAGAACAAGGATAGATATGGTGGTTTCATTATTGATGAGGCTGAGGTAAGCATAATACTAATCTGAACATTTTTATTAAAAAAATACATATCCTTACTTACCTGATGATGTTTAAATATTCTGAAAGGTATATGTATATACCTTTTTAATTTGCATTTAAATGAGCTCAGACTATTAATTTGTTTTCATAGAAGTTGGTAAATGATTGAATAACTTTATTCTACAGTAGTATGAAGTTTTTTTCGAAACATGAGGGGGTATATATAGTAAATTGCCACTATGAGTTCTATAATTGCTATTACTATGATTACTGATCCCTGAGGAACACTGCAATCCATGTCTTTTACTTCTGATAAGCAGACATTTTATGAGAATCTATATAGGAATTAATCCATTGCAAAAAGTTACCCCTAAAACCTGAAGAATTTAATTTTCTAATAATAATTAAAATATCAATGGTGTCCTAAGCTTTTTAGATAGATCAAAAAAGAGTGCACCCACTAAGCTTTTTCTATTCAGCTGATTGTGGTGATAATTAAAATATCTGATGTGTCCCAACATATGACTTTCCTATCTAATTATTATAGGCTTTTTCCAGTTATTTTGTACATTAGAGGATAAACTAAATATATACATTTTCCATATACTTTTTTATATATATGAAAATACTGAAAAGGTAAAATTTTACACTTTTCCTACAATTTTTTCATTACGGTCCATTTTAGAAAAATGATGTAAAAAACAAAAATTATAGAGATTGATATCACAAACAACTTTTAGTCTAACAATTTTTTTAAAAATCAGTATTTTGCACATTTTGTGAAATATCTTGAATTTGGCTTTAAGCAAAAATTTGTTTTTCTTTGTTTTTTTTTTGTTCTTTTTTATGTTTCTTGTTCTTTTTTCTCTTTTTTTAATTTTTTTTTATTCTTTTTGTCTTTTTTATTTTTTTTTTGTAAAATATCTAATTTGGCATTAAGCAAAAATTTGTTTTTTTTTTATTTTTCATTTTTCTTGTTTTTTTCTGTTCTTTTTTTCGTTTTTTTCTTTTTTAACTTTTTTTCTTTTTGTCTTTTTTAATCTTTTTTGTAAAATATCTCGAATTTGGCATTAAGCAAAAATTTTATTTTTGTTCTTTTTTATTTTTCTTGTTCTTTTTCTGTTCTTTTTTTCGTTTTTTCTTTTTTTAATTTTTTTTATTCTTTTTGTCTTTTTTTAATCTTTTTCTTATTCTTTTTTATTTCTTATTTGAAAAATTTTATTAAAAATTTGAATTTTTTTACATTTTGTAAAAATGTTCTTTTTTTGATTTTTTTGTTTTTTTTATTTTTTCTTTTTTTGATTTTTTTTTGATTTTTTTGTTTTTTTTTTCGTTCTTTTTTTTGTACTTTTTTACTTTTTGTACTTTTTATCTTTTTTGCTTTTTTATTCTTTTTTCGTTTTTTTTTTACTTTTTTGAACAATTTCCTTTAATGTTTTTATTTGTTTTTTATTTTTTTTTGTTTTTTTGTTTTTTCTTTCCTTTTTTTGTTTGTTTTTCTTTTTTTGTCTTATGTTTATCTATGTCTTTTTTATTCTTTTTTTTACTCTTTTTCTTGTTCTTTGTTATTTTATTAAAAATTTTAATTTTTTTAATTTTTTTGTTTTTTTGTTATTTTTTGTTATTTTTTGTTCTTTTTCTGTTCTTTTTTTCGTTCTTTTTTTACTTTTTGTTGTTTTTATCTTTTTTGCTTTTTTATTTTTCCTTTTTTTATTCTTTTTTCTTTTTTTTTTACTTTTTTGAACAATTTCCTTTAATGTTTTTTTGTTTCGTTTTTATTTGTTCTTTTTTGTTTCTTTTTTTTTTTGTTTTTTTTTTTTACTTTTTTATAATGTTTATCTACGTCTTTTTTAATCTTTTTCCATTCTTTTTCTTGTTCTTTTTTTAGTTTATTAAAAATTTGAATTTTTATACATTTTGTAATAATTTTTGTTCTTTTTTTGATTTTTTGTTTTTTTATTTTGTTTTTTTTTACTTTTTTTCTTTTTATCTTTTTTGCTTTTTTATTCTTTTTTCCTTTTTTATTATTCATTTTTAATTTTTTTTTACTTTTTTGAACAATTTCCTTTAATGTTTTTTTGTCTTGTTTATGTCTTTTTTAATCTTCTTTTACTTTTTTCGTTTTTCTTGTTCTTTTTTACTTTTGTGAAAAATTTTATGAAAAATTTTAATTTTTTTACATTTTGTAAAATTTTTTTTTGTTTTTTTTTTGTTTTTTATTTTTTGTTCTTTTTTTGTTATTTTTTTTTTGTTATTTTTTTCGTTTTTTTTTTACTTTTTATCTTTTTTGGTCTTTTAGTCTTTTTCTTTTTTTAATTCCTTTTTCGTTTTTTTTTTACTTTTTTGAACAATTTCCTTTAAGGCTTTTTTGTTTGTTTTTCTTTTTTTGTGTTATAATGTTTATCTATGTCTTTTTTAATCTTTTTTTACTCTTTTTTCGTTCTTTTTCTTATTCTTTTTTCGTTCTTTTTTTTACTTTTTTGAAAAATTTTATTAAAAATTTGAATTTTTTTACATTTTGTAAAAAATTTTGTTCTTTTTTTTTATTTTTTTGTACTTTTTTTTATCTTTTTTGCTTTTTTATTCTTTTTTCCTCTTTTTTTTTTTTTTTCGTTTTTTTTTTTACTTTTTTGAAAAATTTCCTTTAATGCTTTTTTGTTTTGTTTTGTTTTTATTTGTTCTTTTTTGTTTGTTTCTTCTTTTTTTGTCCTATATATGTATGGTTATAGAGAATGACATAACTTTTATTTGAACAATTTTTATAAAAAATAAAATTAATTTTTTTACATTTTGTCAAATTTCTCGAATACGGACCATTTTAGGAAAATTTTGTATAGACAATAATTATAGATAATAATATTGTAAGTAACTTTTATTTGAACAATTTTCTTTTCTAAATGTAAATAACAAATATATTCCATAAAATATAAAAACGGCCTCCTTTAAAATTCCCCTCCCAGATGTTCCAACTCTGCCCAAAATCTTATCATTTCACCGCAGACCAGAATAAAGGTTTAGTTTAAAATTTAGTGTTTTTCTCTTTATCCGTTTTTGAGTTTTCTTCAAAATTCGAAATTTACACTTTTTATCAAATATCTCGAATACGGTCCATTTTAGGAAAATTTTGTATAGACAATAATTATAGATAATAATATTGTAAGTAACTTTTATTTGAACAATTTTCTTTTCTAAATGTAAATAACAGATATATTAGATAAAATATAAAAACGGCCTCCTTTAAAATTCCCCTCCCAGATGTTCCAACTCTGCCCAAAATCTTATCATTTCACCGCAGACCAGAATAAAGGTTTAGTTTAAAATTTAGTGTTTTTCTCTTTATCCGTTTTTGAGTTTTCTTCAAAATTCGAAATTTACACTTTTTATCAAATATCTCGAATACGGTCCATTTTAGGAAAATTTTGTATAGACAATAATTATAGATAATAATATTGTAAGTAACTTTTATTTGAACAATTTTCTTTTCTAAATGTAAATAACAGATATATTCCATAAAATATATAAACGGCCTCCTATAAAGTACCCCCCCAGATGTTCCAACTCTGCCCAAAATCTTATCATTTCACCGCAGACCAGAATAAAGGTTTAGTTTAAAATTTAGTGTTTTTCTCTTTATCCGTTTTTGAGTTTTCTTCAAAATTCGAAATTTACACTTTTTATCAAATATCTCGAATACGGTCCATTTTAGGAAAATTTTGTATAGACAATAATTATAGATAATAATATTGTAAGTAACTTTTATTTGAAAAATTTTCTTTTCCAAACGTAAATAACAGATATATTCCATAAAATATAAAAACGGACTCCCATAAAGTACCCCCAGATGTTCCGACTTTGCTCAAAATCTAATCAGTTTACCTCAGATCGGATGAATAAAGCTTGAGTTGAAAATTGTAGCGGTTTTTTTTCCGTTTTTGAGTTTTCTTTAAAATTCTAAATTTACACTTTTTCTGAACACTTTTTCAGGAAAATTTGGCATAAAGCAAAAATTTGTTTTCTTTGTTTTTTGTTCTTTTTTATGTTTCTTGTTTTTCTTCTGTTCTTTTTTTTCGTTTTTTTTTCTTTTTTTCGTTTTTCTTCTTTTTTAACTTTTTTTTATTCTTTTTGTCTTTTTTAATCTTTTTTTACTCTTTTTTCGTTCTTTTTTTTTGCTTTTTTAAAAAATTTATTAAAATTTTATTTTTTTTAATTTTGTAAACAATTTTGTTCTTTTTTTAATTTTTTTTGTCTTGTTTTTGTTCTCTTTTTATTTTTTTTGTTTTTTCTGTCCTTTTTTTCGTTCTTTTTTTATTTTTTTGTTTTTTCTGTTCTTTTTTTCGTTCTTTTTTTGCACTTTTTGTTCTTTTTATCTTTTTTTCCCTTTTTTTATTCTTTTTGCTCTTTTTTATTCATTTTTCGTTTTTTTTTTTCCTTTTTTTTTGTCTTATAATGTTTATCTTTGTCTTTTTTATTTTTTTTTACTCTTTTTTCGTTCTTTTTCTTGTTCTTTTTTAATTTTTTGAAAAATTTTATTAAAAATTTGATTTTTTTTTATATTTTGTAAAAATTTTTGTTCTTTTTTTAATTTTCTATTTTTACTCTTTTTTCTTATTCTTTTTTTACTTTTTTGAAAAATTTTAATTTTTTTACATTCTGTAAAATTTTTTGTTTTTTGATTTTTTGTTTTTTATTTTTTGTTCTTTTTTCGTTCTTTTTTGTACTCTTTTTTACTTTTTATCTTTTTTGCTTTTTTTTATTCTTTTTTCCTCTTTTTTTATTCTTTTTTCGTTTTTTTTTTTTTACTTTTTTGAACAATTTCCTTTTACGTTTTTTTTGTTTGTTTTCTATTTTTGTCTTATAATGTTTATCTATGTATTTTTTAATCTTTTTTTACTTTTTTCGTTGTTTTTCTTGTTCTTTTTTCACTTTTTTGAAAAATTTGAATTTTTTTACATTTTTTAAAAAATTTTGTTCTTCTTTTTGATTTTTTTGTACTTTTTTATCTTTTTTTCTTTTTTATTCTTTTTTCCTTTTTTTTTGTTTTTTTGTTTTTTTTTTTCGTTTTTTTTTTTTTACTTTGAAAAATTTCCTTTAAAGCTTTTTTGTTTTGTTTTTATTTGTTCTTTTTTGTTTGTTTCTTCTTTTTTTGTCCTATATATGTATGGTTATAGAGAATGACATAACTTTTATTTGAACATTTTTTATAAAAAATAAAATTAATTTTTTTTACATTTTGTCAAATTTCTCGAATACGGACCATTTTAGGAAAATTTTGTATAGACAATAATTATAGATAATAATATTGTAAGTAACTTTTATTTGAACAATTTTCTTTTCCAAATATAAATAACAGATATATTCCATAAAATATAAAAACGGCCTCCTATAAAGTACCCCCCAGATGTTCCGACTCTGCCCAAAATCTTATTACTTCACCACAGACCAGAATAAAGGTTTAGTTTAAAATTTAGTGTTTTTCTCTTTATCCGTTTTTGAGTTTTCTTCAAAATTCGAAATTTACACTTTTTAACAAATATCTCGAATACGGTCCATTTTAGGAAAATTTTGTATACACAATAATTATAGATAATAATTGTAAGTAACTTTTATTTGAACAATTTTCTTTTCTAAATGTAAATAACAGATATATTCCATAAAATATAAAAACGGCCTCCTATAAAGTACCCCCCCCAGATGTTCCGACTCTATTCAAAATCTTATCAATTCACCACAGACCAGAATAAAGGTTTAGTTTAAAATTTAGTGTTTTTCTCTTTATCCGTTTTTGAGTTTTCTTCAAAATTCGAAATTTACACTTTTTATCAAATATCTCGAATACGGTCCATTTTAGGAAAATTTTGTATAGACAATAATTATAGATAATAATATTGTAAGTAACTTTTAATTGAACAATTTTCTTTTCTAAATGTAAATAACAGATATATTCCATAAAATATAAAAACGGCCTCCTATAAATTACCCCCCCAGATGTTCCGACTCTGTTCAAAATCTTATCATTTTACCGCAGACCAGAATAAAGGTTTAGTTTAAAATTTAGTGTTTTTCTCTTTATCCGTTTTTGAGTTTTCTTCAAAATTCGAAATTTACACTTTTTATCAAATATCTCGAATACGGTCCATTTTAGGAAAATTTTGTATAGACAATAATTATAGATAATAATATTGTAAGTAACTTTTATTTGAATAATTTTCTTTTCTAAATGTAAATAACAGATATATTCCATAAAATATAAAAACGGCCTCCTATAAAGTACCCCCTCAAATGTTCCGACTCTGCCCAAAATCTTATCACTTCACCACAGACCAGAATAAAGGTTTAGTTTAAAATTTAGTGTTTTTCTCTTTATCCGTTTTTGAGTTTTCTTCAAAATTCGAAATTTACACATTTTCTCAAATATCTCGAATACGGACCATTTTAGGAAAATTTTGTATAGAACAAAAATTATAGATAATAATATTGTAAGTAACTTTTATTTGAACAATTTTCTTTTCTAAATGTAAATAACAGATATATTCCATAAAATATAAAAACGGCCTCCTATAAAGTACCCCCCCCAGATGTTCCGACTCTATTCAAAATCTTATCAATTCACCACAGACCAGAATAAAGGTTTAGTTTAAAATTTAGTGTTTTTCTCTTTATCCGTTTTTGAGTTTTCTTCAAAATTCGAAATTTACACTTTTTATCAAATATCTCGAATACGGTCCATTTTAGGAAAATTTTGTATACACAATAATTATAGATAATAATATTGTAAGTAACTTTTATTTGAACAATTTTCTTTTCTAAATGTAAATAACAGATATATTCCATAAAATATAAAAACGGCCTCCTATAAAGTACCCCCCCAGATGTTCCGACTCTGCCCAAAATCTTATCATTTCACCGCAGACCAGAATAAAGGTTTAGTTTAAAATTTAGTGTTTTTCTCTTTATCCGTTTTTGAGTTTTCTTCAAAATTCGAAATTTACACATTTTCTCAAATATCTCGAATACGGTCAATTTTAGGAAAATTTTGTATAGACAATAATTATAGATAATAATATTGTAAGTAACTTTTATTTGAACAATTTTCTTTTCTAAATGTAAATAACAGATATATTCCATAAAATATAAAAACGGCCTCCTATAAAGTACCCCCCCAGATGTTCCGACCCTGCCCAAAATCTTATCAATTCACCACAGACCAGAATAAAGGTTTAGTTTAAAATTTAGTGTTTTTCTCTTTATCCGTTTTTGAGTTTTCTTCAAAATTCGAAATTTACACTTTTTATCAAATATCTCGAATACGGATCATTTCAGGAAAATTTGGCATAAAGCAAAAATTTGTTTTCTTTGTTTTTATTCTTTTTTATTTTTCTTGTTCTTTTTCTGTTCTTTTTTTCGTTTTATTCTTTTTTCGTTTTTTAACTTTTTTTTTGTTCTTTTTGTCTTTTTAA